>PVJD01000224.1:0-546166 GCA_004026545.1 Mormoops blainvillei | reverse complement strand
TTGTGTTCACGATAAGTGCTTTTGATAAGTACTGGCCAGTGACTTAGAAGTTCTCTCATTTTTGGTTTTTCTAATGTTTTCTCATGAGGCTGTGGTTTTTGGGTTTTGTTAGTTTGGGTTTTTTTGTTTGTTTGTTTGTTTTTGGCATATTGTTCTTAAACCACAGAATGCTATTGTGTCTTTGTCATTGCATCGTATCAAAGGACACTTGATGTAATGTCGTATTTCTGATGATGTTAATCTTGATCTCTTGGTTTTAAGGTGGTGTCCGCCAGGTTTCTCCACTGTAAAGTTACTAGTTTTTCTTTTCTAACTGATAAATTTATTTGCGTAGATACTTTGAGAGTGTTAATATCTTGCTTCTCCTCAGTCTTTTGCCCACTCATTTTAGCATCCATTGCTGGGGTCCTACATGCAAGTTATTACTGTGGTGTTTGCCTAATTGTGATGTAATTATCTCTTTCATTTATGTTTGTTCATTGGAGACGCTTCATCTTCTCCATATTTTTTTATTATATTAGTTATATAAATATGGTATCAGAGACAATTTATTCTATGGGTTATAGTCTAGTACCATCATTAGTTCTCTTATGGCTCAAATTATTTTGCCATTGGGACCTCCTTCCAGTTGGCATCTATGTCCTTTTGACACACCCCATCTTTTATTGGATACTTGCCTTTTTTCAGTTTTCCTAAGATATTTGCATATATTTGCCCTGCTCAAGGCCTGGAATTAACCACATATTCGAGGGTCTCTGATTCCTTTTGTTATGGTACATAATGGTATTTAGAAATCAGGATGTGGGCTCTAGGTCTGCTTATTGCCCTGTCCATGGTTCCTAGATCTCTCAGCAAGGACATGCATATATAGCAACCATGCATGTGCATACACTTATACCTGTTTCTATATCTACCTGTAAGTAAATATATTTTAATCCATGTGTTCATACTGATACCTCTGATTCCAATCCAGTATGACAAATCCTTCCAACCCTTTCCCTTTCTTTTTGTGAGAACTTTCTCAGATAGTGAGAAACCTTTTTAAGAGGTCACCTGAATTCCTTGGCTCATGGTTCATTCCTCCTTCTCTAAGCCAGCAGTGTAGCAACTTCATGGCTCTCTAACTCTGACTCTCTTGCTTCCATCTTTCACTCACAAGGACCCTTGTGATTACATTTTGCCTATCTGGGTAATCCCCTCTCAAAATCCTTTATTTACATATCTGTAAAGTCCTTTTTTTCCATGTAAGTTCATATATCCCCAGGTTCGGGGTGTTGATTTCTTTGACTGGGGGGTGGGGCCTTATTCTGCCCACTGCAGGTACTTATTATTTCCAATATTTACTATTATAAACATTGCTACAATGAATAATCTTTGCTTTTATATTTTTGTACTGTTGGAGGTATATGTTTAGGGTAGACTTCTAGAAGTGGGGTTGCTGGGTCAAAGGCAGGTGCCTCTATAGTTTGGTTAAGTATTGCCACATTTCCTTCCCTACCAACATGCTCCACTTTTAGTTAGGTATTCCTATGCTCAGACCACTTTATTTGGTTACTTTAGGTCTCTGAGTTTGTAAGCCCCACTGTAATGGAGCAAACTGGGACTCAGCCACTTGGTGCTTTGTCACATGACCCAACAATTAGTGTTAAAGGAAAGAGGTTTTTATTAACAGGGTTCCAACCCCAGAGGGCTGAGACCACTCCTGCTCTGAGCCCTCATCTCCCATGAGACCCAGCACTTCCCTTGCTCCCCAAAAGGCTACAAGCCAAAACCATGCCCAGAAGTTCATCATATCCTTATACGTTCTTAAGCTGGCCACACAAACAGGTCTCCATCCCCTCTGGAAGGTGTACTTGTAGGTTTCAGAGTCACCATCCTCTCGAGGCAGCTCTTTCCTTCAGGATCTGGGGTGCACTCTTCTCAGTCTCCATGCAGTGGTTCAGAAAAACATGTGCTGTGTTACACTGGGTCATGGTGGGTCCAGGGTGGCACAGTCCCAAGAGAGTGTCTTCTCCATATGCCCTTCAGAGGAGTAGGAGGCTGCAACTCAGCATTCCCAGTCACAGTTCACCTCCAAGTATCTTCCATGAATCTGTGCTTGGTTAAGCAGGTCCTCAGAGTTCCATCAGCTCTGCTGTGGTGTTCTCTAGCCTGACCCTCTCCTCCTGCAGACCTCATAGTGCACTCCCGTGTCTCTCTCACTCACTCTGGACCTCCTCTCTTCATGGTGGACTCTTCTACATCCTTTCAGCCCACCCTCATTTAAGTGCTCAGCCCAGAACTTCCTATGTGACCTCATATCTGACCTCTCCTATGGTATGTTAGTGTCCGCCATTTTTGCCAGTTCCCCCATATCTTTTATCTTCTTTTGGCTGCCATCTTTAGTCAGGGCAAGAGTTCCCAGTGATAAAGGAGCATCTAGGGTCAGTATCCACTGCCCCTGGCTATGTCACAAGTCACTATATACTCTTAAAGTCACATGCGCCTTTTGCCCTGGGCAGCAGTCCTCTTCCCTTTAGGAAAGGCATGGCTATAAACCTGCCATTGTTATGCAAAGTATCTTAAATCCTGTATCATCCATTTCCCTTGTACCCCAATCAAGGGTTATGGGGGATACTCTCTGCTCTCTTCAGGAGACCCCTGCTCTACACCCCATAACACCACTGTGCAGGTCCCCCCCACCAAGCTTTCAGGTTTTGTATGTGACCTCTTTTTTGGTCACACATACCACTAAAGCAAAAGGGACAAGGAGACCCTATTTTATGTTACTTAATTAAAGAAATTCTAGGCATTCTATGTAAATTATAAAATGTCAAACTTCCTTTTTCAGTTCAGGCATTTTACCACCAACGTAACCCCATATTGAAATACCACTGTCTTTGTCTTTGGGTTCTCTCCTTCCCTTTTGCCCTTTTACTCACTTTTCTGTATAAGGATGTATGTGACCATCATCATCAGACCCAGGGACTCCCAAAGACTGAGCCACAAATTAGGGCACGTTACTTCAGAACCACCTGACCAGAGTTTCAAAATATGCACATTTCTGGACCCTACCCATGGAGATTTTGAATTAGGATGTCTGGGGTACTGCCCAGACATTTCTATGTTTTTAAAGTTCCCCAGAAGATTCTGTTGTGCAGCCAGGTTTGGGAACCACTGATCTGACCTCAAAACATAAGTCTGCTGCTTTCTTCTGCTCCTGACTGTGTTTGAGGAGATGAATCCTCATTTGAGTCAATGTGAGAATGGTTGATTTCTTTTACCAGAGATCGAGTTCTGGCCTCCCCTCCACTTGGACCCAGCAATGCATCTGCTTCCCCAAATCTTAAGGCCAAAGGACATTGGTTCAGGCTTCAGGAGAGAGAGTCCACTCTTCATTTAGTCCTAGGAACATGTTGTTGTCCTAATCAGCCCTGGTTAGGGAGTCCCTAGGCAAAGTAGCTATGTAATATTGTGATTTATTTTTTATTTTTTTAATCCTCACCTGAGGATATGTTTATTGATTTTAGAGAGAGAGATGGGGGGGAGAGAGAGAGAGAGAGAGAGAGAAATATCGATGTGAAAGAAACATTGATCAGTTGCCTTCCATACACGCCCTGACCGAGGATTGATCCCACAACCTTCTGGTGTGCAGCTTAACACTCCCACCACCTGAGCCACCCAGCCAGGGCAAGATACTGTGATTTATAATAAGAAATATATATTTGGTTTTTGTCTCCATTTCTGCTATGGAGCTCCTAAAACCCTTGGAATTTCCTGAGTGTTGAGAGCTATAAAGGTGTCTTTCATTATTTTAATGAGGTAACACAGCTGGACACACCTAAGGTTGGGGACTGGCTGCCAGAAGAACCAACCATGAGATTAGAGGGTCAGAACTTTCAGTCCCACCCCCCTGACCTCCTGGCAGAGGATAGGGGCTGGAGGTTGAGCCAATCACCAATGGCCAATGACTCAAGCAGTCACAACTATTAGTGAAGCCTCCATAAAAACAAGAAAGGGTTCAGAGGGCTTCCGGTTTGGGAAATCGGAACACTTCCATGTGTCACTGTGCTGGGCCCAAACTTCATTGCTTGGGAAGCTCCTTAGTTTGGGATATTGCCTTACATATCTCTTCATCGGGCTGTTGATTCATATCCTTTATTATCCTTTGTAATAAACAGTAATCTAGTAAGTTAATGGTTTTCCTGAGTTCTGTGAGCCACTCTAGCAAGTTAATCAAAGGCAAGGACGAGGCTGTGGAAAGCTTCCGTCTGTAGCTGATCAATCAGAAGCACAGATCACAATCTGGACTTGTGATTGGCATCTGAAGTACAAAGCAGTGTTGTGGGTCTGAATCCTCAACCTGTGGAATCTGATACTATTTCCAGAAAGATAGTGTCAGAATTGAGTAGAATTGTGAGACACACAGCTGGTGTCCAAAAATTGCTTCATTGGTGGTATGGGAAAAATCCACCCCGCACACAGACTCTGGAGTTGGGTGCAGAATTTTTGGCTGTCTCTGGGGGTCCTTTGGTGCCAAGTTACTGGGACCGTACTAGGTTCATCTTACAGTCAGTCCAGATGTCTGGGTCCAACAGAGATGAGCCAGGATCGGGAAAAAGAAGAGACTTTGGGAAGCACATAGATTATTTAGTGCCTTGGGTCTGCCTCGTCTTTCTCCCCCAGCCACCTGAAAAATGAAGTCAGGCCTGGGTCAGCATTAAGCAGTAGATACATCTCAGGCACTTATACATTTTTTTGTGTTTCAGAACTGTCTGAAGGAACAGAGACCCACTTGAGCAGAAAGCATAATTCCGCACAGGTATCTTGCCAAATCTGAGGCTAAGACCATGACCCAGAGTGTGGAAGGGACTAGAACAAGAACCAGGATGCCATTTGGGGCTGTGTCTCTTTCTCATTTTGTTTCTTTCCTCAGTTATTCTCTTAAGAACTCCTCTGGGCCACATGGTTAAAGATGATCTCTGCCTTTCCACATACACATCAACTTCCACAGTCACATCCTGTGCTTTTTTTCACATGAAGTAACTAACTTGCTATCTCTTAGATCTACTTCAAATGCCAGAGGAAAAGAATCCAATAGGCTTGGGATCAAATACCCACAGGGGTAGGAAGTAAGGTGACAGAGCACAGATATGACCACTCAAAACCAATTTTATGATCTGGAGAAGTCTCCAGAGAAGAGGTGGATCACTGTGCCCGAACAAGACACAAAGGTATCTTTTTACCTTGGATGGGGAGAAAGGGACAGATGCCTGACCTTGTCCTCTAAACCAGAAGAGCTGCTGCAATGGCAGAACCCTTTATGAGTATCTGAACTGTAATCCCAGCCCAGGCCTGTCATCCAGGGCTGGGTCCTGGTCAGAGGTGTCTGCCTCTTCCCACTCCCTCTTTGAGTCAAGTTTCAGAGTACCTATCCCCTTTCTGAGAGAAGTTTCCCTACCTTCTCCCTTTGTCCACAAAGTTACCTTAGAAGGCCAGGTTTCATTCTATGTGACTCACCTCCCACAACTGCTCAGTGGGCCAACGAGCGGTCAGTTTATAGGTGGGTTCATAACACAGGATATGGCTGCTTCAGGAAACTGAGTCATCCAATCATATGCTCAAGGCAGAAGCAGTCAGGAGGTTATGAGGCTCATCATGAGAGATGTGATGTTGAGAGAGCAGAAACTCTTGAGAAAGCCAAATCAACAAGGAGGGGGAAAAGAGGTTCAGACTAGAGGAAAAGAATGAGGAAGCCAGCAGTGAGAGGTAACCAGATGAGAAGTGCAGAGAGAAGTGGAGTCAGAGGGAGAAGCAGCTCCATGAGGTAGCAAAGAAAGCAGCTGCTGCCGGTGTTGTCTTGCTTCTGAGGCTGAGATTCAACTTCTAGGCCCCATCCATCCTTAAGCCACCAAATTTGTTGAGGAGACTAAGTTCATTGAAACGTTTTACTTTTCTAGTAACTGTTGTCAACAATATTGTGTTGAACTTCCCAGCCTGCGGGGTAGAGAGTGACCTTCATCATTATGTCAGTTCAGTTTCATAATGTGCAGGTCACTTGTTATGGCTCAGTCCAGTCTCATGTTTCCTAATAGCTTTTTGAGACATAATTCACATACCATACGATTCACCCATTTAAAGTGTACCATTCAGTGGTTTTTAGTGTACGCACAGAGTTGTGCGATGATGACAACAATCAATTTTAAAACATTTTCATCACACTGAAATGAAACCCCATACCCTTTATTAGTCACCCCTCTTAACTCCCCCCATACCTTTAGTCCTAGGCAACCACTAATTATTTTCCGTCCCTATGGATTTGCCTATTATGGGCATTTCATATAAATGGAGTTATATAATACATGGTCTTTGTGGCTGGCTTCTTTCACTTAGCATAATGTTTTCAAGGTTCATCCACATTGTAGCATGTATCAGTACTTCATTCCTTTTTAAGGTTGAATTATATTCCACTCTACGGATATACCAAAATTTATTTGTCTGTTCATCAGTTGCTGAAAAGTTGAATTCTTTCTACTTTTTGGCTATTATGAGTAGTGCTGCTGTAACCATTCATGTACAGATGTTTGTGGGGACAATTTTTTTTTCCTCCTGTATGTATGCCTCGGAGTAGAATGCTGGGTCATACGCTAACTCTATGGTTAAATTTTGGAAAACTGCCACAGTTCAGTTCCATTTGAAATTCCAGTAATATATCCTTTGCAGATCTCCTCGCTCTTCTTCCAGAACAGGCTAAACTTTTGGCTCTGCCCTCTTGGAGTGGGGGAGGGACATATCCCCAGGTTCCACCTGGTTCAGTCTAAGGTCGGCGGCTTGTTCAGGGCCCAGGACTGTGCCTCTGACTTCCCTTCCTCTGCCTCATCTGCAGTCACAGAACTGTTGGGATCTTCCGTGGTCACTGAGAGCACAGGGACCTGGAGTGCCCCCATTTTCTTCATCCCTGAAAACCACCCTACAGCTCTTCACACACGCCCTGCCCTGCCCAGGTATTTTTCAGTGAACCTCCCCCATTCAGAAACTCAGGCAAGAAGCAGATCTTCATCTCTAAGTCAGGACTCTCAGACTTCAAGGATGTGTATCTACCATCTTCTCCCCAAGAACGAGAGGGAAAGGGGACCGTGAAGGTTCCCTCCACGTCCCCAGAGCCTCCTCCTTGTCTCTAATCCCCCTCTTTTATTCTTCACCGTTAAAGGCCAGTGGACCAGCTCAGCTTCTTCCATCCCCCTCTCTCCTCTACTCTTATTTCCTGACCCAATCCTATACCTGGGAGACTCACCTGAGGAAGTAGACATGACTGAAATTTGAAAGTTTTGACTTCAGTAACTTTTTTCTCAGCACAGAGCTATCTCCCCAGTTATTTCTTTCCTATTCAGAAACACAGGGGATCCTGGAGCAGGAATGGTACCTAATCGGTAGCTTATATCAACCCATTAAAGTTACAGTAAACCTCCCTTTTATCCGATTTCCTTTCAGGAAACCAACTACACCTGATTCTCCTTTCTTCTTAAAAACAACCACCCACCTCAGTTGCTCTGGTTAGACTCTCTATCCACACCTTCCCCTCCCCTCACTTTAAGGACAGGCTGTCCTTAGCATGCACTGACCATCACTCAAGGAAGGTCAATTTTCAGGGTGGCCCCCATATGGACTCCTCCCTCTTCTCTCCCCTCTGGCTCTTTATGACTTTCTCCCACCTCTGAATCCCCACTTTCCCGGGAGGGGGCCTGACACCATTGCCTTCCAGATAAGTGCCTAATAAAACCTTGGTTTCTGCATTTGGGAAGGTTGCTAAGAATGGTTCTGGATAAAATGCTAGCTCCCTGTAGTTCTCACCTCTTCCTGAGCATTTCCTTTTGGCCCGTGTTCCAGAACCCTGGGTGCATTTCTTTCTCACTCGTGTGCTGTGGGGTTTTTGTTTGTTTGTTTGTTTGTCTTCCCCCCATGAGGCCTAACAGAGTAGACTTATTTTTTGGACCTGAAAGTGTTAACACTGATTTAGTACCTGCTATGTGGAAAGTGTCCTCTGGGCACTTTATATGTGAACATTTACATTATATTACACTGCATTGCATTCTATACATTGCATTGTATTACATAGCATTTGGAGGAAAATATTCTGGGAAGAAAGTATTGGAATGGTTGAAGTAGCTCTTACCCGACTCTGCCTTGTTCTCACAAGGTGAGCCTGTTAAGCTGCGTAATCCTGATTAAGCAAATTTTTCTTCTAGAAAATGGAAGGAGCCTTGCAGACTGGCTGTATACACTGGTAAGATCATTGTTATACTTAATATAGTGCAATATTTATGACCTAAATTCTGATTTTCCTTTATCAAATATCATCCTACACACTGTTAAAAACAAAATGCATATCTACAATGATCCTATCCTAAACCTGAATTTCTGTTGAAAAAACTTAACATGGATTTGGCTTCTGAGATAGGCCGTTATACGGAGAACAGCATTTTTGAAATTGAAATTGAAAATAAGTTTTAATAAGCTCTGAAAAAAATAAAAAGTTAAAATTAAAAAATTCAGCTGAGTACATCTTAATTGACTTTATTCAATCACTCATGAATCCCGCAGTATACAATTTAGCAAATAGAAAGGGACTCCAAGGGCCCATAAGAAATGAAAGATTTTCATGGGCAGGAGGGAGCAGGAACAAAGAGGTTATGCTAGATGAAAAAGCAAATTCGTTATAACAAGGTCACTTTCCTTTAGGCTCTAAAGTTAAGGGGATGGTTGCATCTAGCCAGCAGATTATCAAACTATTGCTAATGAGGCAATTCTTGATTGACTGGTATAAGATTCCATTTGGGGAGAGCCAAAACTATAATTAAGTTAAATCTTGGTTTGGTGACGGAGGTGGGGGGGTCATGGTGAAACTGACTCCAGTGTTTTGTTTGTTTCTTTCTTTTATTAATACCTGACTCCATTTTGAGCCTGCTGTACTGTTTTTAGGAACACACGATTTAGCTGTGCCTCTCGGTGACCTTTTATTATGAAGGGAACAAAGCTAAATTAAGTGAATTGGAAACATACATAGCTCTTTGCAAGTTCTTTAAATGTTTTCTTGTTGCTATTGTTTAACCATATAACTATACTTTCCATTACTGATTTTTCAAAATTATTTCCATGTCTCTACAAAAGTAATTTGTGTTCATGGAAAGCTATTTAGAAAATAAAATATAAGCAAAAAGAAGAACCTGAAAGATCACCTTCAAGTCCTCTACCTAGATGGCCCTGTTTATACGTGGGTATCTCTCCCTCCAGTACTTTTTCAAGTCATACAGATTCCTGAGGCAGAAAAACATGCTGAGACATTAGTTTGAGTTTCATTTGGGCCCTATTGTGAAAACACTCAGGGGTTCGTTGAGAAAACGTCCTTGCTCTGAATTCAGTCCTTTTTTCCAAACTCCTGTTTATGAAGCAAGAGTCCAGGGGAAAGGGTGGAAAAGAGAGTGAGGAGGGATGAGAGGGAACTTGCCATGTTGCGTAATCCTGGTTAAGCAAGTTTTTCTTCTAGAAAATGGAAGGAGCCTTGCAGACTGGCTGTATACACTGGTAAGATCATTGTTATACTTAATATAGTGCAATATTTATGACCTAAATTCTGATTTTCCTTTATCAAATATCATCCTACACACTGTTAAAAACAAAATGCATATCTACAATGATCCTATCCTAAACCTGAATTTCTGTTGAAAAAACTTAACATGGATTTGGCTTCTGAGATAGGCCGTTATATGGAGAACAGCATTTTTGAAATTGAAATTGAAAATAAATTTTAATAAGCTCTGAAAAAAATAAAAAATTAAAATTAAAAAATTCAGCTGAGTACATCTTAATTGACTTTATTCAATCACTCATGAATCCCGCAGTATACAACCCGTGTTCTTGGCCCAAACTTTCAGAGGGAAAAAAAAAACCAAAACCTTTCATTTTAATTTTCTAATGCAATGTTTTATTTATTTATATTTAGAAACAAAACTGATTATTATATTCCAGGTTGTTATTTTGCATATGGATATCGTTATTGCTTTCCAGAGTTACACTTTTAACACATAATCCTAAATAAAATAATTTAAAACATTTATATAGGTATGGAATTAGTACTACCCATGTATAATGCATATCCTTATTTTTCCCTCAAAAATTTGGGCAAAAAAGTGTGCATTGTACACAGCAAAAGAGATAGGGAAGGGAAACAGTGGCAAGGATGTCTCCCTCCTAAAGAGGGACAGGCACTCTGGTGGGCGGCGTGTGGATCCTATGTAGACACTAAACTCTTAGAGCCATGCAGAGAACGTATGCCCATTCCTCAGGCCTCTGTGGTTCCACTACACAGTGGGGCTTTTCAGTGGTGAGACTAAAACCAGGCGGCAAGGAAAGGTCGACTCGAATATAGACCTAGATGACCAATCTCAAGCCTAATGAGACAGGCTAGTAAGCCAGGACAGATGGAATGTGGAAACTGAGGCAGTTCACTGGCCAAGCAGTTTACAGCCATCTAGTAAATCTCAAAGTCTTATCTTCTCTAACCAAGGACATTTAAGAATAAATGGTTTACACCTCTCCTCCCCAACCAGACAGTAAATAGCTTAAATCGCCCTATTCAGGGAGACACATAAAAATCCAATTAGTGCCATTTCTGCCAACCATGCCCAAGGATGAAGTCAGGGAATAAATCTCTTTTTGCCACATCAGCATAAAGCTGATGAATGTCCTATTGAGATCCTCCCCTAAAATCTCCCCTGAACACCCAGGCTTTAAAATCTTTCAGACAAAGGAACCAGAGGGCTCTCCCCCCGCTCTCAGGAGCCCGCCTGCGCCTTTCCCGTCTCCCCTGCCGTTCTCCCTAGGCAGGCCACCTCTGCCCTCTCCCTCTCCTAAGCTCCAAGGGCCATCTTTTGGTTTCTGTAACTTGTTCCCTGAGCCTATGCAGCCCTGCTGGCTCACTTCTACTACCTCTATAACTTTCTAAATAAACTGTCTCTTATAATTTGGGTTCTTGGCTCTTAATTCTTTCTTTGACGAACTCAAGAACCGAGGTCCAACCTTGCCAGTAACGACTGGTTCCATTTCACCACCAACATCACCAATAACACTACCATACAATTCCCTTGGGCTCATAGAAGTGGAGTCAGCAGAGATGGGACTCTGATTCTCAGACAGGGTATGCGTTCTTAACCACATTTCTTTAATGTTTTCTTGTCTTCTCTCCATATTGCCCCTAAGTCATCTGCCTAACTGTTTTTCTTCTGAAAAAGCAGTGTACTCCTTTCCTTCTTCTTGCTCTTTTTACTCCATCCCTCAAACAAGAAACATTGAAACTTGTGGTAGCTGCAACTGGGAGTGACTAACTAAATGCCAAGAATGGGGCTGTGTCTGTGCAACTGAGGAACGGCTGCTATATGGCAACTATTTCTTTGCATGTAAAATGGGTTGGGGAACTCAAGAGTGAAAGATTTTAGCCATAGTTGATAGGCTCAAGTGATTAATCCATGTGCAAAGCTGTTATTCCAGGAACTGGAATGCATGACTCCAACCTTTGTGCCCCAGTGGGTCTGCAAGTGATGGAGATGGCACCTGAATTGTTGATCAACAAATAAAGAAGTGCTAGGAAAATTGCCCCACCCCCGACTTTAACTCTTATAGTAATGGGGTGCAGAGCAGGGTCCCCTGGAAATAGCAGAGCTTATGTCCCACAAGCCTTGATTGGGGGAAGGGGGAAGTGGATGACACAGTGTTTAAGATACTTTGCATAACAATGACAAATTGATAGCCATGACTTTTTTGAAGGGGAGAGGACTGCCGCCCAGGGCAAAAGGGGTACGTGACTCTGAGAGCATTCAGAGACTCATGACAGAACTAGGAGAATTTATACAGCACCTGCGCAAGAGGCAGAGGGCTGATGCCCACCCTGGATGCTCCTGTGTCACTGGGAACTCTTGCCCTGACTAAAGAGGCAGCCAAAAGAAGATAAAAGATACTGGGAAGCTGGCAAAAATAGTGGACACTAACACATCATGGGGGAGCCAAATATAAGGACACGTAGAAAGTTCCAGATGGAGCTTTTAAAATGAGGGTGGGCGGAAAGAGAAGAGGAAGGAGCCACGTGGCCTGAAAAGGTGTAGATAGGAGTTTGCTACAAGATCTGGAATAAGAAAGAGAAGAACGAGGCAGAGCTGATGGAGCTGTGCGGGGGCCTGCTTAACCAAGCACAGATTCAAATTCGTAAGAGGTGCTTGGAGCTGTACTGTGACCCGGAATGCTGAACTACTTCTGCTTCTCTGAAGGATATGCAGAGAAGTCACTCTCTTGGGACATGTGCCTCCCTGGTCTCCACCATGACCCAGTGTAACACAGAGCATGTTTTCCTGAAACACTACATGGAGGATGAGGACAACGTACCCCAGATCCTGAAGGAGAGAGCTGCTGCAAGAGGATGGCGACTCTGAAACCACATGTGCATCCTCCAGAGGGGATAGAGATCTGTTTGCGTGGCTGGCTTAAGAACAGATAGGATATGAGGAACTTCTGGGCATGGTTTTGGCTTGCAGCCTTTTGGGGAGAAGGGAAGTGCTGGGTCTCATGGAAGATGAGGGCTCTGAGCAGGAGTACTCTCAGTCCCCCCACCCCAACGTTGGAACTCTGTTAATAAAAACCTGTTTCCTTCAACACTAATTGTTGGATCATGTGTCAAGGCGCCATGTGGCGAAGCCCCCTAGTGTACTCAGTTACATTATCTGATTAACCTTTTCCCAAACCCCTTACATACCCTTTCTTTTCCTTATGAAAAGGTTGACTCAAGATGAGATAGTAAGATGGTTTTTGAGGATACATAACCCACCATATTCTCAGATTGCCAGCATCCAAATAAAGAGCCTATAAAGATTCAATCATTCTCTCTACTTATTGGTTTTGGTAGTGACAGGCAGCATGAACACTGACTTTTCAGGTATTATAATGGGCAACAGTGTGGTGATTGCAGGGGGTAAGGGGCAGGTGGAGTTGGAAGAAGGTATAAGGGGAATAAATGGCAATGGGAAAAATAAAATGAAGAAAGAAAGAAAGAAAGAAAGAAAGAAAGAAAGAAAGAAAGAAAGAAAGAAAGAAAGAAAGAAAGAAAGAAAGAAAGGAAGAAAGAAAGAAAGAAAGAAAGGAAGAAAGAAAGAAAGAAAGAAAGAAAGAGGATCTAACAGTACTTAGGCCACAAGTTGCTCCAAGAATGAAATGAAGTCCTGTAGTGGGTCAAATAGCATTCCCCCCAAATTCATGTCCACCTAGGGCCCCAAAATGTGACCTTATTTAGAAGTAGGGTACTTGCAGATGTAAATAGTGAAGATGAGGTCATACTGGAATACAGTGAGCACTAATCTAATGGCTGGGGCCCTTATAAGAAGAGGAGAGGACACTCAAATACATACACAAGGAAGAAGGTCATGTGAAGATGGCGGAAGAGAGTGACGTGATGCAGCTACAAACCAAGGAGTGCCAAGGCGTACAGGGAGCCATCAGAAGCTAGGAAGAGGCAAGTAAGCATTCTTCCCTGGAGCCTTCAGAAGGAGTGTGACCCTGTGACACCTCGCTTTCAGATTTCTAGCCTCCAGCCCTGTAAGAGAGCTATGAGGGAACTGTGAGTGTGGTGACTGCTGTTTTAAGCCGCGCAGTTTGTGGTTATTTGTTATGGCAGCTATAGGGAGCTATTAATGATACCCGTGTAAAGTTTCTGGCACACAGCTAGAACATGCTGTTATTCTTTCCCTCCCCTTTTCTACTCCTAATTGCAGCAGTTCTTCCAGGGACACATTTCAAAGGTGATTTTAAGTGAAACTGTTATGGGAGAGACCTGGCTCTTCTTGCTGATGCAGTAAAGAATTACAGATCAGCAAGTCCATTAGTATGTAAGCAAGGTTTATTAGTGATATGTTCTCATGGAAGAGAATGGGCTTTGCTGAGGTGGGAGAGAAAGGTAGAGGTTCAAGGCATGGTACGGGCAGCAAGAGCAGGGGTGGCAAGAGCATCAGGTCCTTTTTTCTGAGGACTTATATAGTTGACAGGATGGGGATAAAGAAGTTACATATTGATTGACAGGTAAAGGTGGTGCCAGCTTTCCCAGGAGGACATGACTACCCAAACTAAGGTATGTGTAGGTATGTGTGGGGGTCTATTAGCCCAAATCCTTATCTTGCTCCAGACCACATTTGTTCATCGTGTTGTAAAACAGATACATGACAGGAGGCAGTTAATGAAAGTGGGAGCAGTTACCCAAAGTAATTTATGGGCTCCTTCTGTAAGCATTAGGGACTCCCTTGTAAAACAGATAATAAGCAGAGGTAGGCAATTAACAAAAGCTGTTTTATGGCTTTTTCTTTGGGCCCTGTAGACCCCCATTTCCCCCTTCCAGACCTTGGAATGAATACACAGTTTCAAGGCTTTCTTTCCCAGATAGTGGAAACAATACAGAATTTCAAGGACTTCCCTCCTCCTGTGCTAACATAGTGTTTGTTTCTTGTGATGTTGGAACACCTGCCAATATTATTGGACCAGGCTCAGGACTGCTGAGTTAGTATGTGAGACATGTCTCCCTCCTCCTCCCTGCCTTGGTTTACTATCCATCCTACCTAAGTGCTAAAAGGCATCTCCTGGCAACCGGGACACTAGATGCTGGCCAGAAACAGCAGTGCATTCTCTTCCTCTGCTATCCCTTGCCTCAGAGTGATTCTGAAAGCAAAACCAAAATTTAGTCGGCTGGACATCAAGTAGTTCCTCAAGCAGTTTTTAGCTAGAAGGTAATTATGTCATTTCTTCTCGTTTAATGCACATATGACCACTATCTGATATCCAACCTCATTCCTTGTGTGTCTCTGCCAGCTAGAAGGAGTCCTGGCTTGGAATTACTGGTTGTTATAGTGGTCTAGACAGCAACCTAGTTTTTTGTTTTGTTTTGTTTTCGTTTGGATGTTTCTTTAGTTGGCTTCTTAAAAGGAATCTGATGCAAAGAGCAACTTTTATTGTTTTCTTTTTCTTTTTTTCCCTTTGCCTGAGGAGCAAGTGCCAGGTCCTCATGTGATTATCGAATGGGTTGACATTCTCTGGCATTTTGAGTTGGTGTTGTAGAAAACGAAGAGGCTGCCACTGTGGGGTAAGTGTGGACACAGTTTCTCTCCATATCATTGGAGGCAGGAGAAATTCTGCCTCAGACATTGTGCTCAGGCTCGGAAACAAGCTAATTTCCTTCTGTTCCCAAAACAACAGGATTTCTCTTCCTTGTCCTTATGCTTATAATTCTCGTTGGGTGATCTTATGAGGTGAGCTATTGGGTTGGTTAAAAAGTTTGGTTTTTTTCTGTAAGATGGTTCTAGTAGCACTTAGTTGTCTTTAACTTCATTTGAAACAATTTTGTTAGAGTGTATTGTGACAGCAGTCATATCAGTGTGCATTTTTAGGTATTTATTTTTTTAATCCTTCAACTGACTATATTTTCATACTACCTTTCAGTTATGAAAACATATTTTGCATGGTTACAGTAACAGCTACAATACCACCTTTTATTTTTATTTTAACTTAACATAGAAAGACTTTTTAAGGTATAATTTTCGTAGTGATATTTTAGTTATTTCTCTTGTGTTTTGAAAAAGTTTGTTTACCAAACCATGTTGAAACATTCCTTTAGTTCATTTATCTATTTCATTTCTCAAAGACACATGGAAATGCTAATAAAGTTTCTAATCAGTGTCTGAAACTAGTATGGCCACTAGTTGGCACTTAATTTGCTTGTGTAGCCTAATTGCAATTTTTATCAGAGTTTTTGAAAAGTCCATCCTGAAAATAATGTGCAAGCCCTATTGTTATCCTCACAAATCTGTAAGTCCAGGGATACCAGGGTTGGAGCCACTGACTTAAAGGGTCACCTCTCACAGGAATGTTTCTGATGGAGCATGATCATTTTCTAAACTATTCGATCATTTTTTTTCTTTTTTAAAAAAAATATAGTTTATTGATTATGCTATCACAGTTGTCTCAATTTTTCCCCTTTGCCCCCCTCCACCCAGTACCCCCCATTCTTTCTGGCAATCCCACCCATTAATTCATGCCTATGGGTCATGCATATAAGTTCTTTGGCTACTTCACTTCCTATACTGTTCTTAACATCTCCCTGTCTCTTCTATACCTATCAATTTGTACTTCTTAATCCCTGCACCTTCTACTCCATTCTGCCCCATCCGCCTCCAACTGATAACCCTTCAAATGATCTCCATATCTATGATTCTGTTTCTGTTCTGCTCATTTGCCTAATTTGTTTTTTAGATTCAATTATTGATAGTTGTGAATTCATTGCCATTTTAATGTTCATAGTTTTGATCTTCTTTTTCTTAAATAAGTCCCTTTAGCATTTCAGATAATAATGGCTTGGTGATGATAAGCTCCTTTAGCTTTATGTTGTCTGGAAAGCTCTTTATGTGCCTTTTAATTCTAAATGGTAGTTTTGCTGGATAGAGAGAGTAAAGTTTTGTCTTGGAATCCTGGGTTTGGGTGGTCTGGTGTGGAGCTGGGATCCCTCACTCCCAAGGTATCCCTGATTTTTATCCACTACACATGGGTGTAGGACTGCCCATTCCTCATCTCCACATCTCTGCATCTCTGCCCCTTCTATCTACCTGGATGAATGTGGCTTCTTTAATTCCCTGGGTGTTGGACTTCCATACAGCTTGATTTTCTGATGGTTCTGGGTAATAGTTGTTTTGTAGATCACTTGCAATTTTTGCTGTGGTTGTGCGAGGAGGTAGGCCATATTTACTTATGCCTCCATCTTGACTGGAAGTCTCAGAGTGCATTTTTTTAAAAACTTATCAAACTTGGTGAATTTTTGTGTAGCCATTTTAATATTGACAATGGAAGAGAATAAGCAACATTTTCAATAATAAAGCATAATTTCAAGAAAGGTAAAAGCGCAACTGAAATGCAAAAAAGGATTTGTGCAGTGTATGGAGAAGGTGCTGTGACTGCTCAAACACGTCAAAAGTGCTTTGCAAAGTTTTGTGCTGTAGATTTCTCACTGGACAATGCTCCAAAGTCAGGTAGACCAGTTGAATTTGATAGTGATCAAATCAAGACATTAATTAAAAACAGTCAACATTATACAACATGGGAGATAACTAACATACTCAAAATATCAAAATCAATAGTTATATATGAAAATGAAAAATGTGTCTTTTATTGAATGGAAAAAACCATACAGACTTTTTGGCCAGCCCAATAAATATTTAACTAATCTTGAGATTATCGCTCAGCTTAGCATTTTTGTAGGGTTAATGGAACTCACAATGTTTTTCCTTCATCTGTTTTGAATCACGCCCTTTGGCAGGCAGTCAACATCCCAGGCTAACTTGTGTTTACAAGCCATGTTCTAAAAATAAGTTGTTTAAGAACAATAATTACATGAACTTATACTAATAGACAACCGTTATTTAACAAAAGTGCAATTTGGGGCCTACTAAAAGGCTTATTTTTCTACATGAGATGTTGAGAGAAAGATTACCTAAATGAAAGAGAAGGGCAATGATTTATTGCTTGCCACCTGGGTGCACATAGTAGAAAAGAGATGCTAATGACCTCATGTAAGAGAGGGCTGAGGTTAAGAGGTCATGTTTTGAGTGAATATGTTCCTATTAATAATTCTTCTAACCCTGAAATTCTGTGGTTTGATGGAAGAGAGTGATAGACATAAAATGACAAAATGCATGGTAAGAATATTCAGTGTGAGTAGTAATCACTGTTGCACCAGGAGTCAAATGCTCCTAGACCTGGGTATTCTCTAAGCTCCCTCCCTCCCAAGCCCAAGACTTCATGAATAAGTGAACCATATAGCTTTTGCCATTCAAAACTGGTTTGTTCACCTTCATTATCTAGCCTCTTGCTATCAGCAGGATCTTCCTTGTCTATTTCTTCAAGGGGTCTTCTTCCTGGATTTCTTCTGCCTTTCCATTAAACTGGAGCTCCTCATAAGCAACCTTTTGTAGGTTCTCTGAATCCCAAATGCCTAGCATAATGCCTCACAACACACATAGGTGCTCGCTGGGTACTTGCTGAGTTGTTTAATTAATTAATTGATGAAATGGCAGGTGAATCTCCAGATGGGAGATATTTGTGTAATACACAGGAGGCAGCTTGGGGTTGATGCTAATGTCTATGGAGATAGTATTATTGGTCATGTGTTGACTCACTTTACAATGCATTGGACAATTATCCATAGATTATCGTGTGTCATTTTTATTCCATATGGCAATATCCAAATACACTGCATGCTTTAACTGCTTCATACTTGGGTTACCACGTAATGAGGCAACTACAGCCTGACCTTCTATCGTCATGCCCTGGTCGACTGCAACAGGGCTCCTTTTAGGTCATTTGTGTTCCTCTAACCTTCAAATGACTCACAGGACTGCAGGACAGATAAAGGAGTTTGAAAGGTTATCCAATTCCAATCACCTCAATGCCCTCCAGCTGTCTCTACCACTTCTAGGGGCTTATTTCCAGTTCTTATTCTCCAGACCTCACTATTATCTTTTTAGGATTTTCCTCCCTTGAGTCTGAGACATTACAATGGGGAAGCTTCTCCTACTCTTGGGACCATTTTTAAAAATTTTTATTCATTGCTTTATTAATTTATTAATTTATTCATTTTTATTCAGTGAGAGAGAGAGAAAAAACAAAACAAAACATTGATTTTGTTGTTCTGTTTATCTTCGCTTTCATTGTGTGTGCCCTGACCAGAGAGCAAATTGAAGACAAACCTTGGCATATCAGGATGACACTCTAACCAATTGAGCTACTTGGCCACCAACTTGAGCGATTTCTTCTCTGCATTCCCTTGTCTCCTACTCCTGCTCTCCAAATGTGGGGGCATGCCTCAGAATTCAGACATTTTCTTTCTAGTTTCACTTTTTATATTCTTCCCCTCAGAGAGTTCATTCATTTCCTAATGTCAATTAACATCTGCATATTTTTAAAAGATTTTATTTAGTTAGTTTTAGAGAGAGGGGAAAGGGAGGGAGAAACAGAGGGTGAGAAACATCAATTTGAGAGAAAAACAGATCAATTGCCTCTCGTACATGCCCTGACTGGGGACCGAACCTGCAACCCAGGAATGTGTCCTCACCTGGAATCAAACTGGCGACCTTTCACTTTATGGATTGACGCCCAACCAGCTGAGCCTGGTAATAAATAAATTGAGACTTCAGTTTATTTCTGGGCTTTCTATTCTGTTCCACTGATCCATGTGTCTGTTGTTATGCCAGTACCAGATTGTTTTGATTACAGTGACCTTGGAGCATACTTTGATATCAGGTATTGTGATCCCTCCAACATTGTTCTTTCTCAAAATTGCTGAGGCTATTCATGGTTGTTTATGGTTCCATGCAAATTTTTGAAAAATTTGTTCTATATCTGTGAAATATGTCATTGGTATTTTAATAGGGACTGCATTAAATCTATAGATTGCTTTGGGTAGCATGGACATTTTAATGATGTTAATTCTTCCAATCCATGAACATGGTATATGCTTCCATTTATTTGTGTCTTCCTTAATTTCTTTCTTCAGTGTTGTGTAGTTTTCTGAGTGCAGGTCTTTTTACCTCCTTGGTTAAGTTTATTCCTAAGTACTTTATTTTTCTTGTTGCTATAGTAAATTGGATTTTTTGCATAATTTTTGTTTTTGATATTCCATTGTTGGTGTACAAAAATGCCTTTGATTTATGAATATTGACTTTGTATCCCACCATTTTGCCAAATTCACTTATTAGGTCATGTAGTTTTTTGGTGGAGTCTATAGGGTTTTCTGTGTACACTATCATGTTGTTTGCAAACAATGACAGTTTTATTTCCTCCTTTCCAGTTTGGAAGCCTTTTATTTCCTTTTCTTGTCTGATTGCGGTCACTAGAACTTCCAATATTATGTTGAATAGAAGTGGCGAAAGCAGACATCCTTGTTTTGTGCCTGATCTTAGGGGGAAAGCTTTTAGTGTTTGCCCATTGAGTATGATGTTGGTTGTAGGTTTCTCATATATGGCCTTTATTATGTTTAGGTATACTCCCTCTAGTCCCACTTTGCTGAGTGTTTTTATCTTAAATGCTTTTTCAGCATCTATTGATATGACCATGTGATTTCTATTTTTCATTTTGTTTATGTGATGTATCACATTTATTGATTTGTCAATATTGTAACCTCCTTGCATCCCAGGATGAATCCTTTTGATCATAGTGTATGATCTCTTTAATTTATTGCTGGACCTAGTTTGCCAATAATTTGTTGAGAATTTTAGCGTCTATGTTCATTAGCAATATTGGCTTGTAGTTTTCTTTCTTTGTTTTGTCTTTATCTGGTTTTGGGATTAGGATGGTGCTAGCCTCATAAAAAGAGTTTGTGAGTCTTCCCTCTTCTTGGATTTTTTGGAATAGTTTGAACAGGATAGGGTGTAGCTCGTCCCTAAATGTTTTGTAAAATTCTCCTGTGAAGCCGTCCAGTCCAGGACTTTTGTTGTGCCAGGAGCTTTTTTATTACTGCTTCAATTTCACCAGCTGTTTTCAGTCTATTCAGGCTTTCTGCTTCTTCTTGACTCAGTTTTGGAGAATTATGTGTTTCTAGAAATTTGTCCATTTCACCCAGGTTTTCAAATTTCTTGGTATATTGTTGTTCATAGTAATTTCTTACAATCCTTTGTATTTCTGTGCTATCAGTTGTAATTTCTCCTCTTTCATTTCTGATACTATTTATTTGGGTCCTCTCCCTTTTTTTCTTGATGAGTCTGCTTAAAGGCTTGTCAATTTTGTTTTTATTTTGAAAGAACCAGCTCCTGGATTTATTGATCTTTCAAATTGTTCTTTTAGTCTCTGTGTCATTTAATTCTACTCTGATCTTGATTATTTCCTTCCTTCTATTCACTCTGGGCTTTCTTCGTTGTTGTTTCTCCAGTTCCTATAGACATAGGGTTAGGTTGTTTATTTGAAATGTTTCTATCTTTTTTAGGTAGGCCTGCATTGCTATGAACTCAGTCCTCTCAGGACTGCCTTCGTTGTGTCCCATAGGTTTGGGCTGTTGTGTGTTCATTTTCATTTTTTTCCAGAAACTTTTTGATTTCTTTCTTGATCTCATTGGTAACCCATTCATTGTTTAATAACACATTACTCAGTCTCCAGGAATTTGACTGTTTTTGGCTTTTTTCTTGAGGTTGGTTTCTAGTCTCAAGCCATTGCGATCCAAGAAGCTGCTTGATATGATTTCAGTTTTCTTGAATTTGTTGAGGCATGTTTTGTGTTCTATCATGTGGTCTAGCTTTCAGAATGTTCCATGTGCATTTGAAAAGAATGTATATTTTTGCTTCTTTGGGATGAAAGGTTCTGTATATATCTGTTAAGTCCATTTGATCTAGGGTGTTGTTCAGTGCCACAATATCCTTGTTGATTCTTTGTTTGGAAGAGCTATCCATTGTAAACAGTGGGGTGCTAAAATCCCCTGTTATGAGTTTGTTGCTGTCTATGTCTTTCTTGAAATCCTTCAAGAGTTTCCTTATATATTTAGGTGCTCATATGTTGGGTGCATATATCTTTACAATGTTTATATCTTCTTGATGAATTCGTCCCTTCAGTATTCTGAAGTGAACTTTTTCTGTCTCTGTTTATGGTCTTTGTGTTGAAATCTATTTTGTCTGATATAAGTATTGCTAACCTGGGGTTTTTTGTTTGTTTTTTTTTCCTGTCCATTTGCTTGGAATATTTTTTTTTCCAACCCTTTGCTTTCAGTCTGTGTAGGTTTTTTTCTGAGGTGGGTCTCTTGTAGGCAGCATATAGGCAGGTCATGTTTTCTTATCCATTCAGCTACCGTGTGTCTTTTGATTGGAGCATTTAATCCATTTACATTTAAGGTTATTATTGATGGGCACTTATTCATTGCCATTTTTCCCCTTCGTACCTGTGATCCTCTCTCTGTCACTCTTTTTCTTCATCTTCTTAAAACAGTCCCTTTAACATGTCTTGCAATGCTGGCTTAGTGGAGGTGTATTCTTTTAGCCTTCTTTTGTCTGGGAAACTCCTTATTTCACCTTCCATTTTATATGAGAGTCTTGCTGGGTAGAGTAGTCTTGGTTGCAGACCTTTGCTTTTCATTACTTGGAATATTTCTTGCCATCCCCTTCTGGCTTGCAGCATTTCTGTTGAGAAATCAGCTACTAGCCTTATTGAACCTTGTGGAGCTCCCTTATATGTTACTATCTGTTTCTCCCTTGTTGCCCTTAAGATTCTCTCTTTATCTTTGAATTTTGTCATTTTAATTAAGATGTGTCTTGGAGAAGACCTCTTTGGATTCATCTTGATAGGATCCCCAGTGCTTCCTGGAGTTGTGTGACTTTTTCTCTCATCAAGTTAGGGAAGTTTTCTGTCATTACCTCTTCAAACAAGGTTTCTATCCCTCGCTCTTCTTCCTCTCCTTCTGGTATCCCTGTTATACAGATATTTTTATGTTTCATGTTGCCCTGCAGCTCCCTTAACCCCTCTTCAGTCTTTTAGAGTCTTTTTAAATTTTTTTGCTCCATCTGGGGATTTTTCTCTACCTTTTTCTCCAACTTGCTTATTTGATCCTTTGCTTTACCTAACCTGTTTTTAATTCCTTTTACTGTGTTCTTCATTTCAGATATAGTATTTTTCATTTCATGATAGTTTCTATGTCCTTTTACATGCTGGTGTAGTTCACAGTAAATTCCTTGAAGTTTCCCTGGAGTTCTTTGTAGTTCTCACTGAGCTCATTTAGTTCATTGAGCTTCCTTATAACCGCTGTTTTGAACTCAATATCTGATAGTTTACTTGCCTCTGTGTTATTTAGTGGTCTTTATGGGGATTCCTCTTTTCCTTTTGACTGGGGGCTGTTTCTTTGTCTCTCTATTTTAGATAACTCTTCTTGTTCTCTTTCTGCCTGTTAGATTTATCTGCTTCGACTCCCTGTCTTCGTGGTGTGATACTCTGTCATAGGAGACCTGTGGGATGCAGTGGTGCAGCCTCCTTGATCACCTGTGCTTAATGCTCTTGAGCTGCCCTTTGTGCCTTTTATTTGGTTGTGATTGGGTTTTGGTTGTTGTTGGGTCGTTCTTTGGTGGGTTCTTCCCTCTGGCTGACTGACTCAGAGTCACCCCACCTTCCACATCTTGTGTTCTGTTGTACGGGTGCTGCCAGAACAACAACCAAACAGCCCAGGAAACAGGACCACAAAGATATCCCCCACCCACAATTACACTATCAACAGCCAATGCACCAATATTAATAAAGTTGTAAAGAGATTGAGACTATAATAAGAAAGGAAAAACGAATATGAGATGACTAACTGAAAGAAAGAGATTTTGCGAGGGGTGGGCGACACTAATAAGAGTAGGGAATAGAGACAAGGCAAAGTGGGAAAGAAAATAAAATTTACTTCATAACTAAAAAATGGGTGATGGAAGTTGTAATGGAGTAAGAGAGGAGACGCATGTAGTATTTGGTTAAAACCAAAATTTAAAGAAAATATATATATTTGTATATATCTAGAGGGGAAAAACAGACAACCACCAAAAAAAAATATATATATATATATATATATGAAATAATATGGCCCTAATTGTAGAAAAATCTCCACCACAGAGCTACCAACAACCAATGAGCTAAGGTTTATACAAGTGGAAAGGGAATAAGAGGGCAAAAGGAAAGAAAGAAGATCTTAGGAGATGTCTAGAGGAAAGAAATGTTATTTTGAAAGGATAGCAGGAGAAGGAATACTAACAGTGCGGGATGAAAACCCAGCTAAGACACGGAAAAATTAATGTTTAAAATGGAAAAAGGGAAAGGCAGGAGGAAGGCAAAATGAAGCAGGAGAGGGAACAGTGAAATCTGAGGTTTGAAATACACGGATAGTCACTGTCTGGAAATAGGATTGAAGAACTGTAATAACAACTACCTTCTCCACCACCTGTGAGCAAAGGTTGATAAAGGTGGAGAGAGAATAACGGTATTTTCAGAACAGGAGGAGGAATGTGAGCTGATTAACGACAGTCACAAATGGTTCTGAGAGGCTGGAAGCGGGGTGCAACAGCAATAACACAGTATGCAAACAAGTCATAGCAAGAGAGAAAACAGCCTTTATAACAAATATAGGAAGGAGGAGGAAGGAGGTAGTATGGAGTAAGGGAAGGACAGAGCAGTATCTAAGATTTGAAATAAACTATAGGATAAAACCTGGTGCCATATTTGCCCAGACTTGAAGGACATGAAATGAATGTTAAGCAGCTTTGTAGGCGGGAAGATCGTGTCTTGAGCCCCCCTCTATTTTCTCCGCTCTGCTGGGTTTAGTAAACCAGGGCCTGTCTGGCACAGGGCCTTTTCCTTCTTTCCCGTGAGGAAACGTGCTCACCAGCAGGAGACTCCTGGGCCTGACCTCCCCGCTCTGCCAAGCCTGTAATCCTGCAGGCGAGGTTGGGTTGGCCTGTCTGTGAAAGGCCCTGGCTCCCTGGAGCAAATCTCAGGCGTCCCGCTCCTGCCTTCCAGACGCCAGCTGAGGGCTCTCTCACGGGAGGTTCGGCCTGAATTCTCCACTCTGCTCTGCCCTCTGCGTGTGAGCCGTGTTGGGTCGGATCCTCCCATTCCTTCAGTGTATTTGCTGCCTCTGAGTTTTTTGGTTAGCAAAACTGCTGCATCCTGCCCGTGCTCACAGTCCCGCGTGCCCAGGTCCCTGCCAAGCCTTGGGTACATCTCAGCTCCCCATTTAAAAGAGTGTCTCTATGGCCCCCATGCTCTAGTGCAGGTCCCTGGGGGTCCTATCCTACGCGCGCTCCCGCTCCCCAAAAATCACACAGTCTCTCATGGTCAGGGCTGGCCACCTCCTTACAGGGCCTCCGAAAATTTTAGATAAAGTTTCTCTCTGAATCTTTCCTGGGTGGTGTTGGGAAGATCCCCTCAGCTCCGCTATAACACAAGGCAGTGACAGCGTGCTGTCCCTCCTCCCTCCAGAGGTCTTCAGGCTCGGGCCTGCCTGTTCCCACTGTGCTGCTTCGGGAGCCCACGCCTCCCAGGCCTCCCCTTGCTGCCCTGGTAGCTTGCGGGTCCTGAGCGGAACTTCGGCGGCCCTGACTCTGTGAGGCCAGCAGGGCTGGGCTGTGCAGCAGCGGTGGTCCGCTTAGAAAGCCCGCTCCGCCCAGGCCCCCGCGTGCCCCGCAGGTGGGCAGTCCCTGCATACTCCCTGCGCGCTCCCCACGCTCTCCTCCACATGTGCTCTCACTCACGGACGCTTTCACTCACTCTCTGCTCTGTGTTCTGACTTTAAATCTTGTCCGTGTCTGAGAGCAGATGAATGGAGCTGCCTGCTACTCTACTGCCATCTTATATCCTCTGATTTTCTTCTCTCCCTCTCTCTCGTTTTTGTTTTGTTTTTTTAAACCCCCAATGGCATAAATATTGTCTTGATAGTCTGGCCTCAAAACTACAGTCAACTCATTGCTTCTCTGTCTTTCCTGTATGGCTGATCATTCATCTTTTTTTTTTTTGTCACCGGTCCTGTCAAATGTCTTACTAAGTTTCTTTCCCATGTCCTCTCCTCCTTAGCTGAGAACGTTGCAGAAGTTGACATTTCTGGACGCTGGCTCTGCCAGATCCTAGGCAACCACAGTTACGCAAATCCCCACATTGTTTTGTGTTCCTAGTAACAAAGTTCGTAAATTATTAAAAGTTTAGCAAGCAGTTATAAGGACCTAATAAAGTACAGAGCTCTTGTTCTAGCAGGGGAACGGAAGTGTACCCATTAAACATTCCAGTAATGAGTTAAGTGCTAACACTAGAGGTGAGTAGCAGAAACAACTGAGGCAGAGGAACAGTTTGAGACACTTAAGAGAGGCTTACTCACTCGTACTACATGCATAAGAATGTAGGCTACTAAAGGAGATTTTTAAGATACAATACTACTTTTTTAAGCACAGGAAGAAATTGAGATAGAGGAAAAATAGGGTTAGAAAAAAATGAGATCAGACGTGAGAGATTAGAATGCTTAAAGAACCTGTGAGGTCTTCGTCATGGAAAGTGCAAGTATTTTTCTGTGACTGAGGCAAGAGGGGTCAGACCAGGGAAGGTTTTGCAAGCCACATGGAGAACTTTACCTTGTAAATAATGGGAGCCATTGAAGTCTTTTTAGCAGGAGTGACATGGCCAAATTTGACTGTTCAGTATTCAGGAGATTATTCAGCCTGCTAGGTAAAGGGGTAATTTATTCAACAAATATTAACAGAATGTTTGCTTGCTGCCAGACAATGTTCTAGGGGCTGAAGGCATAGTAGTAAGCAAAACAGACAAAGATCCTTGATTTAAGTGATTATATTCTTATGAAAGATGTCAGGCAATAATAAACAAGTACATTATATGGTATGTTAGATGGTAATGAATACTTTGGAAAAGAGAGGCTTATCTAAGGAGAATTGGGAATGCTGGGGCAGGGCGGGTGGACGCTGTTCCAATTTTACATAAGGTAGTCTCAAGCAGAAAGAGCAAAGAAAGTTCCTGGTTATAGGGCTATACACACTGGCAGAAAGGTTCATCTTCAGGGGGTGGATCTGGGAAAGAAGGTGCACATGACTAGTAGTGGGCTTAGGACCACTGGGCAGGAAATTCCAGCAACCCAAGGACCCAGACTGTGATGGGTAGTGGGGAAAGGTCAAGGGCTCCATGACACATCCTGGTCCTGCAAACACCTCACACTGCAGCGAGAGGCAGGGCCACAGTGGGGTCCTCTAAAGCACGGGGCTCAAAACAGTTCTCTCTTACCTGGGCTTTTGGAAGGACTTTGGATTTTACTCTCAGTGAAATACTGAGCCATCAAAAGGTTTTGAGCACACATGATTTTTATTTTTAAAGATTCTTTTCTGACTGCTGCATTGAGAAGCCGCAGGAAGGCATGGTCAGAGCAATAGAGTCTAGTTATCTGGCTATTGCAGTAATCCCCACAAGAGATGATAATGGCTCAGGCTGATATGGAAACAGTGAGATTCTAGATGCATTTGAAGGAAGGGCCTATAGGATTTGGTAATGAATTGAAAGCAAGTGAGAGAAAAAAGAAATGGAGGATGATGACAAGGTTTGTGTTCTCCAACTTGGCAAGTGGAAGACAGAGCATAGTGAGGCAGAAGTAGAAGGTCAAAATGACAGTGAGGAGGCTGTACTATGGTATAAGGAGAAATGAGCAAGAGCTGAGTTAAGGTAATGGCAGTGGGATGGTGGAAAGAGACGATATCGTCCAAGAAGTATCCAGGAAGTAGAGTTAACAGGCCTGGGGGCCAAGCTGGATTTGCAAGATGAGAGGTCAGTAGGTTTAAGATGATACCCAAGATTCTGGCTTGAAGTGGGTGTTATTATTACTGGCATTACAGGGTTTTTTAATAAATTGTCCAAAGTCTTGGCAGTTAATGCAATAATTTCTAGAGTCAGGATTTGAACTCAGCTATGTTTGACTGTACAGCCCGAGCTCCTAACCATTGCATGGGGCATATCTAGAAGAAAGGAGGCTGCTTGTTGGAAAATATTGCACAACATTGTCCGTCTCTGTCTCTCAGTTCAAGTAGGCTCTGTGCAAGGAAAGTCCCCTTAGATGGACAAGGAAGAAGGGGAAGTTCAGGCCAGTGGTTGAGTCCAGAGTCCTTCTGTTGCCAGACCTACATGTTATGTGCTATGCTTTTGTGCTCTAGAAATAGGTGTGCTGGGCAAGTTCCAGGCTTGCAGGTGCAGCTAAAGATGATATATTCTGTGGATATAATATGGAAGGAGATCTTCAAGTCTAGCTAAGGTGTGTTTCGAGCATTTTCCTCTGGGAAGCACTTGATTCTGTTCCTGTCCCTCCTGTAATATCTCCTTTCCTGAAATAAAAGCAAGGATACAGCCTACTGTGGACCTTACGTTATATTCCTGTCTAGCTACTGCCTCATCACTCTTCTCTAAAAAGCAGCCTATATTCTGTTGTCTCCCTATCTTAACCTGCTCTTTTCCTTTGAATCCACACAGCCTTTCATCGGCACCAGCTCCACTGTCAGGCCATCTGCGACCTCCATCCTGCTAAGTTCAACTCTCAGGAGCTTTTGGCTCAACCGACCACTCTCTTCTTGTAGCACTTTGTTTTAAACTCTAGGTTTTACCGTTCTTTAGCTATGGCGAGGCCGACAGTCAGAAAATGACTGCCACTAAAAAATATTTTTTATGCTCTTTCCCAAGAGAAGGGGGCCTGCCCCACCACAGGGGACCATACAGGGAAGCATCAGGGTCAGACCGGAGGCAGAGGGAGAAGGGGGAAACATGGGTGGACGCCTTTGTTGTGGTTTTTACAGGGAGGAGTGGGCAAGGTGGGGTGAGCAGGCTTAGGACTGGCTGGTTTGAATAATTTCAGCAGGCCCTGGGGTATGGGGGCTGTCCCTTGTTTTCTGGTACCTGGACCTGGGGTGATTGGGGCAGGTAAGTAGTGACACAGGGTATGAGAACCCAGTAAAAAAGGTGGTTCGATGTATGGGTTCTGGACTGGTTGATGTGCATTTCAAAGACAAACTTCTCTGTGAGGAATTGGTTAATTCTAGGAGGGGCAGTCGCTCCAGAGCAGTCATCAATGCCCCATCTGTCAAAGCATCAAAATACAGAAAATAAAAGACGCAGCTAATTTGCCCTTTTACATTTATTCCCAGTCCTCTTTTGCTAGTAGCCTCCCTCTCATCGATAAATGTTGGAAAGCCCCACATTTCAGTCCTTTGACACTTTCTCTTCCTTATCTCTCTTTAGATGATGTCATGTATTCATTCCCCTGGCTTTAATTAACACTTATACATTGATGACTCCCAAATTGATATCTCTACCCCCAAACTCTAGACAACCTATTACCCAAGTGCCTATGAAACATCTTCACTTTGATGTCTAATAGGCATCTCAAATCAATCATATTCCATGCATAATTCTTGATTTCTACTCTCTAATCTTCTTCTCTCTCAGTCTTCTGCATTTAAATAACTACCACCTGACTTACCCTAGTGACTCAAGCCCTAAACCTAGAAATTTTACTAGGTTTTTCTATTTTTGGCAAACTACATATCTAACTTGTGAGCAATTCCCATAAGGTCTTTTTTGAGAATTAGATGGAAAGACATTATGTGTTCATGGATTGGAAGACTTAATATTGTTTGAACCATATTTTCCAATGGATATACAGACACAGTGCAATTCCTATCAAAATTCCAGCTGCCTTTGAGTGTGTGTGTGTATGTTATGCGTGTGTGTGGGAATGGATAAACAGGTTCTAAACTTCATATGGAAAGGCAAGGGAGCAAGAATAGCCACACATACACATGCCACATGCACAGAGACACAAATACAGACACAGTCACACATACAGAAAATCTTGAAAAAGGACAAAGTTGGAGGACTCACATTTCTCAGTCTCAAAACTTACCATGAAACTACTGTAATCAAGTTTGTGGTACTGACATAAAAACAGACATATAATTCAATGGAATAGAATTGAGAGTCCAAAAATAAACCCATACATCTATGGTTAATTGATTTTTGGTAAGGGTGCCAACACAATTCAATGGAGAATGAATAATCTTTTAAACAAATTGTGCAGGGGCAATTGGATGTCCTCATGCAAAAAAACTGAATCTGGAGCCTTACCTCATATCACATATAAAAATTAACTCAAAATGCATCAAAGACATAAATATAAGAACAAAAACTATAAAATTCTCAGGAGAAAACATAGATGTAACTCTTTTGTTACCTCGGATTAGGCAATGGTTTCTTATATAAGACACTTAAAGTACAAGCAATAAAAGACAAAATCGTGAACATGAATTGCTCTTTGAAATTAAATTAAAACATTTAGGTTTCAAAGGACCTATCAAAAAGCTCAAAAGACAGCCTCCAGACAAGTATTTGTTAACCATGTATTCAATAAAGAGTTTAGCAGTTTTTCAAAACCTTAAACATAGACTTATTAATACCGTTTAATCAAGCAGCTCCCCATATATACCCAAGAGAACAGAGAACGTGTCTACACAAAAACTTGTACATAAATAAAATTATTCAGAATAGCCAACAAGTGGCAACAATCCAAATGTCCATCAACTATTGAATAAATAAACAAGATGTGGTATAGTCATACAATGGAATATTATTGAATTATTAAAAGGAATGAAGTACTGATTATGTGCTATAACACAAATCAATCTTGTAAATATTGTACCCAGTGAAAGAAACTAGACACAAAAGGCCACATATTATATGATTCCACTTATATGAAATATTCCAAATAAGCAAATTGATAGGGTTAGAAAGTACATTCGCAGATGTGAGGGGATGGAGGGACAGGGAAGGGGAATTGGGAAGTTTCTGCTAATGGGTATCGGGTTCTTTTTTGGGGTGATGAAAATGATCTAGAATTAGATGTGGTCTGAGTTGCACAATTTTGTGAATATACTAAAAACCACTGAATTGTACCATTGAATCATCCATGTTTTAAATACATACATATACATACACATACACACATAATTCTCTGTATGTCAATTTTGCTTCAATAAACATGGTGAAAAAATTGATAAATTTAAAGGACAAATTATGTACATATGTGAAACCTTCTACAGACTACTTCTAACCTCTACTAGCCCCACAACTCTAATCCAAACTATCAACATCTCTGCAGAAATATTCCTCACTGATCCTCCTGCTTCTAATCTTGCTCCACAGCTCTTCTTCCAAGCAAGTCTATTACCTAAACCAATTCTGAGCCCTCTTTTAAAAATGTGAATGAGCCCTGACCAGCATGGTATGGCTCAGTTGGTTGAGTATCTTCCAGCAAAGCAAAAGATCATAAGTTCAACTCCCCATCAGGATGCATGCCTGGCTTGTGGCCCAGTCTCCATTTGGGGGCATGTGAGAGGGAACTGATCAGTGTTTCTCTCCCTCTGTTTCTCCCTCCCTTCCCCTCTCTCTAAAAATAAATAAATTTTAAAAATAATTTTAAAAACAACAATGTAACTGAGATCATGCCACTCTGATTCAGATCCCCCACTGGCTGTTCATCATACTCAGAGCGGCTCTGCCTTTACCCGTTTTACATGTAAGACTCCAACCAATTTCCCTTGAAGAAATGGTACCATGGCAAATACAATTTTGAAAGCCCCTTAGAGAACAAAATAGCCGACAACCATGGATCCTGTCCCTTTTGCCCACAACCATGAAAAGTCCTTGGGTGGGGGGAAAAATACCAAACAAACCTGGGAGCAAAGGTAGAAACGTAGGAAGTGAAAGAGAACCAAGACCGGGCACCTACTCAGCAGAGCCAGTTCTCTGCCCTCCCTGTCTAGACCTCTTAGTAACAGGTAGTTCAAGTGATGGGCAAACTCGGCCACAGCACTTAAAAGAGCGTGACCACTTCATCTACTCGATTAGCTACCAAATATTTATTGAGTAGCTCTGTGCTACTGAGCATTATCTTCAAGTGTCTGATGCCCAGAGTTCTGGTCCAGCTGGGACAGATGGTATGGATTATTTACTTGACAAACAAGATTGATTTTCGAGGGCTTACTGCTGAAACTATGGAAGGCTCTGTGGGAGGGACAAAGAGATAACTGCCAACAGTCAGAGGGCTGCTTTACATTCAGTAAAGGCCGTTAGAAAATGAAGAAGGGCTTCTAATTCAGACTGATAGAATGCCTCTTTTCCTCTTACCCTATTTCCCCTCCCTTCCAGGCCCACAGCTTCCCTTTCCAGCTGCACTCAGCCAGGGCCCACTATCTCCCCTACACATTTGTTTGCGAGTCATTTCCCTGTTTTTATGAGTAAACAAATCACCAGATCATGCGACCCAGAAAAGCTTCCCAGGGCCCTGAGGCTTTCAATTGTCTGTTTCAGATCCGATACAAAACATGTTCTTCCTCCTGCTAATTTTGAGCCTGGGGATGCAGCTTCATGAGACAACAGGTAAGAATGGGCAAAGGGAGGGCCCTGAGAAAGAGGAGCAGGTGATGGCTCCTGGCTGAAGCCAAGGATGTTAATGTGGTCCTGAGGCAGAAGGCTTTCTTTGAGGGGAGGTGTGATTATTGGCTGTTACTAGCACAGCAGAAAGAATGGTGGCTTGTGCGTGCCCATGTCCCTGTCTTACAAAAACAGGGACTGAGAATATTGGTCCATCTAGTCCCACTCTTCAGTGTCGATGGTGACAAGAAGACAGAGCCACTCTGACCATGCCCCTTGAACTGATACCAGAGGGCATTGTTTGTTGGTCCTGAAAGGTGAGGTGCCAAGCAACTGTCCCCTTCTCTTCTGGCAGGGAGAATGAGGAGACAAAGGCTCAGGGGGCCACCTAGAGGGCCCTGTTACTCTAAAGAGTCTTTTGCAGATATTCCACTGATTATTAAATATTCATTAGAATTCCTCTTTTAAAAAGCAACAGTAGCAGCCATTGGTCCTTCACACGCTAATTGTGGATTACTCGAATAGGAAAATCAGAGTCTTCCTAATGCCTAAGTTTGTAATGAACCTTAATGAGATGCCTTTGGATATTGAAGAAAAGAGTTCTACCAGAAGGTGTGGGTCGGCAGGAAGAAAAGCAATTTCAGAGTTTGTTGCCCTCCTAGGCAAAGTAGTTCAGACCATTCACATGTGCAGTCAAGATTGTGAGAGCATTAGTTTGGGTGAACACCAGGAGATAAGAGAGGAAGGCAGAAGTGGGCACAGGGGATTAGGTCCTCGATGATGGCAGCTCCAATCCCATGGGAAGCTATCCAAAATTCTGCCTTTCATTGAGAAAGAATGGCTTCTTTGGCACAGATAGCCTTTTGAAGAACTTTTCCCTCCCTTCCTGGTGGTCCCAAAATGTTCTTTACCCAGTCATGTCCTCTTCCTCCCTTGGGCTGGACAGCCTGGGCTGGTAGTAGGGGCCATGCTTGGAGAACACCCCAACATTCTGCTTACTGCAGCCCTGCCCTGCAGTGTCAGCTAAAGAAGCCCTTCATGTTTCCTCTCTAAGGCACCCAGCCTGGCTGAGATTTTAGAGACATGTGGAAAGGGAAAATGCTTCCTTGCTACCAAAGAGCTTTCAGTTTCCATAAAGTGGTAATAAAACCAATGGTCAAAAGAAGGGTCTGAAACTGCTGTTCCCAGTCCACTGACAGGACTGGGGACTCCAGGAGAAACCTGAGGAATTGTGCAACCTCGGTTTTTAAAGATTGTTTTTTAATTTATCTTTTAAGAAAGGGGAAGAGAGGGAGAAAGAGGAGAGAAACATTGATGTGTGAGAGAAACAACAATTGGTTGCCTCTTGACCTGGCCCACAACCCAGGCATGTGCCCTGACCAGAAATTGAACCAGCAATCTTTCAATTTTCACTGGACATTCAATCCACTGAGCGACACCAGCCAGGGCTGATTAGCATATTTTTACATGCCTGTTGGCCATTCACAGCAAAGTGTGTATTCAAATTATTTGACCAATTTTAATTGGGTTTTTTATTTTCTTATTGTTAAGTTTTAAGAGTTCATTATAATTTTGAATATAAGTCCTTTATGAACTATGCAATATACAAATATTTCTCCCTATTGTGGCTCATTCTTTCATCTTTTCACAATGTCTTTTGCAGAGCAACAATTATAATTTGATGAAGTTCAGTATATCAAAAATTTTTTTAATGTGTTGTGCTTTTGGTATCATTATCTGAAGAACTGTTTAACTGAAGCTTCAAAGACTTTCTTCTATGTTTTCTTCTAAATATTTTATAGTGGTACATTTTATATTTAGGTTAATAATCCATCTTGAGTTAATTTTTATATAAGGTGTGAAGGTGTGAAGTAGAGGTTGAAGCTCTTTTTTTTTTTTTTTTTTTGTAAATGGACATTGAGTTGCCCAGCCCCATTTGTTAAAAACACTGTCCTCTTTCTATTAAATTGTCTGCCCAGTTGTCAAAAAGCAATTGACTATATTTGCGTGAGTCTATTTCTGGACTCTCCATTCTGTTCTTTTGATCTATGTGTATCTTCTTCCACATATATCACACTCTTTTGTTATCATAGCATTACAGTTTTCATTTTTGTCTTGTGGTTTCTCATAGTTTTACTTCAAAATCTAGTGATACCTTGTAACCCATCTTATAGTATATTTAAGGGGAAAATATTTATTTTTGTATTTTGTCGTGTCTTGGAGGAAAAAGTAACCCAAATTTTACTCTTTTCATTGATATTTCCTTCTTTCTTCATCCTCCAAAGATGGATAAAAACTCATAGAGGTCACTCTAGGGCAGGGACTACATTTAGTAGTCTCTGGGGTCTACTCCATTTACCCGATCTTCACCTTCCAAAACTACTTCTGCTGACCCCTGAGGTATACAAACCAGAAGAATCAGGGTGGGGAAAGGATTTCTAAGAGATGAGATGTCTGCATGCAGAGTACGTACAAGAGGAGTCCATGAGTCAGGTGCCCAGAGCAGACTTCTGTCTTCAGAAACTAGAGTTTTCTGAAAACTGTGGCTGTGTAAAGCAGCCCCCACATTTCAAGTACATTAGGTAGGAAGTATAAACAAGCTTAAGGTTCTGTTGTTAAATGGAAAAAAAAAAAGTATAAAATTAGCTTAAAGAGGAAGCTATTTTGAGAAGCAATGCAAATGATTTATTTTGTTTTTCTTGGACCTGTGGCAGGTGCTGACTCCCATTGGTGCCTGATTGCAAATAAAAACCAAAGTTACCCAAGAACTGTCCGAAAGGCTCCAGCATTACCCATGTACCCTAATCCTATGTATGTTTCACTGGGTTATATAGATTCTTATCTTTTATGAAAATATATAGATTCAGTGGACCAACATAATATAAAATTATGTATATATTACATAAATCTTTAAAAGGCTCCAGGAGCATTATTCAAGGCATCCGCTTTAATTTGTCTAAAGAATCAGCATGTATGAATTTCTCACACCCTGGCCACATCCTTTACTCTTTAATATTGTCTAGGGCCCCAAATGAATGGGGAAAACCTGTTTTGTCTGCTTAATTTTGTAGTCATGGAAACTTTCCAATTTTCTCCTTTGTTTGATAACTTCTGGAGTTCAATGCTAGGTCGAAGCTTATTTTAGTAACCATGAGGCATATAAAATAGAAAACAAATGTCTTTTCCTCAGCATAAAAATGAAAAGCATATCTACCTCATTCATGGATGTACTATATGCCAGTGAATACATAGTCATATCTGTAAAGCTGTTAGTATAGGTTTTCAAGTCACAGAGATGAATTTGAATTCCAACTCCATGAGCTACCCCTCTTTGACCTTGGGCAAGTATATTAATTTTTTTTTGAAGATTTTATTTATTTATTTATTTTTAGAGAGAGGGAAAGGGAAGGAGAAAGAGAAGGAAAGAAACATTGATGTATGGTTGCCTCTTGCATGCCCCCACCAGGGACCTGGCCCACAACCCAGGCATGTGCCCTGACAGGGAATCGAACTGGTGACATTTTGGCTTGCAGGTTGGAGCTTAATCCACTGAGCCACACCAGCAAGAGCGAGTGTATCACTTTTTTAAGCCCCAGTTTCCCCATCTGTAAAGGGGATAGTAAGTTCTACCTTGCAGAATTTTGGAAACATCAAATGAGATAATGATGTAAAGATTAGCCCAGTGTCTGGTTCATTGTGTTTAGTAAATGTTAACTATTACTCTACTTCCTATTGAAAGTCCAAATGGAGACCAGTGTATAACTCCGTTTCTCAAATGTTCATGTGTACATGAATCACGCCAACGATGTTAAGATGCAGATTCTGCTTCTCTAGGTCTAGGGCTGGGCCTGACATTTTGCATTCTTAACTAGCTCCTAGGTGAAACTGAGGACAACACTTTGAACGGCAGGATGATAAAAGATGTTTGCAAGTACAGGTGTTTTATTTGTCTAACCAATGGTTCTCAATGTTCTCTGCCTGTTAGAAGCTTCCAGGGAAATAAAAAACAAATTGAAGCTGGCCTCACAAAAGAATTAGAATTTAATTTTCAAAGATCCTAAGTGGGGCCCAGGGCATTAGTTTGCTTTAAAGCCTCCCCAAATAACAACCTTCTGGTTATTCTGAGCTACTCAGATACATGACTCATGTTTGTTAATTACTCCTTTCTCTGTAAACATTAGCTGAAAAATGTCACCTGTCTGAGAGGTAGCATATTTTATGTCTTCACACCCTGTACTCACACACCCTGTACAAGGCAGAGGAGGGAAGCAAGCAGAAAATGGATTTTTGCCAAAGGCCCAGACAGTAAAGAGGGGAGTTCTGCTGTATGCTATGGGGAGTTCCAGAGGAAGTTACAGGCGTTCCTCTCATGAAAGGAAAGTATAAGTGTGATAAATAATGTGTTAAATTAACCCAATAGAGACTACACCCAAAGTCCTCTAATTCTTCTTATAGCTCAGACTCAGCAACTAATCTTCCTTGCAAGCCCTGTTTCTCTTCCCTGTTTCCTGTTTTATCATGTGTAATAAAATAAAAGAGGGGAGTACTATGAAGAGAGTAAAAGTAGTATAAATTCTTGAACCTGGTACATAGAAGATGGTTGATACATATTTGATAAATGAAGAAATAAATATTACTCTTCAGGGAAGAGCAGATTTGGTATCAAGCAGCTCTGTCTATATATCTATAGATATATAGATATATGTATTATTCCTCACTGAAGGTCATGCTCATTAATTTTAGAGAGAGCAGAAGGAAGGGAGAAAAACATCGATGTAAGAAACATAAATTGGTTGCCTCTCGCTTGCACCCTGGAAGGGACCAAACCCACAACCCAGGCATGTACCCTACCTGGGAATCGAACCCACCACCTTTTGGTTTACTGGGTGACACTCCAACCAGCTAAGTCACGCCAGCCAGGGTAGTGCTGTCTCATTTTAAAGGGGACTTCCTAACTCAAGTATTTGAAGATGATTCTCATCATAAAGGGATATACCTTTAAGAGGGTCTTATTTTGGAGACCTGGGGTGAGAATTATAACAAGAGTTCAGTGGATTCTAGAAAATGTAATCATACAGGAAATTTGGAAGCACAACATCTCTTTTCACATATATCATCCTGGACTCTTCTCAACCTGGTCAAGCAAATGCAGGTGTGATTAGCATTGTTTTACGCAGAAGCACTCATGTTATATAGCCCTGCCTCACCCCTATCCTGCACAAAAGAATGCTGGGCAGATGTAACTCCTTTCTGTACCATAGATCTCTGTTACAAAGGCACATTAATGTTTTAGTAATGGTTATAACAGGGGTTGGAGCCAAGATGTAAATTTGTCACTCATTTTGTTTGTGGATAGCACTTACGCAATCAAGTATGCTGTGTGATAACTAAGAATACCAATTTGTGTGATCTTGGGCAAGTCATGCTCTGATGAGAGAAAAAGAGAAGTGAGTATGATTACGCTTATCTCTTCTTTCTCCCCCTCCATCTTTCTATTCTTTATTTGCCAAAACCTTAACTGGAACTTAGTATATGCTCAGCCCTGGGGACACCACAACAAACTCAACCCGGTCACTGCCTTCAAAGACTTAACTTGTAAGATAGCAAGAGGAAAACCATGAATAAGAAGAGAGTTGCAATGCGAATCATTTAAGCAACTTATAAAAACCCAGAAATTTCTTATACCGTGAAATCTGTTGTCTAAAATGATCAAGGAATGCGCTTTCCTAGTTAAGAAAAATACTGTGGTTAATAAAGAATGGCCATGCATTCCATATATAGGTTACCACTTTCCCAAAAATTAAAACAGGGTACAAAAGAAAGGAACCAGTGCTTGCTGACCACCTACTACCTACCAAAATAAGGTTCTTCACATGAGCCATTTCTCTTAGTTTTTATAATACTGGGAGGTAGATGTTAATCCGGTGCCTTTACAGATAAAGAGACAGACTCATAAGGGTTAAATAACAGGATCAAGGTCAAAGGGCTCAAGAACCCAATACAGTCAGAATTTGAACCCAGGTTCATCTGTCACTAAATCCAATACTCTTTTCATACCACATTTTACATGGAAACAATTCCTTGAATAGCATATGCTTGGAAATCTCCCCAAATATTTACTGTAAGGGTGGTTTGACTGATTAAATTAATGAATGGATGCAGCAAGCTCTACTGAACATAATTTGATCTACTCTTCGTCATGATTCAAAAGCTAGTTTAGGATTTTGCTATACCTCAGTCATAATGACCATTCATTAATGCTGGAAACAGCATAATTTTGTACAGTTTCACACTTTATTTGTGCATGCACTCCCTTCATTAGCTTGCTGTGTTTGACTACACTTTATGTGATTGTTTTTGTAAAATTCTTTAAATCAGCACAGCATTTCTCTTTTGAACAAAATGATAGACATGCCCTGTGGTAAATGGAAAACCAGCATCACTGGCACTGGTACTTAGAGGATAAGAGCCAATATAAATGCTGTGAAAGTAAAGTGGTGTCATTAAAATCTACCCAGATACTATTACCTGCCTGGGAGATTCCTGTTTTATTAAAAAGAAAAATATTCATTGCTAGAGGTGGGAGAGTCTGGTTGCAAATTATGTGTAATTTCAAAGATTGAAATAAAACTGAAGAGGAAATAAATTCCTCTCTGAATAATCCAATTCCTTTCAGGCCCTTATTCTGTTCCGTCCATCATTTTTTGTGCTTCTAGTAGAATGTGCCTGGCGCGTAGTCGGTACACACTTAGCACTAGTTCTATTCTTCCTTTCCCCTTGTTGACAGAAAATAAGCTTCTGTGGCGGACTTGTGCGATGCGGTGGTTAAGAGCGGCTGGCGCCTAGCAATACCTGGGTCTGATCCGGGCTGTATATAGCCTTAGGCAGGTTGCTTAACCTTTCTGTGTCCCTTTCCTTTTCCAAAAAAGAGGATGGTTCTACCTCACTGATTTTCTGGGAAGGCTAACTGAGATCATGTGTTAGTAGAGACCAAACACATAGTAAGAACTCAACACGTGGTAGTTGTTATTATTACAATCACTGGTGAAAGGTAGGTAACATTTTGCAGGGAATGATGTGATTTGATCCACATGAATTCAAAAAAGCCTGGATGATTGATGGTAGGGGAGCAATCAGCTCTACGGGTGGGCCGTGTTGAGGGAGGAGAACTATTTCAGAGCAGTGGATCAAGATTTCCACTCTTGCCCAGACTGGATGAGGAAAGGAGAGAAAAGGGCCCAAGTGATGCCCAGATAACGACAGGTATTTGGTAGAAAACAGGGGTGGACTGAGTCTCCTCAGTTCCCACTCTGTACAGGACTAAAATGTGAAAGGCAATGTGAGAATGTCTTGTTTTCTGTTCAGCTTTATTCACAGTGGCAGCCCCTAAGGATCTGTACATAGTAGAACACGGCAGCAATGTGACCCTGGAGTGTGATTTTTACTCTGGAAATCACGTGGAAGTTGAACACGTAACAGCCGCTTTGCAAAAGGTGGCAAACAACACACCTTCGCAGAGTGCCACTTTGCTGAAGGAGCAGCTGTCCTTGGGGAAGGCCGTATTCCACTTCTCCCAAGTGCAAGTGAGCGATGCCGGGAAGTACCGCTGCGTGATCGGCTACGGGACCGCCTGGGACTACAAGTACCTGACTCTGAAAGTCAAAGGTGAGTAGTTTCAAGCACTTGCAATACGTGGAAGCATGTCTCCAACAAGGACTTACAGCGAGCTCAAGCAAGAGCTGGGAGGTTGGTTATAGGGAGACAGACTATCGCAAAGAAAAGAAAAGCACCCAATCAGAAATAATTTTTGACAAATGAGTATAAAGCAGCTGAGGTAAAGCAGATGAGGAAAAAGTGGAATGGGAACTGAGGTTCAAAGAATAAAAAGAAATAAAGTAAAGCTCTGGCCATTAGGGAAGAATTTTTGTATGTATTTTTCAATGGATGGTGGTGTGTATAAAAGGGCAGATGGGAGCAGGAGTTGCAGAAATAAATAGGGCTGGAGGGAGTCAGGAAATGAGAGACCTTGAAAGGTCGGACGGTGCCCAAGATTGGCTGTGCCTAATTCACAGCTTTTGTGAGAAACAACACTAACTCGATTATTAAGCTACTCTTTGAGAACAACTTACTCCTCCAGTCCAGAGTCGTTTAAACCATGGTGTGCCACCCACTTATGGGTTAAAATATCAGTTTAGTGAGTAATAAATCAGGTGGATGTTTTTCAAAAAAAAATTGAATGAAGAAAGTAAGTATAATAGCATATATTCAGAGGCTATCACATAGTAGGGCTGAGTGTTGTTTTGTGAAACTCTCGTTTCAGAGGGTGTGTGTGTGCTGGCTCATGGTGTAAAACATTTTTCTCATTGAAGGATGCCCTAACAGAGTGAACAGCTGATAATAAAAGATGAAGTAATTTTTGCCATATAAATCATAAGGCTTTCAAAGAATGAAATGCATTACTTTCACCCCCGCCAATTTATTCTTATGAGCATGATTACTTAGCCCTTATTGCTACTATAAAATGAAAAATAGAAAGAGAATTGATGCTGAATCTTGTCTCATTTCAACAAGTCATATGCATCCCCAGATTCATGAACAAATAGAAAAAAAGCCCCATATGTCTCATTAAGAGATATATTTCAAGTAAACTTTTATTTTTTATGTTTAATAATAATCAATATTCATACTTTGTTTTGATTTTACATGTGCTAATAATAATGGAAATTAGGTTTCAATGCAGAAAAAAGCTTTGAACACTTAAAGCTTTAAGATCACAAGAAAAAAAATTAATTTCAATAGCCATACATATTTTGTTGCTGCAAAGAAACATTGGATAGTCAATAAAAGAGCTTTTAAACATGTTGCGTTAGGATAAAATCCTATAGAAAAAGTAGAATGGGAACTGGTGTTCAAGGAATAAAAAGAAACAAAGTAAATCTCTGACCATTAGGGAAGAATTTTTGTATGTATTTTTCAATGGATGGTGGTGTGTATAAAAGACACTTCCTTTGAAATCTAGATGACATTGGATGCATATGTAAAGGTGAAATAACTGTTTTACTAAAAATATAAATGTTTCTAAATTGCTAAATGTCATAATTTTTCAACCTAGAAACATGAAATACTTGAAGAATCAACTTTAGATGAGAGAGGGTGCATACTGCATCACAATTCTTTTAGGAGGAATAAAAGAAAAAAAAATTTTTTTTCTAGCCCATTTTACCCTGATCAGGGGTCTCTGAAAGAAGCAGGGGAGATCCGGGGCCCGAGTTAGGGTTTGCTTAAATGAAATAGGACTAGAGGAAGGATGAACTTTTTTCTTAAAATGCCTGCACTAACAAACCTTGAAAATAGGGTTTTTAGCACCTTCCTTAATGTCTGGGCAGCCGTTTATATTAAATATAGTGAGAAGAGAACTGATTAACTGATTTCAAAAGCATAGGGGAAGAAATATTGGGTAGAATGGCTAGAGAGTCCTGAGAGTGAGTAGCAGGAGGCTGCAGCTTCTGAAAAGCTAGGCTGCAACTGCAAAACTATGAGTAATCTGTCTAAGGAAGGGCATGGAGCATGGCTGAGGAAAAGAGCACAGTGGCCCTGAGAGACTGCCACTGCCCACTGGTTGAGAACTGACCTGCAAAGAATCCCCAACAGACACAGAGCAAGTACTAGGAATGAAAGGACCAAGTCAACCTGAAGGCCTGGGCAAAGCATGAGGATGAGGATGAGGATGGAATGAGCTGAGGCTTAGAGCAGTACTTCAAACCAACAAAAAGGCCCAAGAGACAGGGAGTGTAACTTTAGCATGTAGAGGAAGGAGGTAGCATGGATTCCATCCTTCTTTAAAGAGAAATTGTTTTCACCCTAAAAAGGGAAGACAAAGGGCAAAGGAGGAAACAGCCCAAGGGAAGCATGTGGTAGTGAAAAGATAACTGATTTCAGCCTGTAGGCCCAGACAAAGCATTTGCTGAAAGAATTTTTTGATGGGACCTTGCTCTTGGTATCTTTTCTCCATTGGGAAACAGAAGGGAATAAGGAAAGCTAAAATTAAGAAAACAATGAATTTCAAAAGGGGAAAAACTCCTGGGAATTATAACCTGTTTAACCCGATGGTCTTCTTCAGGCCTTTCAACAGGCAAATTGAGAGTAACCTGCCTGGATTCTCTAAGGCCAAGGCATGTAGAACTACATTTTTTAAAAACCTTAGTTACTGCCACTGTGATGATAAAGCAGATAATCCTATGTACAGCTAAATCTTTATTTCAGAACTGCTGGAGTTGCCAGTAATTTATAAATCAATATAGTCAGAGAGAACAGAAACCATTGAAACCAGTGGAAATTTAAATCAAGTAACAGTAATTATTTTGATGGAATAGACTAAGGAGCCAACCTGGGAAGAGGGAGGAAAATCAGCAATTAGCAGTAGCAGGAAGCTGCTATCACCCTGGGTTGGAGGAAAAACAGGAAGGAAGGGTTAATGGAGCCCAGGGCAGAGTCACATGACAGACACTGGAATCCGAGTGGGCCTGTCCAGTGGTGGTTGGAGCGAGGGAGGAGAGGTAACTGTAACTGGAAAGCCCATTATAGTATAGAGTATACAGGAGAGATACTCTAATTTTACCCTGTTTCCCTCCCTACAACCTTCCCACGCACTCCTATTGACTGTCAAGAACCTGGAATACGCAACCAGCAGGAGTCAGCCTTCCTATAGTAAAAAGCAAAGTAAAATCGAGGGATGGATCTGAGCACAAACATGACCAGGACCCATACAGCGCACACCCTGTTCATAAAGTTAGTAAAATGTGGGTTGAATAATGTATAGTTAACTGTAACCATAATAGACTGAACAGCTAGTAGCTGTTGACTCAAGACCAACGATGGGCGATTGGTGATCTTAAGTCACCTGGAGTTAGTATCCCATTGCCAAGGGATCTCTTATAGCCAGCCATGTTGGGCCATAGCTCATTCATTTACCAAAATCGATGTTATGACCTTAGGCTGTGTTAAAACCCTGTGTTGGGCCTCAAGTGTGCTCAGCACATAGCAGGTAGTCACACTATACTTTGTACTATTTAGATAATACCTGGAATATAGGTCATGTTACACTGGGAAAAATAAAGTGAATCCAAAGGCTGGTAACTAGATCTGGATTTGGCAATAATAGCCTGTGAAAATGAATGAAAGTAGACATGATTTGACTTCCAGTCAAGATGGCAGTAAACATGGCATTCCACCTCACACAACAACATAAAAATTACAACTAAACTATAGAATAACCATCACTCAAAACCATTAGAAATCAAGTTGAATGCAAGTCTGACAGCTACGGAATTAAAGAAACTACATCCATCCAGACTGGTTGGAGGGGCACAGGTGCAGAATAGGCTGGTCCCACATCCACGTGTGGTGGATAAAAATTCAGAAAGGATATCTTGGGTGTGATGAGTCCCAGCCCTACACCAGGCCCCCCAACCCAGGGTTCCAGTGCCAGGAAGATAAGTCCCTACAACTTCTGGCTACAAAAACCAGCGGGGATTGAGTCATTGGAAGGAGTTTGTGGAGTCCCATGCAGTATCTCTTAAAGAACCCACACACGGACTTGCTCAGACTCACTCCCTTAGAGCTCCAGCACTGGGGTAGTAAATCGAAAGGCATTAGTGGTATACAGAGGGGAACTGAAGTGTCTGGCATCTAGGCAAGGGCTGAGGGACAGCTTTTGCCCAGACAGAAAGGAGAACAGAAGCTATTGTCCCTTTTCTGAACCCTCCTCACTACAGAACCATAGAGCTGGTAGGTGGGTGCCATATCTGAGACTCCATCAACCTGGCTAACACTGTTGGTACTTCCCTGGATATTCCCTAAGATTCCATCCCACCCAACTCATGGGCCCAACCAAGCTGTTCAGTGACTTTTCCATATAAATAGCTGATCTTGGCTCATGCCTCACAACTTCCTAAATTCTCTTAAACAAGAACAGCCAGCCTCAGTGAGCCCCCAGTCCCTATATCACTTGCTCAGTGGCCACAGGCCTGGCACTAGCAGCAGCCAGGCTAGGTTCACAGCTTGGCTTCACCTGGAAATCTCCAAGCCCAGCACAAGCAGCAGCCATCTCAGATTGCTTTATAGCTCAGGCAGGGTGGCCTCAGGTAGAACACAGGCAGGAAAGACCTTGGCCATCACCACCTGGGAAACTCCAGAGTCTGCACACCCACTGGACAACTATACAGACCATGGCGGAATATCATCACCCTGATCCTGCACAGCTGATCCTCCACAGAGGGTGGAGGTTGCTGGTCAGTGGACACAGCCAGTCCTTGTAGCTGACTGACCTGGGTAAATCCCTCCCATTGACCTGCCAACTGCAATCAAGGCTCAACTACAAGAGGAGAGTGTACTCAGGCCACATGAAGGGTGCATCTGAAGTATTTAGGTTGACTGGTATGGGAGGCTGTGCCGCTAGACCCTACAGGACACCTGCTACATTAGGCCACACTACCAAGACATGGAGTCAAAGCAGCTCTATCTAATGCATAGAAACAAACACAGGGAGGCTGCCAAGATGAGGAGACAGAGAAACATGGCCCAAATGAAAGAACAGATCAAAATGAAGGATACAATAATTGAAATAAAGAGCAATTTACAGGGAAACAACAGTAGAGTGGATAAAGCCAAGAATCAAATCCATGATATGGAACATAAGGAAGCAAAAATCAACCAATCAGAACAAGAAGAAAAAGGAATCCCAAAAAATGAGGATAGTGTAAACAGCCTCTGGGACAACTTCAAGCATTTCAGCATTCACATTATAAGGGTGCCAGAAAGAGAAGAGAAGGAGCAAGAAATTGGAAATCTATTTTTCAAAATAATGAAAGAAAACTTTCCTAATTTGGTATAGGAAATAGATATGCAAGACCAGGAAGCACAGGGGGTCCCACACAAAATGGATGTGAAGAGGACCACTCTAAGACACATCATAATTAGAATGCCAAAGGTTAAAGAGAAAGAGAAAATCTTAAAAGAAGTAAGAAAAAGCAGTGAGTTACCTCCAGGAGAGGCCCCAAAGGACTGTCAGCTGATTTCTCAAAAGAAGCTTAGCAGGCTGGAAGGGACTGAAGAAATATTTGAAGACATATTCAAAGTCATGAAAAGCAGGGACCTACAGCCAAGGTTGCTCTACCCAGCAAAGCTGGGTATAATTTAGAATCTACGGGCAGATAAGGAGTTTCCCAGACAATAAAAAACTATAGGAGTTTATCATCACTAAACCATTATTATATGAAATGTTAAAGGGACTTATTTAAGGAAAGATTGAGGATCATAACTATCAATGATAAAATGGTAAAAAATACAAATCTATCAACAATTGAATCTAAAAACCAAATAAGCAAACAAGATGAACAGAACAGGATCATGGATACAGAGAGCATTTTGATGGTTGCCAGTTGGGAGGAGGGTGCGGGGGAGTGGGTGAAGAGGTGAGGGGATTAGAAAGTGCAAATAGGTAGTTACAGAATAGGTATGGGCATGTAAAGTACAGTATAGGAAATGGCGTAACCAAAGAACTTATACACATGACCCATGGACATGAACAATGATGTAGGGATTGCCTGAGGGAGTGGGGAGTGTTGGGTAGAGGGGGGCAAATGGGGAAAAACTGGACAACTATAATAGCATGGTCAATAAAATATAATTTAAAAAATAGTTCTGGTTAATAATCTATAACAGGAAAAAGCTCACAAGAATTTTGTCTTTTGCTTATAATTTTCTCATTTGTTTGTTTTGTTGATTAGGTTCCATTTATAGGTGAGATCATATGGGATTTGTCTTTTACCACCTGGCTCATTTCACTTAGCTCCATCCATGCTGCTGCAAAGAGCAGGAGCACCTTCTTTCTTTCTGCTGCATGGTATTCCATTGTATAAATGTACCACAGTTTTTTGATCCACTCATCTACTGATGGGCACTTAGGCTGTTTCCAGCACTTGACTATTGTAAATAACACTGCTATGAGCACTGGGGTGCATAGGTTCTTTAGAACTGGTGATTCAGGATTCCTGGGGAATAGCCCCAGCAGTGGAATCATTGGATCAAAAGGCAGTTCCATCTTTAGTGTTTTGAGGAAATTCCATACTGTTTTCCATGGTGGCTGCACCAGTCTGCATTTCCATCAACAATGCACTAGGGTCCCCTTTTCTCCACAACCTTGCCAGCACTTGTTGTTTGTTGATTTATTAATGATAACCATTCTGATCGTTGTGAAGTGGCATCCCATTGTGGTTTTAATTTGCATCTTTCTAATGGCTAGTAATGTTGTGCATTTTGTCATGTGTCTATGAGCCCTCTGTTTAATGACTAAACAGTTAGTTGCTTCAAAGAATTGCAAGTAAACCTTTAAATATGACTTCTACCTGAAGGACAGGTCATGTGCAGAAATTTTCAGAATAGCCCATACTTCTTACAGCTTTGTTTTACTTCATCTCAACCAAATCTGTTTAAACAATCATATATTATTTAATGGCTTTTCTTTCATTTGGTGATTTCCCCCAATAATACAAAATCAACAGAGTTTTATAACTATTCCCCTTAATGTCTGAGTTAACTATAAAGTCAGACATAGAAAGACAAAAACCATATCATCTCATTTATATGTAGAGTCTAAAAACCAGCTAACCAGCCAACCAACCAACAACAACCCCCCACCCCATAGATAAAGAGAACAAATTGGTGGTTGCCAGAGGTGGGAAATGGATAAAGGGGGCCAAAAGATGCAAACTACCAGTTATAAAATAAGTTAAGTTATGGAGATGTAATGTAAAGCATGGTGACTGTAGTTAATAATACTATATTGTAGACCTGAAAGTTGCTAAGGGGGTAAATAGTAATAATCTCATCACAAGAAAAAAATTACAACTGTGTGGTGATGGATATTAACTAGACTTATTATGGTGATCATTTCACAATATATACAAATATCAAATCATTATGTTGTACACCTGAAACTAATATAATGTTATGTGTCAATTATATCTCAAAGAAAAAATAAAGATATTATTTCAAAAAAGAAAAAGAAAGTAGACATGTTTTATCTAAGGGTGAAAAGACTCTATGGAGTCTCACCAATTAACTTCAAATACCTGAACAGTTGCCATCTCATATGGATGAGATAATAATAATTACTAATGTTAATTGAGTATTTACTATGCTTTAGGCACAGAACTCATTTAATCATTCTAACACTCCTGTTAAGGATAAGTATTATTGTACTTATAAATGAAAAACCTGAAGGCTAAACAGGTCATGTAACCAGCCCGTAGCTCAAACCTTCCAGGCTCTGTAGCCAATATTCTCAACTACTATGTTTACCATATGTTGTTTTACTAAACCAGACAAGAGCCAATGGTTGAAGCTACCATGAGACAAAATTTGACTTGGCATAAGAATGACTTTTCCAATGAAAGTTTAACTTTTTGTTGTCTAATCATGGTAATAACTACTTCTGGAATTAGGAGCTTCCATTCATACATGTACTTAATGAAAAGGTAGCTATCTAGCAAGTTACTAATATTAGAAAAGAAGTGTTACTGAAGATAAAAAGGGACATTTCATAATGATAAAAAAGTCAATTCAACAGGAAGACATAACAAACTTAAATGAATGTACATCTAACAACACAGCTTCAAAATATATAAAATGGAAGTTGACAAGCTTAGTGGGAGAAATAAGCAAAGCCACAATCGTATTTGGAGACTTCAACTCATCTCTATTATAACTGATTGAACAAACAAAAAAGAAGATACAGGAGTTGAACAACACAGCTGCCTTGACCTAATCGACATATATTGAACTTACACCCAACAATGGGGAATATACATTATTTCCAAGTGCATGTAAAACCGTCATTAATGCATTTATCTAGCAAAGTTGCTAAACAAGATATTTCTCATGGAGCAGAAAGTTGGGCCAGTTGAATTTTAAAACCACTTCCTCCTCCAAAATTCTGAAATTTACTCATCTCTTCCTAAGAATAATACCCTCAATCCAGCTTCCCCATTGTGTGTTGCTGATAATGATTCCATTTCAACCTCTTCCCAAATACAAAAGAGGTTGTAGAGATGGCTTTAGGTTGTATAAATGTAGATGTGGTCTCCTGTCCCTACCCCAAACCTTGCTGATTCTTTTAGTTGAACATTTCTCCCATCTGCTTTCTCATTTATATATCCCCAAGTCCAGGCCTTAACCCAGCTCCTGATTCCCTCCTATCTCTGAAATCACCTTTTACCTTGGCCATGATGATCAACTCCTTATCCCAAGCTACCCTGTGGGAGTAGACCAGAGCTTCACCCATAAAACACAACTCCTATGAGTTGTGATTTATTCCCCCCCATCCCCCTCAAAGACTCCACAACTTCAGAAATAACCTACAATATCATGGAATAAAATGATTATTGTACCAAGTCAGGGGAAAATGTAGATAAATAACAAAAAATAAATAATAAAATGAGTACTCAGAATGCATGACTGAGAGAGATGCTGCTCAATTGCTAAAGACAGACCAAAATGTGGCTCCGAGGAGATTGGGGAGTCTACTCAGTTCAAGTCCTTCAGTAGCTGGTTCAGAACCTGATTCTCCTCATGTGCTAGTCTAGGTACTCCTAAGTGCCCTAGGAAGACATACCCTTCTTCTAGATTGTTCCATCCCCACACTTTTGCAGTTTTACATAGTGAGTCATCCTCTGATGATGATTCCAATGCAGAATTCAGAATACTGTAGCAGTGAAGGGGATGAGTTCAAGTCCCCTTCCCCCATCCATCCCAGTCCAGCTCTTTTCTTATTTACAAAATAGGAATATGAATTTTATCTACTTCACAGGGTCCTTGTGTAGTTTAAATGACATAATGTATGTTTAGGGGAGGGAGTCAGGTTTTAGAGCCAGTCGCCCCTCCTCCTTTCTAAGTTCTAGTCTAAGTGAGCTATATATACACAAGAATCAATACCAAATGGGAAACAAACTCCATTTTTTAAATTAATAACTGGATGAACACATGATTTTCCCCTGTCCCCGCTCCCAATTTGGGGGCTTCTCTGGTCAATACACTGCAGAACATGATTTAGAATAGGGGCCTCTTGTTTCTGGTTCCTTCGTCTTAACCTAGGAGTCCAGGTTTGCAGATCAGGCCCTGAGGTCACTCATCCATCCAGCCTCAGGGATAAGAAGATCTGCCCCACCTACCCATTCACCAGCAGGAACTGGGGTACTGTGAGCTGGGAAGATGTCAGCGCTTTCTGAGGCAGGCCGGCCGGCGGGCTCAGCAGAGTATGCTTTGCCGTACGGAGGCAAGAACTTCAACAGAGGGCCGCAGGTTTCTAACAGCACTTGAAGGTGCAGTCGCCCTGCTTGTCAGTGGCCTGTGCATGACCCAGTGAATGTCTTTAACTAGTCAAATTAGCAACTCATAACTAGTCAAATTAGCAACTCATAATATAGGTACACACGGGAGGTGCTCTCCGTACAGGAGCTGGAGAGGAGCATGAACATTTCTTCCTCCTCCGCAGCATGTAAAAGCAAAGGGCACGAAGCCTGGAACCTAGAAAACACTCGGTAAAACATACATTTTTTTTTTTCCACATGGCTATTATCACTATTCTGATGTAAATTTGCTTTTCCAAGCCTGTGCCCATTTATACTCCTCCCAACAATTGAAGAAAGAAAAAGTTTCATCACACATGCCATCTATCTATCTTTACTTGAAAGATTGTATTGAAATTGTTTCTTTAGGAAATATCTTCTGCTTAATAAAAGGTAGTACTCATTCCCTCTTTCCTTCTCCAAAAAATCAATAGCTTACTTTCCATACTCCCTGGTACCCATACATGTTAATTCTTATTTATTTTTAGCTATCACCTAAGGTAACTGGACAACTGGTCTTTATGTCCTTGCTCTCAAGCCACCTGTGTCTATTTCAGATACGCTGTCTAGAGGGCAGGGGCCCATATAGAATTTGCTCACTCACTCAGCATACACTGCACAGGATTGGGGGTGGGGAATAAATAATAAATACACCCAATTTTTGACTGTGTATACACATAACCTAGGTCTTTATTTTTTCTCCTCCTAATCTCAAAGAAGACAGAAGCAAGGGGGAAGTAGAAAGAAAATCTTCTCCTGAATATGTAAGGAAAAAACTCTAAGATATGGGACTAGCTAGTAACTGTATTTATGAATCCTCTTTCTTTAGTTTTCAATTGTGAGATAATGTACGGTAATATAGGAATCCACAGAATATGATGGAGTAAAGTACTGCTGAGATTTGAAATCAGACTTCCATTGTGTAAATATTGGCTCCACTATTTACAAGCCCTGTGACTCCTCAGTTACCTCCAACAAAAATTGGGAACATCAACAGTGCCATTTTTGTTGTATTGTAAGAATTAAATAATGCAATGTGTATAGAATAGCATAACATCTGAGACAAAAGAAATATTTTTAAAAATTAAAGCCATTATTATGTAATATTGATAATGATCATTTTATATATTTCACATGGCATCAGGGACGGAGCTCTATAGGAATCAGAAAAGAAAGACATTTATTTTTCTTCTTCTATTGTCCAGCTTCCTACAAGAAAATAAACACTCGCATCGTTCAGGTCCCAGGGACAGATGAGGTAGAGCTCACCTGCCAGGCTAAAGGTTATCCCCTGGCAGAAGTATTCTGGCCAAATATCAATGCTTCTGCCAACACAAGCCACATGGAGACTTCTGACGGCCTCTACCAGGTCACTAGTGTTCTGCGCCTAAAGCCACTCCCTGGCAGAAACTTCAGCTGTGAGTTCTGGAATGCTAATGTGAAGGAGCTTACTTCAGCCATCATTGTCCTTCAAGGTAAGAGCTGCTCACCCTTCCTGACTCTATCGGTCAAGGTTCAGGTGAGAAATAGATGGCACACTCAGAATGAGTAATTTGAGGAGAGTGTAATGAAGGGATTATTTATGAAGTTTGTGATCAGGCTTTAGGAAAACTACTGAAGATAGTGACGGACCCTGGGGCTTCTACAATGGCGAAGCCATTACGACTATTGCAGAGGTGACTGAAACATGGAGAAGGGAGCTGCAGCGAAAGCACCACTTGGCAGGAGCTGTGATCTCCAGCGGGAGGGTATTGCCACCCACAGCAACTCCAAAGGGTGGGAGCTGGTGAATGAATACCCCAACCTCACTCTCCTCCCACCCTCTGATCTCCTGCGGGTGCCCCCCATTGGCTGAACCCAGCTGGGAGTCAGAGAGCAAGGGAGTCCACTGATATGGTCCATAAAGATTAAACTCTCAGAGCTCAGAACAGAATGTTGAAGTGTAGATGATGGGTCAGAACAGGAAACAGAAAATACCCAGCACAAAAGCTAAATACTGTGACTCAGGCACAACGCCGAAAGTCAGCAAGGTGAACATCACTTTGCTGGCTTTGCCGCCAGCTACATGGTTTGGTGGTTTTACAGGAAAACTAGCCTCTTAAAAAATCCTGCAGAGCTTTCGCTGATGATGCTGAATCCCGTACTTTTGAACTTCATACACTAGCAAAATTTCAGATTTTGGAAGTCTGACCATTTTTTATGTACCAAGTAAGAACATTTATTTGCCAAACAAGAGCAACTAACTTCTAGTATCACAATCATTTCATTTTATCACCAAGCACATAAGTTTCCTATTGTTCCTGTAAAAAATTACCACAGACTTTGTGGGCTTAGGATGGCACAAATCTATTCACACTTCTGGGAGTCAGAAGTCTGAAAAGGGCTTCACCAAGCTCAAATTGCAGTGTCAAGAGGATAGGAGAGACTCTAAAGGAGAATTCATTTTCTTGGTTTTTCTAGCTTCTAGTGGCCACCTGTACCCCTTGGCTCATGGGCCCTCCCTCCACTTTCAAAGCCAGCAAATTCATTAATCTGCTACTGTCATCACATCTCTTTCTTTCACTTCTTGCCTCCCTTTTCTACCTTTTAGGGTCCTTTGTGACTACAGCAGACACTGGCCTCCTACCTCAACTCAGTAATTCAGGATACTTTACCCATTTCAAGTTAGTTAATATAATCACATCTGCAAAATCCTTTTGTGATATAGGGTAACATAGTCACAGGTCTTAGGGATTAGAACACGGATATCTTTAAGGGGGGCCATTATTCTACCATACAAAGAGCATCATCTTAGAATAAAGAACAGTCGCCAGTACTGAATAATTTGACTTTATAGAACATTCACTATGCTGTCATTATATTTTCCTTTGTCTTAGACAAAACAGAGCCTATGATAAGGACTTATTGGTATGCAAGTATTTAGCTAGTGATTCCAAGGAGGAGAAATGAGGTGTTTAGCGGGGGAAGGAAAAGCAAATATAAGGCTACATTATCATAGTTGACGTGGGCAACAGGAGCTCAAATATGCAAGGACTCCTGGTTAAGTGTAGGCCAGTACTTTAGATGAAGTGTGGCTTTCTAGAATGCTAATGATCCCCAAAGAATTTATTTTTCCTTGAATTGTTTACTCAACTCTTTTTTGTTATGTGGGATTTTCTGCTTGTTAAATGTAGACCAGTACTTTAGATGAAATGTGGTTTTCTAGAAGAACACTTACATAAGGGTCCCCACAAAGAATTGCAGGCCTGGGTAAGATGAATTTGGAAATGACTAGAATCTGCCCTTTGCACCACGGATTACATCAGTGATTTTCTTCATGGTAGAGAAGTGGAAGGGCAAACTGATCATTTCTCTGGAAGCCTGGAGGCTATGAGAAGTTAAGAATGAAATAAGGTGACTCCTCTCTGTCTAGGAGCCAACATAGCTGACTAAGTAGTCAACAGTTGTGGGAGGGGCCTGTGGGCTCAGCATCAAAGCTTGGAATACTGCTCCTGCATGCAACAAGCAGGGAGATAGAGAAATCTCTGCGCAATGAGAAATTCTTAGCCTAGTTTCACCCATCCTTCCCAGCTGTATATCCCCCCTACTGTCCCCTGACACGGATCCTCTGCTGCAGTCAGCTCTCCTTCCTCACCACGTGCCCTCTGAACTTGCTTGACCCTATCCTGCCTCCATGACTTCATTTCTCAGGCACCTTCTGCCACATAAAATATCATTATTCACCAGCTTAAGCCCACCCTCTCTCCAGGGCAGCTCAGGTAACTCCAGGATACAATCAGTCTTCCCTCATCTCTCCTCCCAAGACTGATTGTACCACTTCTCTGTTTGCTTGTGAGTATATATATCTTTTCTCTTTCATTGCTATTCTATTTTCCAAGTATTTTCATTGTTCTCATGAGTCTTCTTTATACTCAGACTAAAGGCAAAGTAGAAGTGCTCTGCTTATAATAAGTGCTCAATAAATGTCCAGTTAAGGGGTTGAAGATTTAATCTTAAGTGATCCCAGACCCATTACCCAGTGGCCAGACGTGTGTGGACAGTCATGCCCGAGCAGTCAAATGATGCCCTAGCTTGTGGTAGGAATACCACAAAATACAACAACAAAATAACCAAAAGTCACACATCTTCCCACACATGGGTTCCTAGCTTCTATTTCTCAAAGGCATTGTGTCTTATGACTGTTCCCTTTCTATTGTTTCTCATAAATTGAGCAGCTCACTGCTGATTTCTCTGACCCACCACAAACTTCTTCAGAAGTCAATGAATCAAACAAATACAGAAATGAAATTGTGGAGGTGGGAGATGCTCCCAGAACTCTAGGGTGATGACTGAACATCCTACCTTTTGATCAGAAATTAAGGAGCAGCGAGATGATTTTCCTTTCAAAACAGAGTTTCTTCTGCTGAGTCAGTTGTTGCATTTTCATGAGGAAATATAGTGGGCCGAGAGCACAGATTCTTATGCGGCTGCTAAGGAAGTCCTACCAGGAGGCCTGGCAGCAACTCTAGCAGTGGTCAAGTGCATGGGCTCTGAAGTCAGATGTACTTTTATTTCAAATCCTCTCTGCTACCTATTCGCTTTAAGAACTTGAGTTACCCTAGAACTGTCTCCTGTCTCTCATTTATAGAATGAGGGTAAATAATGGTAGCTACCTTATAGGGCTATGGTGAAGATGAAATGAAATACACTTATAAGGTCCTTAGCACTCAGAAAGGATGGGAAGAGGAGAAAAAAAAATGGCACCTTTAGCAGAGGCATGGTTTCCTCGTGAGTGGAAAGGACTGTGGGTAAGGATAAAACAGGTAGCTTCCCCATTACAGCATCACATCATTGTTAAGTAGCAGCAAATATTAAAAAACAATTTAGAAGAATACGTATTAGGACATGGGCTAAAAGACCTCAACATATAGAGACTCTAACATGACGAAAGTATATTTCCCTCTCATGTAATATTCAGAGAGAAGGTAGTTCAGAGCAGGTAAGTGGCTATATTCCATAGGGTCACTCAGTGACGCGGATTCTTTCCATCTTGCTCTGAGATTTTCCCAGGTGTTATCCCTGTTGAACTGCCAAAGCTGGGTCACTGCCACATCCATGTTTCAGCCTTCAGAAAGAGGAAAGAAATATATTCAGTGTTTTAAGACCAAGACTCAGAAGACTGATTCTCTTGGCCTGAAGTTAATTCACATGTCTGGCTACCCCTAACTACAGGGGAGGCTTAGAATGTAGTTTCTGAGAAACCGTGTGTCTGGCTAACACCTAGCTAATACTAGGAAAGAAAAGGAAAGTAGATTTAAGGAATAAGCAGCAGTCTGCCACAAGGCAGCCAATAACAAGGAAAATTGGGTTAGATGGACTAGATAGATGATCAATTCAACCCAACAAATCCTTACTGACACTATTCATATAGCTGGTGCTTAGCTTTATAGGGGATTCAGAGGTGACTTAGGTAAATCTTTGCACTTCAAATACTTACAGTCTAAGCAGACAGATATCCTATTGGATGTTCAATGTTAGAAAATCTTCAGGGATGAGTAAACTTTTGTATGTGGAAAGGACTATGAGGGAAACTGGACAGGACAAGTGTTTGCATAAAGGCATTGAGATAGAGACCTCTCCTGTTGTGGAACAGTGAGTGTCCCAGGACTCCTTGACTCATGGCACCACCTGCAGCAAGTGCTTAAATAGTACTTCCTAGAAGTGAAGGAGCCGGCTGTAATTGATATGGGTTATTCACCGAGGGATGGTGACTAGACTTATTGTGGTGATCAGTTCACAATATATACAAACATCAAATCACTATGTTGTACACCTGAAGCAAATACAGTGTTGTCAATTATACCTCAATAAAATTTTTTTTTAAATATGTGTTATTCACTGTGTAGATAAGCCAGTATTCTTACTCCTTTTCCTCCTTAGTGTTCACCACAGTCTTTGGATAAAGACAAATATCTGTTGAGCTTGAGGTTTGGATCAGACAGATCTGGGTTTGCAATCCTGTCTTTGCCACTTAGGAGTGAGGACTTTAGATAGAGTATTTAGCATCTTTGAGCTTTACTTTCTCACTCTAAGATGAGGGGCTCAGATTAAATGATGCCTACTCCCTTCTCAGCTAAAACTCTCTGTGGTTCTCAGAAGGCACTATGTTGGGGGAGGGGGAAGGCAGTTGGCAGGACTGAGCCTCTCCTCCTGAGCAGTTTTGCCTGGTGTTTCTAGGGCCATACTCCTATGTTTTTTCTGTATGAGTTACTCCATGAGGCGAAATTCAGGCTTTTGGAAAAGACAGAGCTTACCTTGGGTCCCCTTCCATCTCCCTTTAGTGAACTCCCCTCCAGCCCTGTCCTTTGTCGGTCTGGGGCCCTCATTCTTACCTTTAGATATCCAGAGTGCTCCTTTACAAGGTTGTCCCCAGACTCCAAAATTACTTTCCTCCTTCACCTCTCCACTAAACTCATCTTTTCCTCAGTGCCAGAACCTCAATTAGCTGTAAAGAAGAAAGGGACTAGTTACTATAATTCATGATGACTGGATTTTGTGTGTTAACACTATAGACACTATTTTATTTTATTTAAAAGGATCCAAAGATGGAGGTGTAGGTAGATACACTTTGTCTCCATGCACAACCAAAAGAAGGACAACAACAAATTAAAAACAGAAAATAACCAGAACTGCCAGAAAATCGAACTGTACGGAAGTCTGACAAGCAAGGAGTTAAAGAAGAAACATTCATCAAGACCCGTAGGAGGGGTGGAGTTGGGCAACTGGGGTGGAGAGGATGCAGGAATGGTTGCAGCTGGCAGACCTGGGCTGGAAAGGCAGTGGCTGGCGACCAGCGGTCCCACGTTTGCATGCAGATAGACCAGGAGGAACAACTGGGGAGTGAAAGAGACCATGCAATCCGGGGTTCTGGTGCAGGAAAAGAAAGACTCAAAACATCTACCAGGGAAAACCTGTGGGGGTTGCAGCAGTGGGAGAAACTGCCAATCTCAAAGGAGAGTTTGTTTGAGAGATCTACAGAGTCCTAGAGTGCACACAAACCCACCCACCTAGGAATCAGCACCAGAAGGTCCCAATTTGCTTATGGGCAGCAGGGAAAGTGACTGAAAGCCCGCCAATTGCCAAGCAAAAGACATTGTTCCCTCTCAGACCCCTCCCCCACGTACAGCACCACAAGGCAGTGATACAGGTTGCCCCAACGTGGTGAATACCTAAGGCTCCACCCCTCACAACATAATAGGTGCACAGAGACAAAAAAAAAAATTATGGCCCAAATGAAAGAACAGAACAAAGCTCCAAAAATAGAACTAAGTGATGAAGAGATAGCCAGCCTAACAGATGCAGAGTTCAAAACACTGGTAATCTGGATGCTCCAGAACTGGTGGAGTATGTTCGCAAAATAGAGGAAAAAGTGAAGGCTATGCAAAGTGAAATAAGGAAAAATATATAGGGAACCAACAGTGAAGGGAAGGAAACTGGGACTCAAAGCAATGATCTGGAGCAGAAAGGAGAAATAAACATTCAACCTGAAGAGAATGAAGAAACAGGAATTCAAAAAAATGAGGAGAGGCTGAGGAACCTCTGGGACAACTTTGAATGTCCCAACATCTGAATCATAGGGGTGCCAGACAAATAAGAGGAAGGTCAATGAACTGAAAACTTATTTGAAAAAATGATGAAGGAGAACTTCCCCAATCTGGCAAAGGAAATAGACTTCCAGGAAGTCCAGGAAGCTCAGAGAGTCCCAAAGAAGTTGGACCCAAGGAAGCACACACCAAGGCACATCATAATTACATTACCCAAGATTAAAGATAAGGAGAGAATCTTAAAGGCAGTAAGAGAAAAGAAGACAGTTACCTACAAAGGAGTTCCCATAAGACTATCAGCTGATTTCTCAAAAGAAACCTTATAGGCAAGAAGGGTCTGGAAAGAAGTATTCAAAGTCATGAAAGGCAAGGACCTACATCCAAGAATACTCTACCTGGCAAAACTATCATTCAGAATGGAAGGGCAGATAAAGTGTTTCCCAGATAAAGTAAAGTTAAAGGTGTTCATCATCACCTAGCACTTATTAAATGAAATATTTAGGGGCTAATCTAAGACAAAGAAGAAGATCAAAAATATGAACAGTAAAATGACAACAAGCCCACAACTATCAACAACTGAACCTAAAAAAACAAAAAGAAAAGCAAACTAAGCAAACTGCTAGAACAGGAACAGAATCACAGAAATGGAGATCACATGGAGGGTTATCAGTGGGGAAAGGGGAGAATGGGGGAAAAGGTACAGGGAATTAGAAGCATAAATGGTAGGTACAAAATACAGGGAGAGGTTAAGAACAGTATAGGAAAGGAAGAAGCCAAAGAACTTATATGTACAACTCATGCACATGAACTGAGTGGGGGAATGCTGGTGGGAGGGGAGGTGCAGGGCAGAAGGGAATAAAGAAGAGAAAAAATGGGGCAACTGTAATAGCATAATCAATAACATTTATTTTTTAAGAAAAGGATCCTGAATTCTTGAAATTGAATAACTAATGATATAGATTCTAAGCACCGTAAGTACTTCACAGAGGACTAGAGAGACAGTTTTGGGCTGAGAGACTATCCAACTGGAAAGAAAGAGATTAGATAGATAGATAGATAGATAGATAGATAGATAGATAGATAGATAGATAGATAGAAAGAATATGATAGATGTGTCAGAATGATGCAAAGCATGGAATCTGTAACCAAAGAGCCTAAATTGCATATCAGCCCTGTCACTTACTGTATAATTTTGGGGAATTTTCTAGAGTTCACTTTCTTTACCAGTAAATGGGGATCACAACAGAGCCTTCCTCATGGGTGGTTGTGAGGAGTAAAGGAGCTAATACATACAGTGCCCCTAGGACAGTACCTAGCATGAAGTAAATATTAAATGTAAGTTGGCCCTGTTGTTTATAACCCACTCAGAAGGTCAACTTGTTGGTTTACTTGTAAGCTACCATGTACTTTATTCTGGTGCTTTTCTTTCACCTAGGTGAGATGGAACCCAACATCCCTCCACCTTTGCCGCTTCATATTTTCATCCCTTCCTTTATCATTTTTTTAATGTTCATAGCTACAATGATAACCCTAAGAAAACGACTCTGCAAAAAGCTTTATACAGGAAAAGGTAAGTGACTTTTATTCATGGTAACCATATGGACTGCGTATCTGCAGAGTGGGCTCTGCTTTGCATCACAGGACTACTGTGTCCCAGCTTCACACTAAATCCACTCAGTGCTTATGAATTGCTTTGGGTTTGATGGTATTTCTTTCCCCCTCAGAAGAAAATGACTCTAGCCTTCGATGAGCTAAAACTCCTACATTGAATATTTTTAAAAGGAATGTCTTATTCCTGTGATGGAAATTGTTTGCTTTGTTCTTTGAGCTGAGAAGTGCCATCAGCCTTGCGAGACTGGTGTTATTTTGGCAATGTTGGACAGCTATGTGGTCAGAGTTCACCGGTGTGAGGATGCCAGGATACTGTCTGATGATTCCTTCAGTTCTTGTCTCTTTTTCCCTCATTCTGGGTATGAGCTGGGCTATGCCCTCTCCCTACCCCCAGGAATCTGAATCTCCTAGTTGGGTAAGAAAAAGGGAAAACTGTGTGAGGCCTTTTGGGGGTGGGAAAGCACCTGTTTGGTGGTGCCCTGAGGTCTTTCAGCAGCTTTCTGCTCCTATTGCACCAATGGGGACAGAGCATGCCTGCAGCCTTTCAGTCCTGGCTCTAATATCAGCAGTCTTATCTGGTGCTTTCCTAGACTGTCCCTCTGTCAGCACCCAATGAGCTCCTCCCAAGATCAACACATGGCTTTGTCTTTACTTATTTTTATTTATTTGTTTGTTTGTTTGTTTTTTGATTGATATTTTATTGATTATGCTATTATACTTGTCTAGACTTTTCCTCCTTTGCCCACCCTCAACCCAGCATGCCAGACTCTCTCAGACAAGCCCCCCCACCTTGTTCATGTCCATGGGTGATGGGCTTAAGTTCTTTGACTACTCCATTTCCTACACTGTACTTTATATCCCCGTGCCTGTTCTGCAACTACTTATTTGTACTCCTCAATCACCTCACCTCTTCACCTATTCCCCCATACCTCCTCCCATTTGGCAACCATCAAAATACTCTTTGTATACATGATTCTGTTTCTGTCTTCTTGTTTTCTTAGTTTGGTTTTTAGATTCAGTCTTTGACAGGTATGTATTTATTGTCATTTTATTGTTCATAGTTATGATCTTTATCTTTTTCTTAAATCCCTTTAACACTTCATATATTAGCAGCTTGTTGATGATTTAGTTTTTTGTTGTCTGGGAAGCTCTTTATCTGCCCTTTGATTCTAAATGATAACTTTGCTGGGTAGAGCAATCTTGGTTGTAGGTCCCTGCTTTTCATGACTTTGAATATTTCTTGCCAATCCCTTCTAGCCTGCAGAGTTTCTTTTGAGAACTCAACTATGGGAACTCCCCTGTAGGTAACTAACTGCTTTTCTTTTGCTGCTTTTAAGGTTCTCTCTTTATCTTTAACCTTTGGTATTTTAATTATGATGTGATTTAGAGTGGACCTCTTTGCATCCATCTTGTTTGGGATTCTCTGTGCTTCCTGGACTTGAATGTCTATTTCCTTAATCAAATTAGGGAAGCTTTCTTTCATTATTTTTTCAAATAGAGTTCCCATTTCTTGCTCTTTCTCTTCTCCTTCTGGCACCTCTGTGATATGAATGTTGGACCTCTTGAAGTTGTCCGAGAGGCTGTCTATAGCATCCTCATTTTTTTAAATCCTTTTTTCTTCTCGCTGTCCTGATTGGCTGTTTTTTGCTTCTTTAGGTTCCATATCATTGATTTGATTCTCAGCTTCATCCACTCTACTGTTGTTTTCCTTTAAATTGTTCTTTATTTCAATTAGTGTATATCCTTCATTTCTGACTGGATCTATTATATGCCACTAAGGTCCTCACCAATTTCCTTGAGCATCCCTATAATTAGTGTTTTGAACTCTGCATCTGATAGATTGCTTATCTCCATTTCATTTAGCTCTTTTTTCTGGAGTTTTGATCTGTTCTTTCATTTGGGTCATGTTTCTTTGTCTCCTCATTTTGGCATCTTCCCTGTGTTTGCTTCTATGTATGAGGTAGAGCTGCTTTGACTCTGCATCTTGGTATTGTGGCCTAATGTGGTAGGTGCCCTGTAAGGTCCAGTGGCACCAACCTCCCTTATCAACCAAGTGGGTACCAGAGGCATGCCCTTTGTGTTGGCTGAGTACACTCTCCTCTTGTAGTTGAGCCTTGGTTGCTGTTGGCAGATCAATGGGATGGATTTACCCAGACCTGTTAGCTGCAAGGACTGGCTGTCACCACTGACCACCAACCTTTGCCCTCTGTGGAGACTCAGCCATACAGAGGCATGTTGGTGATGCCCCGATGTGGTCTGGAGCTGTCCACTGGGTATACAAGCCCTGGGGTTTGCCAGGTGTTGCAGGCCAACGTCAGCCCCCAACTGTGTTTTGCCCAGGGTCTTCCTTCCTGACCTATAAAGCAATCTGAGATGGCTGCTACTTGTGCAGGGCTTGGAGATTGCCAGGCAAAGCCAAGCTGTGAACCTAGGCTGGCTGCTGCTCATGCCAGGCCTGGGGCTTACTGAGGCCAGCTGTTGCTTGTTTGAGAGGATTTAAGAAGTTGTAAATCATGAACCAAGACCAGCCATTCATATGGAAAAACAGCCTGGGTGGGGTGGAATCTCTGGGGATCTCCAAGGCAGGTCAAACTGTGAGCCAAGTTGAGAGTCTCAGATGTGGCACCAGCTTGCTGACTCTGTAGGGGGAGGGTTTAGAAAAGGGAGAATGGCCTTTTCTCCCCTTGATGCCAGACACTTCAGTCTCTCCCTATATACCACGGGTGCCTTTCAAGCTGCTACCCTGGTGCTGGAGCTCAGAGGGAGTGAGTCTGAGTAGGTGAGTCCGTGTGTGGGTTCTTTAAGAGGAACTGCTTGGGACTCCAGAAGTTTCTTCTATTGACCCAGTCCCCGCAGGTTTTTGCAGCCAGAAATTGTGGGGACTTATCTTTTTGGCACTGGAACCCTGGGCTGGGGATCCTGGTGTAGGCCTGGGACTCCTCACTCCCAAGATATGCCTCCCAAATTTTTATTTAGCACATGTGGGTATGGGACCAGCAGGTTCTGTGTCTGTGCCCCTCCTACCGGTCTGGATGGATGTGGTTTCTTTAATTCCATAGTTGTCAGACTTCCATTCAACTCGATTTCTGATGGCTCTGAGTGATGGTTGTTCTGTATTTTAGTTGTAATTTTGATGTGATTGTGCAAAGTGGTGACCCACATCTGCGTACACCACCAATTTGACTAGAAGTCGGCTCTGTCTTTAAAAAAAGAAATGAGCAAGAGGGAGGGAGCCAGGGGCTGCCCAACATGTGGGGGCCTGCAGTGTGGAGCCAGAGCGAGAGGGGGACCAGAGTGGTGCCCACCCCGCGCTGCTGAGGGAGCCTGGGCTACCCAGCTCCGCCTGCTGGTCGCAGGGCCAAGACAGAGGCAGAGAGCTAGGAGCCACGAGATTTGAGGGAGAGGGACTCATCAGCGGATGTCCTCTCCCTGTGTCCTCCCCCTGTGTGTGACCCTGAGGTCACAGAGATGAGTGCCCTGGTCTCACTAGGTAGGAGTCCGCCAGGTGGCATGGTGCTCTAGCCCTCCAAGAGCCACCTGTGACCTCAGGTCTTCACAGATCTGGGACTTGTACAGCAGCAGAGTCACGGTGGAGAGGCCAGGGCACCACAAACTTATAGATCTTGACAAGAAAGGAGGGAAAGGGGAGTCCTAGGAGGGCCGGAGAACGTCCAAGATTGGTGGCCCAACCAGCCACAGCGTCCGGAGCATGGGGACCAGTTCAGGGGTCCTGATGGTGGGCCCCAATTTCCGGATTGGGAAGAAGATAGGCTGGGGCATCTTTGGGGAGCTCTGGCTAGGAAAGAATCTTTGTACAAATGAATGTATAGCTATCAGACTGGAGCCCATCAACTCCCAGGCACCGCAGCTGCACCTAGAGCACTGCTTCTACAAGCAGCTCAGTGCCACAGAGGGTGTCCCTCAGGCCTACGACTTTGGTCTGTGTGGGAAGCACAACACCATGTGCTGGAGCTCCTTGGGCCCAGACTGGAGGACCTGTGTGACCTGTGCGACTGCACGTTCATGCTCCAGACTGTGCTAATGATCGCCATCCAGCTGATCACCAGCATAGAGTATGTGCACACCAACTACCGTGACATCAAGCCAGAGAATTTCCTGGTGGCGCCACCAGCTACTTGTGGCGCCTGGACTTTTTTGAGAAACCTGACTAGGACTACCAGCATAAGCTCTTCACCGACCTCTTTGACCTCAGTGGCTTCGTGATTGGCTGCGAATACCACTGGGCGGGGAAGCCCTTGCCAACGCCCATCCGCACAATCCATACTCACCTGACTGCGCAAACTTAGCCTAGGGACAAAGCCCAGCTGCACAGCAAAAACCAGGCGCTGTACTCTACCAACGGGGAGCTGAATGCGGACGACCCTACTGCCCGTCAATCCAGTACCCCCATCACAGGGCTTGCAGAGAGGCAGAGCTGGCGGATGACACCAAGTGCTGCCGTTTCTTCAAGAGGAGAAAGAGGACATTGCTGCAGAGACACAAGTGACCCTGGCGGTAGTACCCCATACCCTTCTGCTGCAGTTCCTGGGGGAACTTGTCTGGGTAACCCACTGCCAGGACATAGACTGTGGCCCTGAGATTCCCACTTCCACCTGGGTTACTTCCTTCACATAAGACTTTGGCTGAAACTTCTACACCTGTATCTAGTCCTCCCTTCCAAGAGCATTAACTATTTAAAACAAAGAAAAGAAAACACAGTGACCGCCCTCCCTGTGCCCCTCCTGCTGTGTGACCTGGAGGTGCCGGCCACCCATGCTGTCCAGCCCACTAGCCCTGTTACTGTCATCAAGTCCAGCTTGCCTCCCTCTATCCAAAGGCCATTTTCTTGAGGGGGAGCTGTGGGACTTTGCTGCCAGGGGTGAGACTGCCCTGGGCCTCCCCAAATCAAAGGGGAAGACGGGGTGGGGCTGGCACCCCAACCAAAATGCTGCACCAAAGCCTGCACTGCACAGCCCACAGGTGTTCTTGATGCACCTGCTCCTGGAGCCTGGGGCTGCCATTCCTGTGGTCACTTGGCCAGGGATCTGCCTGGTGTTGGGGCTTCTGGTGTCCATACTCAGTGCCACTGAGCCACAGGAGACAAGTACTATAAAGCCCTGTCTCAACCCACAAGTGTGGCAGAGACCAGGCAGCCACCTGTGGGCAGCCACTGGGGCATTGGCAGCTGTGTGTGCATCTAGGTGTTGCTTTACAAAGTGTACAGAAATGGCACTTGTGTTTCTCTGATGCTTCCTAGAAGCCATAGAACTTAGGGGCTTTTTTAAAAAAATAAAGGAAAATGAAACAAAATAAAAAATGACATCTGGGAGTAACTCAATGGGAATTTGGAGTGGTCACTATTTGAGGATTGGGGGACTTTTAGGTGGTTGTTTTCTTACTTTTATAATCTAACTTCTATATTCTCATCTGCTCTGAAATATTATCATACTCTACTTTTGCCCATTGCCCTACATATGCATTAGCTTGGGTGATAACCACAAATCCCCTTACTATCGAATCCAAGGAACTATTGTCAAAAGAAGGGAGAGGGAGGAAGAAGGGGAAAAACAGAGGAAAGGAGGAAGAAGAAAGAAAAGGGAAAGAGAGAAATGACAGAAGTGGAGGTCAAGGGCACTTCACTGTAAAGTAGGAATCACAAGGTCATGGACAGAAGTTTGACTAAACAGAATCACTTCTGCAAATCTGTGACCTCAAAGAGTCATAACAGATGCAGCTCGTTAGACTCTTATCTTCTGCCATTCTTTTTTTCACTTCCCTCACACATACCTCCCAGAAATAGCTTTATACCAAGTTTCCAGGCCTGGGGCCAAGAACCCTTTAGACACCTCAGAAATGAGCAGCAGAGCCTTCTGTCCCTACTCCCTTTGGGAGAATGAAATAGAGTTATACTCAAAAGTAGAGCAGAAAAAAAAATCCTCCTCTCACCCTCATTCCAATCCTGGGTGCAAGGCTCAGGTGCCAACTGCAGTGGGAGAGATTTCTGACTAATAAGGGTTAAATTAATAAATTTGCAAATGATTCCTCTTTTTTTTTTTTTTTTTTTGCTTTTAATGAACCAGAGTGAAATCATTGTTGTCAATATAATAACCACCCTCTCTAACTCTTGTGCATTGGGATCTGCTTTCTTACATAGGAGATGCATGGATATAAATGTGGAAACACAGTGGCCATGTGCACACAACTGCATATATAGGATCTGTTTTAATTGCTTGAGGTATAAATGCAATTACATATCTTTTAATTTTCCAATTAATTCTTCAAGTACCCACCTGTCCATCTGTGCAAGGAGCCTAATGTCTCCCTCTTAGAGCATGTACTTCATTACCTTCCACAAACTTCCAGGAAATTTACTTAGCCCACAGGGCCAGTGCTGCTTCCAATTAGGCTACTAAGGAGCTAGGTCAGTTCACCAGAGGGCTCTGGTTTTAAGCTGCTGCTGTTTCTGCTCCTGCCATGCAACATCCCTGTTCCTTTCAGGTGTCTCCAACCACCACACAAAGGTAGCCTTGCTTGTCCAGATCCCCATACAGATCAGAGCGATGTAAGATGACAACTCTCCTGGCTCCCCTCACATGCTCTGGCATTGCTCGCAAAGCAGGACCCATAGGGCCTGATAAGGGAGGAGGGCCTCCCTGCCTAAGCCTCAGCTGTGCCCAGCCAGCCTCTTCTGCTCTCAGCCTTATGGTGAGCCTGGGACACCATCCTGACTTCCTTCTCTTGGGTCATTGCTTTTATGAACCTCTCAGTCTATCAGAGAGAGTCAGTTTTAGTCCCCTTCTATTCAGAAAGTTCTTTGGCTCCTAGACAGACTTATCCACCTATGCCTCAGTGACCAGCGCTGCACACCAAGGTATGTTGGGAGGGCAGATGTTGTCAGTCCATTAAAGGTTCTGTTTACCACCTCCCTGTAAGTAGAACTATTCAACAGGTTAGGGCTCCATGGTGATATTGACATTATTGCAAAAATAATATCAAGTTCTCTTTCATCTGTTAGTCTTTAAGTTTCACAAGTACAGGGACTGTGTTTCTCTTATTCGCCAATATATGTCCAGTGTCTAAAGAATTACCTGGCAAATACAGATGCTAACCTGCTCTGTACAATATACTAGCCACATGTGGTTCTTAAATTTAAATTAAATAAAAATTCAATTGCTTGGTCACATTTTAAATGCCAACATATTGTAAGTGCTCAGTTGCCACATGGGTTTAGTGGCTACTGTATCAATTATTTCCATCTTTGCAGAAAGTTCTATTGGACAGCATTGTGCTAGATACTTTTCAGTTAATTTCAAAAAAACTACTTGAGGCAAGGAGAGGTATCTACTTGGTAGATGAAGAAACTGAAACTCAGAAAATATTTCTAAAGTTATATAGGTGGGGCTTGAAACACAGGTCTGACTCCAAAACTTGTGGCCCTTTTGTTGCAAAAGCACTTGATAAAAATTGGCCCAATATGAATATATTTTACATTATACATTGCCCTTGGGCAATGAAAAGAGAGAGACTCAACCCAAAGCAACTGAGTGGCTTGCTCACTGACTTGCTAGGTCTGTGGCAGAGCCAGGAATAGACTCCAGTAGAAGTTTTGAGCTATCGAGACCAGATCTCTAGAAAAGGCCTCTAGATCTCTATTTCTTCACCACTCTCTATGATGAAGAATCAGTTTTGGTTTTTCAAATTTCTAAGATGTTAGAATCAATATATTATAATACAGGGAGGGGCAAAGGTAGGTTTACAGTTATTTATATGGAAAATAATACAATAATTAATAAATAATAATACAAGACTTAACTCCTTTTTCTCATACTTACAATTGTAAACCTGCTTTTGTCCCACTTTGTATATACTGGAAACTAATTACTAAAAAATGAAACAGAAAGAAGACAAAAAACAATAAGCCCAGTTTTTACTGGATTTAATAAATATAATATGACATTTGAATAAATATGATCAGAAAAAAAACACAGTAAAATAATTACTATGAAAACTTTCTAAATGTTTACACTCTGCTTCTATGCTTATCTCATTGAGGACTGATCAACTATTCCTACTAGCACTAGCCTGTAAACCACACTTTCAGTGACGCTGTCCTAAAAAATGGATCAAGGACTTTACACAGATTTAAACTAAAGGCCAAATATGGTAGTTTATGGTGCGTAAGAACCACGGAGAAGGGCAGCACTGACCACAGGCATTAGAGAGGCCTTCACTGAAACTCCAGCATTCCAGGGCATTCAGGGCGTATGTGTTAATCTTTGGGCTCCTTTCAAATGCAAACCCTCTTGAACAGACTGCAGTGCTGAATTAGAGGCCCAACATGGTCATGAGGGGGTTACTAAAATCTGATGTACAGAGCAAAAGCAGAATTAAGGATGGATTGATTTGGGAACCCAGGCAAGTGCAGGGAATGGACATCAAGCCCTGGATGAAAAAAAAAACTGAGAGGAACATGTGAAATCGGAGACTGAGAAAGATGAAACCAGGCTAAGAGTGGTGAGCAGCATCCCATTATGTGAAATTTTGTTTCTGCCCCCCTGAGTTACTTTGAACCAGTATCAGTCATTTACACCTTAGTGCAAATTAATTGATCAGAACTTCTGCTCTGTGTGGGACAGACAGAAGGAAGTAGCAATAACACTGAAACAGAAGAGGGAGAGAGAATTCTGGAGCAGACATTTCCTGGACTGAATACCCAAATTAGCAGTCTCTCAGCCTCTGAGTGCCTCGGGGCCTTCTTTGTTCACAATCTTGCCTAAGAGAGTAGTTTTACATTATATATTATTCGGACTACAAGGTCTCAAGCTGCAGCAGACATTTGGACTTCTACGTGTGAATTTATTTGGATTTACCCTTTTAAAATAATTTTCTTATTTTTAAATTACTATTGATGTACAGTATTATATTAACTTCAGGGGTACAACTCAGTCATTAGACATTTATATCACTTACAAAGTGATTACCCCAACAAATCTAGTACCCATCTGACACCATACATAGGCATTGCAATACTATTGACTATATTCCCTACGCTGAACTCTACGTCTACCAGTTTGTACTTCTTAATCCCCTCACCTTTTTCAACCATTCCCAAACATCCCCCCAACTACCAATCATCAAAATCTTCTTTGTACACATGAGTCTCTTTCTGGCCTGCTTGTTCATTATTTCGTTTTTTAGATTCCATACTTAAGTGAAATCATATGGCATTTGTCTTCTCTGATTATATCACTCAGCACAATATCCACTAGGTCTATCTCTGTTGTTGCAGTTGGCAAGATTTCACTTTTCTTTTTTTTTTTATGGCTGAGCCATATTCCATTGTATATATGTATCACTTCTTTATCCATTTATTTATTGATGGACACTTAGGTTTCTTCCATATCTTGGCTGGTATAAATAATACTGCAATGAACATATGTATGCATATGTCTTCAATTTATTGTTTTGGGTTTCCTTGGATAAATACCTAGAAATGGAATTGTGGGTGGGAGAGGGGGGGTTGGTCTCATTACAGACTTTGCTTTAAAGTCTATTTGGCCTGGTATAAATATTGGTATGCCAGATTTTTTTCATTTCCATTTTTGTGAAATATCTTTTCCATCCCTTTCAGTCTGTGTGTTTTCCAATCTGAAGTGAGTCTCTTGTAGACAGCATATGTAAGGGTTTTATTTTATTATCCATTGAGCCAACATGTCTTTTGATTAAAGAATTTAATCCATTTGTATTTAAAGTAGTTGTTGATAGATACATAGTTATTGCTATTTTATTATTCATATTTTTATATTTTTTCTTCTTCTTAAAGAACACCCTTTAACATTTCTTGTAATACTGGTTTGGTAGTGATGAACTCCTTTAGCTTTTTCTTGTCTGGGAAGCTCTTCATCTGTCCTTTGATTCTAAATGATAGCCTTGCTGGGTAGAGTTATCTTAGTTGTAAGTCCTTGCTTTTCATCACTGAATATTTTGTACCAATCTCTTCTGGCCTGTAAAGTTTCTTTTGAGGAATCAGTTGACAGTCTTATGGAAGATCCCTTGTAGGTAACTAACTGCTTTTCTTTTGCTGCTTTTAAGATTCTCTCTTTGTCTTTAACCTCTGGCATTTTAATTATAATATGACTTGGTGTGAGCCTCTTTGGGTTCATCTTGTTTGGGACTCTCTGTGCTTCCAGGACTTGTATGTCTATTTCCTTTGCCAAGTTAGAGAAATTTTCCATCATTGTTTCTTCAAATAGGTTTCAATTCCTTGTTCTTTCTTTTCTATCACCCCCATGATATGTATGTTGGTTAGCTTGAAGTTGTCCCAGAGACTCCTGAAACTATCCTCATATTTTTGGATTCTTTTTCTTTTGCTGCTCTGACTGGGTGTTTTCTGCTTCCTTATCTTCCAAATTGCTGATTTGATCCTCTACTTTATCCACTCTACTGTTGATTCCATGCAGTGTTTTCTTTAGTCAGTTATTATATTCTTCATTTCTGACTGGTTCTTTTTTATATTTTCTATCTCCATTTTTATGTTTCCCTTTTTTGTTGTTGAAGTTCTAAGTTCCAAAGCATGATCCAAAACAGGTAATTTGTATGGAAAAGCCACTGGAAATGGCTTGGGTGGGCCTGCAAGCTGGGTGGGGCAGAGTTCTAGGGAATCACCAGGGTAGGGTGAACAGTGTTAGGCAGGCTGATGGAGGCTCAGATGCAGTACCTGCCTGCTGGCTATGTGTGTGCATGGAGTGGAAGTGGCTCAGCAAAGGAATAATGGCCTCTATTAGAAGTTTTGCATGGGAGAAAGTTGCCCCTCCAGCTCTTGCCCTGATGCCAGATAGTTTAGTTCCTCCCCATATGTCCATGGTACCTTTCAAGCTGCTGCCTCAGTGGGGAACTCAGAGGGAGTGAGTCCAAGTCACTTCCCTGAAAGCCATTTGTGAAAATTCATACTGTCACTGTATACTCATCCCTGTGCACAGAAACATGGAAACAAATGCAGCACAGGCCTGGGCTTAAGGTCCAGTTCCACTGAACTTCTGTGAATCGGCAACAAAATTTTCTTGGCTCAGAGAAATTTCAACACTGACAGTCCCATTTAAAACCTCCATTTCCTGGGAAACAAAAATCTTTCATTCCTGTAAACTGGTCTACTTGGCTTACAGTGAGTGTCTATTGGAGAGGCCCCAGTATCTGCCTGAATTTCATTAGCTTGAAGTCTTTGTATAAGTGACCCCTTCAGCTCTTCAGCATAAGGAAGAAACAGTGAAAGGCCTGAGAGGAGAGGTGGTAAACTTAGGTGCCCACCAGGGCCAGACGGGTGATGAAATGGGTAGAAAAGGCCTAGTATTATCAAATCGGGAATAGTTGGACAGCAACAAATTGGAAAGACTATTCCCTGTCAATTTATCACTAGCCTAACATTGCTGGTCAAGATAGAAATTCAGGCTTTTATATAAGTGTCCTAATTATTAAATACTGACTGAAAGTGTTTCAAATACCAAACAAACCAAATAAAATATGCCTATGGGCTAATTGAGCCTGTCAATAGTTAGTTTGCAGTCTCTCTCCTAGGGAGAAAATAATCAGGAAAGACCCTAGGATTTGAGTAATAAAGGCAGAGAATCTATTTCAGAAATTGAGAAATGCTCAAAGGCTTGCTGCCATCCTAAATGTTTCACCCAATAGCTGCCACATGATCTAAATATTGCACTGTTATATAGTTAATCTGTGGATTAACAGGTTAGCACAACCATTTTTAACTAGTGCAGCTCCTTATAAACAGAAGAATTGCACACCCTCCTTTAATGGTACATAAAGTTGAAAATAAAGTAACTCTCTTAATCAAAAGTCAAATTAAAGAAATGGGACTAATTCCTGCCCCCCTTCAGCCAATTATAGTCACCCCCTGCTTTCCAACCCAGAGAAGGGAGAGTCTGAGAGGTGTCAGAGTAATGCTCCCCATCTCTACCTAACTTGAGAATCTGTGGTGTGATAAAAAGAGGTCAGGACCATTTACACAGACATCATAGAAGTCACACATAGGAATATACCTGGTACTGTAGGTATAATAGCAACAAATTAGAAATAATCAAATATGAATCAATAAGAGAATAGATGAGTAAGAAGACCATACAATGATTAAAATGAAAGCACCAAAACCAGATGTATTTTTGAGATGGATAAATCTGAACAATATAATTTCGAGAGGAAAGACAGATTGAAGGAAAGTATAGGCAACATATGACCTATTATAGAGATTTTTAAACACATGCAAGCAACTGCTAAGCAGTGTTCATGGAAATAGTCATGTGAAGTAAGAGTACAAAAACAGCAAGGGAATGATAAACATCACATTTTACCTCTTAAACTGAGTGATGAGTATACAGATGTTCCATTGTATTATTCTCTCTACTTTGTTTTATGCCTGAAATATTTACTTTTATTTAAAAAAACAGGTCATAACTAAAATTCAAGAGATTTAGATTCAAGTTTTTCTTTGAGCTAGATACATAATCTTAAGTAAGTTCCACCTCCTCTCTAGGCTTTAGTTCTGTCGTCTGTAAATTAAGAAGGTCGGACCAAATTCAGAAGGACAATAAGGCCTTATAAGGATGGCTGGGGAGACCATTTCTGGGTGGCAAGTGCGTTGAATGACGTCTGTCTTGGGTGCAGGATGGGGAGAAGTCACGGACCTTGGCCATGTATTTGCCAAATGTGAAGTAGATGCTCTTTAAAAAAATGTTATGTGTTTACCTGTTCTACATGTTTTAGTTGCATTCAAAGTTATTTTTGGATTTATTCAAGTCTTTATAATCATGATTAGAGCTGCATAAAATGTAGAAATTGACTAATATTCAATAGCAATGAAGTATTAAAGGAAAAATTGCCCATTTTTACTTAGCATAAAGTTTCACGGTCTTGTTGAGACAAATACCAATGTGTTAGATTTCAGTAGATGCTATTTAAGTTCCTCCTCTATGAAGTTGCTCACCAGCAATCAACTCTTTATCAAGAACTAATTTAACATTTTGGATAATATCCCCTTGGAACAAGAGGATCAGGACATGGATATATTGAGTTTGGGAATGGAAAGAGGACAGGCCAGGGGTCCAGTGTTCAGACAGCCAAGAAAATCTGGTTCCTGTTGCTGGGGATGACGGGCACTTCGGATTTCTCCAGAGAAACGGAACCACTAGGAGACTGACAAGGGTGAAATCTGGAGGGCAGGCTGGCAGTTCAGGTAAAAGTTGAAGGTGCAATTTGGAGTTCAAAAGAGGGAGGTCAGGCCGGCAGTCTGGGAACTCCATATTACTGTCTTGAGGCAGAAGTCCTACTTTTCTGGAAAACCTTAGCTCTTAAGTTCTTCAACTGATTGAACAAGGCCCACCCATATTATGGAAGGTAATCTGTTTTATTTGAGGTCAGCTGACGATAAATACTAATCACATCTACAAAATACCTGCACAGCAACATCTAGAGTAATATGTGACCAGCAACTGGGTATAACAGTCTGTTCAAATTAACACATAAAATTAACTATCACAGGCACCAGCAGATGAGAGGACACTCTTGGCTGGAGTAAGTCAGTTCGTAACACCTCTCTGACCCTTTAAAATAGAATTATGTTACCACCTATTATCTGGTCACTGGAGTTGTCCAAGAGGCCAGGTCTTTGTCTAACACCTGCTCATCCATGAACCTACCACCCCAGATGTACATGAAAACTGTTTAAGCTTTTTTGTTTATTTCAGCAGGATTTTTTCTCAGTTCACTGCTTCTCAATCGTTCGGCAACCAAAGACATCTGTGGTATCAGAATCAATGACTTTACGTATTTTTAAATAATGAATATCTGAGTAAATCCAGAGGGGAAAACATGAAGCAATAATATAGGCAAAATTACTTGATAAAATCAAATGAAAGGTTTTGGAAATGACTTACCAGTACCATGAAGAGATGATATGAACTTGATGTGACTTATCCAATATCTTCTTTTCCTTGCCAACACCCACACCAGATCCATGGCTCTTTCTCATAGCTTTTCAGGCCTCCCATCATTCTTATACCTCTCCTGTTTCCACAAGCTGCTCATTCCCACCTCTGTGCTTTCGCTCACATTGTGTGTTCTGCCTGGAACGCCTTCCCCATTCCTTCTTGCTTACCCAAATTCAAACTTCTGGCAGGGTCTACCTTTAATAATAATAATAATAATAATAACTATTAGTATTATTATGCCCAACCACTGTTCTAAATACTTCAGAGATACTAACTCATTTAATCCTCACAGTAACCATATGAGGTATATATACACCCACCACACACACAATTTTATAGATGAGGAAATGTTTCTGCGAGGTCCTATGCCTAGTAAATACAAGGGCCAGTAAAAGGACCCGGTATCCACGTCCAGAGCCCACACCTATATACTACACTATACTCCCTTGCTTAATCTGTCAGACTTTCTCCGCGACCCACTCCTCTTTATTTTCCCTCTCATCGTAGACACATTCTATACCACTCTTAATGCACATGATCACAGTATTATTTTCTGTGCTACTTCCATGTGTCCATATTTTATGTCTGCCTGGTCAAAGTAATGAAGTGATATATTAAGGCTAATGCAACTATTGGGTATTTGATGTTTGTCTTAATGTCCATTTGTCTGTGTTTCATTTAATTTTTTCTGTGATACATTTTTAAAAAGGCAACTAATTTGGACCAAATTCGGCTCACTACCAAAAGACAAATCTTGTTTAATTTTAGTTGTGTCTGCCAGTTCAAAAAAGAACAACATATAACAATTTTTAGAACATTTTAAAAATTATATATATTTTTCTGAGTATAAAGATAGAAGGTATAAAGAAATTAAAAATAATTTATAACCCATTGCCTAGAGATTACCATGGTTAATATTTATAATTGCTATTTAATTTCTAATATTTTTCATATTTAAAATTTTTACAAAATTAAATTATAGTATCTGTACCTTGTTTTGTTTTTTTTACTTAAATTATGTTATTAGTATTACCTACACACTAAAAATATAATTAACGGCTCTGTGATATTTTATTGTATACGTGTACCAGGATTTATCTAACTAATTTCCTCTTATTAGACATTTAGTACCTACCTCATAGAGTTATTTTATATTTTGGTTATTTAAACATTATCATAATTAATAGTATTGTACATAAATCTTTATGTGCAACTATGAATATTACCATATGATAAAATCTAAGATGTAGAATTACTGGGATAAAACTATAGGTTCAAAAGAAATTGCTGAATTGCCCTCTAAAAAGTTATATCTATTTATACTAGCAACATATGAAAGAACTAGTTTTATCAGTTGTCCTAATGCTGGGTATTATTATTATTGTTTTTACAGTTTGCTAATTTGAAAATTGAAAATTATAAGTCATTGTTATTTTAATTTGCGTTTTAAAATTATTAGTGAGAGAAAACATTTTTCATATATTTATAGGCTTTACCTTCCTTTGGGAATTGTTTATGCATATCTTTTGTATATCTTTTTATTATACCTTTCCTTACAGTTAACATTAACCCATTGCCTGTTATATACTTTATAAGTTTTTCTCTGATTTGTCATTTACTTTTAAATTGTTTTTTCTTATCCTGGGAAAACAGGTATTGGATTTAGTAAAATTAGGTTCATGGGACCAGGTTATAAACATTAATATCCTGTATGCTATATGTTTATTAAAAGAAAATAAATGTATTAATTATAGTATCTATGCTGGGTAAAAGGCTTACATGAGTAACATCTGCAGTTTCTAAAGCACAAAATTATAAATTTCTAGAAAGTAGGCGAGGGTTTTTCTCTTCCTTTGAAAGCCCATTACATCATTGGAAGTATTGTACTTTCATTAAGCACCTATTAAATGAGAATCAACCAGAGTTAACTCTAGTATTCATTGATATGTATCAACTAAAAGGGGGCCAATAGTTTTTGTGAAAAAAAAAAAATCTTATGGAAACAAAGCCATGCTCATTGTTTCTATATTGCCCTTCTCCTGCCCGTACAACATTCACACCCTCTCCCCTGTCTCTGCTGGCAGAGTTGAATAATTCCAATAGAGACCATATATATAGCCCATAGAGCCTAAATTTTTTACAGTCTGTCCCTTTACAGAGAAAGTTTGCTGACTCCTGACCTAGAGGTTCTCCTTGGCTTCCTACCTTCTCTAATAGTCCATGTACTTGTTTCTGTACTAAATAATCTAATGCCGCCCCACTCCTACCTCAGTTCCATGAAGTCTAAGGACAGAGCCCCGCTAGGAAGTACTTAGGCCCAGCTAGCGCAGGGCTCTCACTCTCTCATATCCATTCTCTGCCATCACAGCTCTGCCTCACACCCAAACACTATGTTGGGACAGTGTTGAGTTCCAGGCTGTTCAGGAGCCACTCTGGGCTCTCTTTTTCTTACTTAGCATCGCCTTGGGAGGTGGAATCTTGGGACTTTCCCAGGGCATGTCCATCACACTTACTTCTAATAAGGCTTTAGTCAGATAAATATTCTCCCTTTCTACTTAAGCAGGGAAGGGCTTGCTGGTTTTGCTTCACTGATCAGAGGCTGAAGTGAGATGTGATTATTGTGGGAGCACCCAGCAGGGCTCAGAAGCTCAAACAACAGCTGCTCAGGGTTGGGTTTTCTACTCCATGGCTCTGCCCCTAACTTTCTGAGCAGCTCTGAGAAAGACACTGCCTGTTCTTCTTCTTATGGAAATCCAGACTCCCCAATATCCCCAGATGTACCTTTAAGACTTTAATATCATAAAATAAAAAGACTCAGGTCAAATTAAGCATGACCAAAGAGATAGCTTATTCTCATCCTTCTTCATGGATGTGGTGATCATTAGTATTATTTCCCATATTTCGTGGATCTCTTGCTTTTGTGTACATAATAAGTTTGTACTTCTCTGCAATTAATAAGGAGTTAAGTGTGGTTGTGTGACTTGCTTTAGTCAGCTAAATGTAAGCATAAGTGATGTGTGTTACTTCCAGGTAGAAGTATAAAAGCTAGTGTGTGCTTTGCCGCATTTTCTTTTTTCATCTGGCATGGTAATGAGCCATATTTGAGCTAGTGATTGCTACATCAGCCTGGATCTCTGAGTAACTACAGATAACAGTCCCCTGCTTAGCTGCAATGGACATAGGACATGAACAAGAATATACCTTTGTTTATTATATTGGAGTTGTTTGCCATTGCAGCATAATCTAGTCTACCCTGACTAATATAACTGGAACCTCTACTCAATAGATCATAAGCCACCATTTAAAATTCTGTTTCTGAGGAATAATAATGTGGGAAAATGCTTTCTTTATAATAAAAACAAAAAAGTAAGGTATAAAAATATACTTACCATATCATTAATGCTCTGTCTAAAAAATGGTTTTAATATACCTACCACACCACCTTTCTCCCCCAAAAAGTAAAACAAAAACACCAAAATGTCCATAATTATTATCTTTATGTTATGGAACCACATATTGTTTTCTTCTTATATGTTTTCTGAATTTTCTCTGTAGTTTAATACATCTTTAACTGTTCCAATGTATCACTTTTAATTACCCAGGGATGCTTACTAAATAAAGAACTAACTTTCTGAAGCCCTTTTAACTGTTTCCCCCCACCCACTCACCTCTCTATATCCCAGTAGTCAAATGCATTACATAAGACTCTTCATTGGGCCCCTGTCAACTTGAAGGAGGGAAACACTATATGCTCTTTCAATGACACCTACCAATGCTTTAGTTGCTTTTCAGAAGTTCTTAGACCAGCCAATGTGGAAGGGATGAATACTTACTGTAAGGATGTAATAGATGAGGTGACTTGCACAAGGTCATCTTATAACAGTGGTAGAACTAAGGCCACCTGAGTCCTTGTTTATAGTGCACTGCCTTTTCCATTTGTGTAAATTCTTCTTGAAGCTAACCTCACTCACTTGTGCTATTATTTGGGCTTGTGGCTTATTGCTCTTATACAAGCAACAAGGCTGTCAGCCAAGCTGTCAGCCAGTAGTCATGGGTTCCGATGCCATAGATATATATCATACTGCCTTTTAAAAAGATTTATTCTCGTCATCAAGTTGTGGTTTGTTAGAGCTTATATACCTGACATGACATTCTCATTTTAGAGATAGTGAGATTGAGGCTAAAGGATGTTAAGAAAAACACAGGACTCCTGGTCAAGATGGCTTTGCCTCCTATGCAACCATAAAAAGGATCACGAATAACCTCAAGACAAGAAACACCCAGAACTGCCAGAAAATCAAACTGTATGGAAATCTGACAATCAAATATTTTAAAAAGCCACATTTATCCAGATGGGTAGGAGGGGCTGAGACAGGGAGCAGAGTTGGAGAGGACATGATGTGGCAGCTGCAAGAAGGAGGCTGCAAGGTGGTGGCCAGTAGAGCAGGCAGTCCCACATTCATGAGTGGCGGATAAAAATTGAGAGGGATGCCTTGGGAGAAAGCGATCCCAGCCCCAGGCCAGACTGCAGCCCAGGGTTCCAGAGTCAGGAAAATAGAGCCTCATCACTTCTGGCTGTAAAAACCACTGAGGGTTGGAGTAGCGAAAGAAACTGCTGATCTCTCAGAAGAGGCCATTTAAAGGGCGCACATGGTCCTAAAATGTATGCAAACCCACCCACTCTGGGAACCACCAGCATGGCAACAGTCAGAAAGGTGCCAGTTGTATACAGGAAGTGGGTGAAGTGACTAGAAATGGGGTGAGTGCTGAGCAAGCCTCCAGCAGCCAGGCACTGGCATCATCCCCTTGCCGATACCTTCCTTACATACATAGCCACAAAGCAGTGAAGTGAGTTGCCCTACCCTGGCGAACTTAGCAGATGTGCTAAGACAGGGAGTCAAAGCAGCTCTGCCTGATAGATAGAAACAAACACTGGGAGGCTGCCAAAACAAGGAGATGAAGAAAATGAAAGAACAGAACAAAACCCCCGAAAAGGAACTAAATGAAACCAAGATAGCCAACCTATCAGCTGCAGAGTTCAAAACACTGCTGATACAGATACTTATAGAACTCACTGAGTGTGGCAAAAGCATAAGGAAGGAAATGAAGGCAACACTAGGATAAATAAAGAAAAATCCATAGGGAACCAACAGTGAAGGGAAGGAAGCCAGTGTTCAAATCAACAATTTAGAATATAAGGAAGAAATAAACAATAAACCGGAACAGAATGAAGAAAAAGAGTTCCAAAAAAAAGAGGAGAGAATAAGAAGACTCTGGGATATCTCCAAAAGGGCCAACATCCGAATCATAGGGATGCCAAAAGTAGAAGAGGAAAGGCAAGAAATTAAAAACTAATTTGGTGAAGGAAATAGACATACAAGTCCAGGAAGCACAGAGAATCCCAAACAAGTTGAACCCAAAGAGGAACACACCAAGACACATCATAATTAAAATGCCAAAGGTTAAAGATAAAGAATCTTAAAAGCAGCAAGAAAAAAAGCAGACAGTTAACCACAAAGGAGTTCCCATAAAACTATCAGCTGATTTCTCAAAAGAAACTTTGCAGGCAACAAGAAACTGTCAGGGAAGCATTCAAAGTGATGAAAAGCAAGGACCTACAGCTAAGGTTACTCTATCTGGCAAAGTAATCATTTAGAATGGAAGGGCAGATAAAGTACTTCCCAGAGAAGGTAAAGTTAAAGGAGTTCATCATCACTAAGCCCTTATTATATGAAATGTTAAAGGGACTTATCTAAGAAAAAGAAGAAGGTCAAAACTATGGACAGTAAAATGACAACAAACTCACAGCTATCAACAACTGAATCTAAAAAACAAAAACAAACTAGGCAAAAACTAGAATAGGAACAGTATCATAGATATTGAGATTATTTGGAGGGTTATCAGTGGGGAAGGGGAAGGGGGAGAATGGAGGAAAAGGTACAAGGATTAAGAAGCATAAATGATAGGTACAAAATAGACAGGGGGATGTTAAGAACACTATAGGAAATGGAGAAACCAAAGAACACATATGCACGATCCATGGACATGAACTAAGGGTAGGGATTGCTGGAGGAAAGGGAGATACCAGGAAGAGGGTGGTAAAGGTGAAAAAACTGGGACAACTGTAATAGCCTAATCAATAAAATATACTTTAAAAAAGATAAGAAAAACACAATGTCTTGTTATCCCCAGTATGCTATTCATTCATTCATTCATTCATTCATCTGCTCTCAAACATGTATTTAAGTGTCTGCTATTTTCATGATGCTGTATCAGGTAGGCTGGGAGCTGTAAGAGTAAATCAAGTACAACATTAATCATCCAAGATCCATACAATCGAGTACTGGAGATAAGGTACTCAAAAGACTGTTCTTTTGATGACTGTTCCTCCTATTGCCTTCAGTCCTGGCACGACAATTTTAGGTCATCATAAATGAAATTTTTTTTTAAATATTTTATTGTTGTTCAAGTACAATTTTGTCCATTCCCCCCACCACCGTCCCCACCTCCCACCCTCAATCCTACCCTCTTTTGGCTTTGTCTATGGGTCCTTTATATATACATGTTCCTTGATTACTCTTCTCCCATTTCCCCATTATCCCCTCCCCCCTCTCTTCTGTTTACTGTCAGTTTGTTCTCTATTTCAATGTCTCTGGTTACATTTTGCTTGCTTGCTTGTTCTGTTGATTAATTTCTACTTATAGGTGAAATCATATGGTATTTGTCTTTTACCACGTGGCTTATTTTACCTAGCAAAATACTCTTCAGATCCATCCATGCTGTTGTGAACGGTATGAGCTCCTTCTTTCTTTCTGCTGTGTAGTATTCCATTGGGTAAATGTACCACAGTTTTTTGATCCACTCATTTACTGATGGACAACAGTGCTGGCGAGGTTGTGGAGAAAAGGGAACTCCAGTACACTGTTGGTGGGAATGCAAACTGGTACAGCCACTGTGGAAAACAGTATGGAATTTCCTCAGAAAACTAAAAATGGAACTGCCTTTTGACCCAGTGATTCCTCTGCTAGGATTATACCCTAAAAATCTGGAAACACCAATTCAAAAGAACCTATGCACCCCAACGTTCATAGCAGCACAATTAAGAATAGCCAAGTGTTGGAAGCATTATAAATTAAAATTTTATTTTCTTCTCTCAGAAAATATTAGGATAATAGGATTGTCTGTTTATTCTCTGAAATTTGTGGAATCAAACACTTTAAACAACTCTTCTTATTGGCAAAAGTTAAAATTAAAAGACATCAACTTTCTATATATCCCCCAGCAATTGATCCAGTCTCTATGTTGTTTTGTTTGTTTTTGCATGAGCCTTTTGTCTAGATAGAGTGCACATAGGAGATAAGGCAGAGAGGCAGAGAGTCATGGGGGATGTGTAGGAAAAGGCATATGATCCTAGTTGGAAAAAAGCTGGGAGTAACATTAGAGGAAAGACTTCTGGGGGCCATATTATAAGCCACAAATTTTAGCAAAAGAGATTTGGCAAAGGAGATTAGATTTTACTCACTGGGTGTAGATCCCTGGTCAGGTCTCAGCAGGAAACAGAGGGCTTACACAGAAGGGGTGACAAAGCAATTTTACAAGTTTTTACTATTTACAAAGACATGATCGGGGTTAGGCAAGATCAGCAAGGGATATTGAACACTTTGGAATTAGCAAAAGCAGGAAACGCTTAACCATCCCTAGGCCTGAAGGGGAAAAATAAAGGTGCAGTTACCAGAACCCCGGTGAGGACAGCAAGAGGAAAGGGACACCCACAAGCAGCTACGGCCTTTACTAGATGGATAAACTCAACCTGCAACCTGTCTGGGAGGTTGCTGAGGAATACATACCACAGCCTCAGTCTGCCACACACTGCAATCTCCTTTCTCTCCTAGGCTGAGGGAAAGAATGGGATGAAAGCTAGGGGGAAGAGAGTCCAGTGACACAGTCTACATTGTCATCCTCTTGGGGCATAAGCAGGATGGAGCAGGGTGGATACTCAATCTCTTGGAACAAACAGAAATATCTGGCACAGTAAGGAACTATAAACAGGGGAGCCCTGTGAACTATGCTTCAGTAGCACTGAGCTGTCTGCAGTCCAGAGAATGGAGGGAAGAAGGCTCTTGCAATAGGTCTGGAGAGAGAGTTGAAGGCCTGGATTTAGGGCAATGGTAGAGGGATAGAAAGAAAGGTTTTGAACCAAGCTACCTCCAAACACATGAGCTTTTTTTCCTAAAGTAGTTTCTCACTCACTCCAATCTGTTTTTGAGAAATTCTTTATTTTCTTATCAGAAAAGTGATTTTCCTATTTGTGGACTCTTCTCAGATTTGAACATGTGTGCGCGGAGCTGGAGTGAGTTGATGGGACATCCTCGAGAAGCTTCTGGACGCTGAATGAGAATCCCTTGGCCCACAGAGCTTGTTTGTAGTTTTCAAACGGCCTTGTATGACCCAGCACTTTAATCTGGAGACTGCGACAAGACTAGTCAGCCCCTGGCCACGGTGTGCTTAAAGGAAGTCATGCAGCCCACCCCTTCACCGATCCAGCTCTCACCTCTGCATCCCGTGACTGAGCAAGCACTGCTGCACTTTAGAAAATGACCACTTTGGATCCTGGACCCCAGTGAGTGTGCTGACGCTCCTTCTTGCTGTCAGAGTGAAGAATTCCAAAGTAATCTCCAGAAGCAGAGATGAGTGGAAATTTTAGTCACAGAAAGGGACAGATTGCCAATAGAGTTATTTTTATCTATTGTTCCCTCTGTATACTGGAAAAGTGTATTGAGACTATCAGCTCACTGACAGGGCTTTATACAAAGTCAAGCCATAATTGACATGTTTTATGACTTACTGGAATCTTGAATGCATTCAAGTCATTCTAATTAACAGGAAGCATGTAAGAACACAGAGTGGCCAACTACAAATTGAGGAGAAAAGTCATTGAGTATTTTTGTGAGGACTAAATCACAAAGCATTTATTTGACCTGTAATGGCACCATGTTGAATGGTGGTTTTGTTGTTGTTTTAAACTATAGCTTTGCTTCCAAAAATTCTATTTCTTTTTTTAACCTTGGAAACCAATGATACACATTTTGAAATTCTGGCATGCAATTATGCTGCCAAGATCTCAGATGAGTAGCCATAATGGTCAAAGCCTCAAATGAAGGCTTATTTCCTGTCCCTGTATATGACTTTATTTTTTTTAAGTGTCAAATCAGATTTTATTTTTAAGGCTTAATATTTAAGTGCTTTTTGAATTTTAAAATAATTTCAAACTTACCCCAAATTTCTAAGTATACAAAGATTTTTTTTTATTTTCTGAGCCATTCAGAAATATCAGCACTGGCTGAGTGAGTGCGCAGTTCTGACAATAAAGAACATTCTCCCATGTAACCACAAATTAACCATCTATTGGGGTATATGACTTACCCTTTAGTGACTCAGTTTCTGCATCTGTGATATCAACGAGTCAAGGCCTTTGATTGTTTGCACTATAGAAATCCTGTGTGATCCCATTATGTGTATGTCAAGGTGTGTGGGGGTTGGTGGGTAACTGGACACACCGGCAACAGTTTAATCATGTTAAATTTGATATCTGTGATGGGGTCATGAAATTCAAGGCATTAGTTGACCCATGAACCATCAAATACACACACAGACACACACACACACACACACACACATATATTTATATATATAAAAGTATGTGTAAAAGCAAGTATAAAAGTGTAACAGTCTCAGGCCAGTGGGCCGAAAGCAAGCTCTTAAACTGGTGCTCAGAATAAGGAGAATTTGGAGTTAATGGGAATGAAGGGTCTGAAAGTAACAGACAAATCATATAACACCTCAATTCCTCCATTCCCTGACTCTGCAGATCAAAGAATGCCTTTGATTTGTTTATTCTTCAAAGTGTTTCAGATTTTCTACCTTTGGCTAAGTGCCCATCCAGGGCCCATCCAGATCAGTATGTTTAATATTCCATCAGGCTGCTTGGCTCCCGTAGGTTCGAAAACCTTTCACTTGATGTCCACTTCAGGAGGATGTGGTCCCAGAACTGTTCCCCAGGTCCTCTGTGTTGGTCTAATGTCCCTGCTGGCAGAGCAGCACCCCCTAATGCTGTGGAGATCAGGGCAGGCAGACAAGGCCCTCTCCCCGGCGAAGCAAGCCCACCTATTCTGAATCCCACCCCCACCCCCAGATATGTGGTTAGCATGCTAAATCCTTAGGTGGTGGTGTTTAATTTAGGAACCCAGTGGCATCATGGCTTGTCAAAACACCACCATTTTTTGTCCTAGATTGGGGCTATTCTCTAGAACACCAAATAGTGAAAGGGATCCTCCCCAGCTCCAGTATCCTGAAATTTACACTTCTTCAGGGAAGAAGCCCATGAGGCAGCGTGTCCTAGAGTGAGAAATGTTCTATACCAGCAGTCTCCAACCCTTTTGGCACTAGGGACTGGTTTTGTGGAGCAGGGAACAGGGGGCAACAGGAGGTGGAGCTCAGGTGGGCTTTGTCCAAGGCCCGGGGGTTGGGGACCCCCATTCTATACTAGTATGTTCTCATAATGTCTAACAATTATCGAGTACTTACTATACACTCGATATTATTTAGCACTTTGTATGTATTATTGGGATGAATTCTCTCTAAACCCTCTGAAAAAGACACTATTTATGTCTCCATTTTAAAGATAAGGAAACTGAGGCACAGAGAGGTTAAGAAATGTGGTTAAGGCTGACTGTTTAATTTGGAAGGGATAGAGCTAATGCAATGAAACCATGTTCATTGTAGCTGGTAATGTGCCCTGATTTCCTACCAAGTAGAGCTTCACCCATTACATGTACCCTGTGGTCTCTTTTGTTAGTCAAAAGTTCACTTCATTCCTACTCAATCCAGAGAGGTACTGTAGGAGGCTGGGAGTGTAGGCTCTATCATCAGAGATTCCAACCCCAGCTCAACTATGTACGAGTTATGCAACCTTGGGTATCTTGATCTCTCTAAACATCAGATTCCTTATCTAAAAAATGAATAATATAAGACAAGTATTCAGTACCTTCCTTTATGAGACATTCACTGTGTGTGACAGACAACAACTACCTGATAAATATCAACTATCTGGTGGAGACGTGTAATAAGGGGACTAAATAGCAATGGGAAAAAATATAATAAAGATTAAATTTTAAAAAATCAAGTGTCATTGGTAATCCCCTATGTGCCAGCCACTATCCTTTGCTAAATAGGCAGTGCCCAGACCCTATCGAAGCTGCAGAATGTTTCTCCTAAATCTTATTCCTAAGGGATTTCCAAGGAATTTCCAGCCAAGGTATACCAGCATCGGTTTCGTGTCCCATGTACAGGCTCTGCCCTACACAGAACAACTCCTTTCTGGGACCTCATTTCCCCCTGGCAAAATTCTATCCATTCTTCAGATACCAGTTGTGCTAGTGAATATTTTCTGACTTTCCCCAACTGAGAATATGAACTCTTACTTTGGGCATAGCAATGTTTTCTTTGTTCCTCTCTGGAGCAGTTATCCTCAGTTTTGAATTATGTGGATTTAAGCACATGTTCTGTTTCCCCTTGGACTGTCAGCTCCTGGAAAGCAGAGAGATTGTGGGATTTTGTCATTCTTGGAATATCTTGTATATGATAGATAACTCATGCATGGTTGGCTATGAGAATCATTATAATATTGAGGAAAATGGCTACATTTTTTTATGATCTCAACATGACTGGTTAAAAAGTATATAAATGGCCATCTTTAAAATAAAAGAACTAGATGAGTTTTAAGTCTTAAAAAAGTACCTTTTACAAAGGAAGCAAAAACAACATTTGGGGGAGTTTAAGGAATTGAGAAAGACCAAACAAACAAAAATCACCTATGATCTCATCATCCAAGCAAACATATTTTCACTTTTGCTGTCAGCATTTGCTCTCCATCCAGGTCTGTACATAATTTCAGTTATAGCTGTAACAGGTTATTCTATCATTTTTTCAAATTTGCCATGGTATCATAAGCTTACACATATATGGCTGACTGGTCTTCCTAATTATCATCTTTAATGATCCACGATGATGAAATGGAATTAGGCCCAAACTCTAATTATCACCTGGCCACTATATGCTATTATCCCCTTATCTGTGGAAGAGATGTTCCAAGCATAGGAAAAAGAGTAGCCAAAGAACATATATGCTTGACCCATGGACATTGTCAATGGTGTGGGGATTGCCTGAGGGGATGGTGAGGTTGGGTGAAGGGGGGCAAAAGGGAAGAAGTTGGGAGAACTGTAATAGCATAATCAATAAAATATAATTATAAAAGAAAAGTAGAACAATTATAATAATATACTCTAATAAAATTTATGTGAATGCAGTCCCTCTTTCAAAATATCTTACTGTTCTCTATTCATTTTTTCACTCAAAGGAAGCACTTTACACATTTTGTTTGTCCTATCCTAATGTCCAGCACCATTGCTCTTATTCTTGGGCCTTTGTTAAATAAAATAAGGTTACTTGAACACAATCACCAGAGATACTGTGACAGTCCCTCTAATAACTGAGATGGCTACTAAGTGACAAATCTGCATGGAGCAAATGCAACATGGATACAGTGGACAATGGGTGGGACAGGAAATAGCAGGTCAGTGTGAGATTTTATCACAGTACTCAAAAGGGCTCACAACTGAAAAATTACCAAGTGTTTATGTCTGAAATTTTCCCATTTAATATTTTCATACCACAGTTCACTGTAGGCACTAAAACTGTGGGAAGCAAAACCACTGATGAGGGGGACTATCGTAAGCCCTATTTTGACCAGTGGACCACAGTGGCATTTAGGGTTCCTAAACATTAGTGTCATTTCAGAGTAGTGTTTAGGAATCCCTGAAAAGTCTGGGTATTTCCATTACTCTCAATGCATGGACACCTTATTAAATGACTTCAGGCTCCTTTGGGGTTGGCTTGGAGGAAGATCTACCATAAGTATTTGGTGCATTGTTGCAGGGATCCCATCTTTCTCTTCAACCAGGAGCTTCAGATCTGTGAACTGATAAGGTCTGGGAATTGAAAAAGCTATGACTCTCAGCTGTGAGAACTCAAGTCAGATTTATATTACATAGATCAAATAATGCTTTGGTAGTCTGGCTATGTGTTTAATTCTTAATGGTCAACTACCACCAGGGATCCCTTTGAGTAAAAAAAATTCTGATTACCACTCTGGGATCTCATTATACCCACTGAAATCAGGAAGCCCATCTCAAAAGTGGCATTCCCTACTATCATCCTTGGCCTACAGAAAATAGCTACCTGGAGGCGTTTAAGATTGCTTGATTCCCTCACTAATACATTTCTCAATGCTTTAATGAAGGGAATATTCCTTGGACACTTTCAGAGCCCAGGGGGGTGAGGAAAGATGCACAAATTACACATCGTAAATTACACCATTATTTGTACCTCTCTAGCCCTTTAGAATTCTTCCTGTACATTATGTCAGAGAAATTCTGTCCATTGAACATCATTGAATGTAGCTTACAGTTGAGAACAGGTTTCAGACAACTAAGTAAGCCAATAGAGCCGCTCCTAGCTGTTTGAGCTAATACATGTGTTTCAGCTAGCTCTTGCTGTGTGACAGAACTTAGTGGCTTATGTTTATCATTCATGTTTTTATGATTTTACGAGTAAACAATTTGTGCTGGGCTCAGCTGATGCAAGTCATTTTTGCTTTACATGGCATCTACCGGGCTAACTTACGCACTTGCAGTCATTTGACAGATTGGCGGATGCTGGTCATAGGTGACTCACATGTCTTAGAGTTGGTGCTGGCTACCGGTTGGGCCATGTGTCTCCAGCCGGTTAGTTGATGCCTCTTTAACATGAAAGCTGGTCCATAAATGGCACAAAATGGGGCAAGCCCCAGTGTGCAAGTGCTTTTCAGGTCTCTGTTTGCATCACATTTGCTAATATCTCATTGGCCAAAGAAAGTCAGAGAGCCACGTGGGAGCCAAAGTGGCATGTTCCCTGGGGACTACTGTAACAGTCTGTCATAGAATTAAGTCCAAAAACCTATGGAAACTGTATTATGTCTAGACCACCTAAATTTGGCCCTAACCCAATGTTCTGTTCTAAGGGTATCTAATTCCCTTAGAATCCATCTGCATATATGTGAGCTAGGTTTCTTCTAACATAAATTTAAGAAAGGAGGGGGGTAAGGGAGGAAAGAATGGGAAGGGACTAAAGAACAAGTATAGATGACCCATGGACAACAGGATGGGGATTGACTGTGGGAGCAGGGGGTGGGTGGGGCAGGGGAGAGCAATGGGGGAAAATTGGGAAAACAGTAATAGAACAGTAAAAATCTAATAAAATAATAATAAATTAAATTTGGTATAGGAAAAAAAAAGAAAATATTGTAATTCTTTTGGAGTATAAGCCTTTTACTCCTCAACCAGATTCTGCCCCTGTCTGTCCTCCCCAGATATGCTGGAACCTGACCCTAGATAAATCCTGAAGACCATGAGAATTAGTTCTGCCTTCATGATTACGGGATGGCTGTCAGTAGTTGTGAAACCTTTCATGTTCAAACCCACCAAAAAACAAAACAAAAACAACAAAACAAACAAAATGGCACCAGAGTATTTTTTCCAGAATTAAAAAAAAAAATCCAAAATGTACTCTGGACAAGCTTATATCATGTGCTCTTTCCTAAACCAATCACTGAAACAAAAAGAAAGAATGTGTAAGTAATGTCTTAAGTCTGGAACTCCATTTAGAACATTTGAACTGCAAGCGGGATGTCTGATAGGTCCCCAAAGTAGGAATGGATGCTGGAGAGGCAGAGACCAATGTCCACTACCAACACCATTAATTTAATCAGCCAACAACTGATAAGCTCTTACTATGCACAAGGCTCTATGTTGGGGGCTAAGAATTTAAGATGGTCATGTATGGTCTTTATCTTCAAGGAGTTCACCACTAGCCTGGGAAACCAAAATTAAATGTAATACTGGTGTGCACTAAGTGTTGGGACAGATGCATAAGAATCAAACTGATAATCTTTGTGCTGAGGTACTGAAAGTGTCAAAATATATTTTTGGACGTTTCCTGGAATGTAGAGCAGAGGATATCAGGAGCCTATTCTTTAAAAAAATCACCATCACATGGTAAGACCCATGAAGAAAAACACTTTCAAATTTGAGATAAAATGTCACATTTTCAGAAGTTAATCATTCCATGTTTCCTGATAATATACTTCTGACTATCATGGCATATAGATGTGTTGACCTTCTAGGAAGGGTTAGACTGTACACTCCTCCTGTTGTTGAGCTTGAAATTTAAGATTGCCCATGTCATATTGCCCATAGCCATCATGAGGCTAAGGTTATCATTATTGCTAACTTTCATACCATGTGCCAGACATTGTTCTAATTGCTTTACCTGTATTACCTCATTTAAATTTCACAATTCAATAAAATAGGGACTATTATTGTCTCCATTTTACATGTAAGCAAACTAAGGCCCAGTGAAATTTGATAAATTGCTCATATCACATAGCAGAGCTACTCTAAAAGTTCTGTAAGCCAGCCGTGTGAAAAGAAATCAGATCCTAGACCTGTTACACAGTTAAGCTCTTGACATATGGTATTTTAAAATTATATATGTGTTCGGTTTTCTCCCAAAGTCTGTGAGGTGCCTGGGAGCAGCAGTGGATTTTTATTTATTTATGTGGTTCCAGATCCCAATACAAGGATTGGTACATAGAAAATGCTTAACAAATATTGTGGAATTGAATTGAAGGCAGTGTGCATGAAATCTAGGAAAAAGAGGTCAGCATAGAAAAATGTGTTAGTGAACCCCAAGCCTGTCCAATTGAGAGGATCCCTGGCCCATGCTGTCCTATCACCTATCAGGTCTATCCTTCCAGTGGCAATGAATGCATCAGATTCACATAGCCTGATGATATTGTCATTGAAAACATTCCAACCACCATCCCCACTCCCTGTCCCATCCTAATTCTATGGTCACTGAGAACCTGATTATAATTTCACTTCTCATATAGACTTTTCTATGGGAATAGTAAATATGGGAATATAATGTTCTGAAGCAAGTTCTGATCTGCAGGGTAATGGTATTTTATTTTTTTATTGTAGAAAAGTGTGTTCAAAGTTTGATTAGCACATCCAGTTTTTTAGTCTGAGTGTACAGAATCAAATTTCTGAACTTTTAAGATAATACCTTGGTGATGCCAACAAGAAACTGTTTCTTCTAAGGGTGCTTATGGTGGCCGTCAGCTGCTTCCTCTAACCTTGTGTCTGTGTATTCTCAACAGCAGGCTCCTCTTAGAGAAGTAAACTCAAAGAAAGTAGCATGTTTTCTGCTTAGCTCTATTTGTTCTATAAAAATAGAATTCCATGTTAGAACAGCTGCAAGAAGTACAGAGGAAGTAACTAATGCCTGGGATTTTGAGTCATTCAGATGGAGGCGAAATGGAATCAGACTACCAATCAAAACAGGCAGCTTCCCAGCGTCTCAGTTCTCCTTGCTTTAAATTTCAAAAAAATGAAATGCTGAACTTACAGGTAATTTAAAATTTAAATCAAACAAGACATAAGTAGGTCTTGTCAATCATTACAATGGCAAAGCTTTTTAAATTATAAGAGAATATGTTGTTAAATTGGTACAGTCATAAATTGCTAGTGGACATATAAATCAGTACATACAATTATTTTGGAGGGAGATTTGTGTATAGATAAGAGGCCATATGATTTGTCATACCATTTGTTCAAGTAATTATACTTATGTAAATCTACTCTAAGGAAATAATCCCAAAGATATAGAAACAGTTAAACACATGGAGAGGTCCACTACACATATAAATATATGACTTTAAAAAGAAAGCTTTGACATAACTATGAATGAAAAAAGCAAGGTACAAAAAATGAGCTCAAAAAAATATGCTTGGATATGTAGCAGGAACCATGTCAAGCTTCATACTTTTACCCCAAAATACCATTCCAAGGATTTTCCTAATGAAAATCTATAGACTAAAGTGAAATGTGAAATATATGAAAAATAATACATTAATTACAGTACTATCTAGATGGCCCCAAACTGGAAATAACCTGTCAAACAAAATGAAGGTGAATTAGTCAGTGATTTATATTTGCATTACCATACTATCTAGCATAAAATGACAGCTATGAAGATTATAGAAGTATGAAATCCCTGCTATGATATAACTTTAAGTGAGAAAAATAGTTTCTATATATTGAGCACTTTCTCTGAGTTTATCACTGCGTTACTCAATTTACATATATTATCTCTTTTCATGCCCTAGGAATGAGATATTTGTACAGATGAGAAAATTGAGACGAAGTTGCTTAGTAATTTTCCCAAGTCCACACAGTGGAGCCCGGATTCAAACCTAAGCGCACTGATATCAAAGTAATTTCTCTGTCTCTGAGATTTTATAAAACCCTTAGACCCCTGAGGATAATAAACAAAGGTAAGGGGGAGAGAGAGAATCAGAATGGGACACTGATGTTAGTGGTCTTATAATACTTGTTTGTTTTCAATTAAAATGTTAAGTCCAAATAAATAAATAAATAAATAAGAAAGAAACAAGCGAGAATAGAACAAAAGGCTGGAAAGAAGAGTACTAAAATGTTAAAGTGGTGTGGTTTTGTGTAGTTTCTCCCTTTTTCTATTTCTTAAGACTTTTTTTGTAATGTATAGTACTCCTGTAAAATATTATTTTAACTACTTGCTTGGGCAGCAGATATACTAAAATTGGAAGGATACAGAGAATATTGGCATGGTCCCTGCTGAAGGATGACATGCAAATTCATGGACCATTCTATATTAAAAAAATATATATGTTGTTTTAAGTATTTGTTCTCTGTGATATGAAAACTAGAGTTCTGTAGAGCTTATTGATCAATGAAACACTGTGATGTTCTGAGACAACAATGGTGCTCCTGACCAAGATAACTGTTATTAAGAATATGAATATCGGCCATTTCTTTTTAAAAATTTGGGGATTACTTCTACAGTCTTTTTCTTTTTCACTCTTTTGGAAAAAATCTAAAAGTTAATATTCTTTCCTTTTTTCTTTCCTTCTGCTCCTTTACTTTCTCACCTGTAAAGTTAGAATGGTACTAATAGTAACCATGAGATTATGAGGAATGTTTATTTTCTTTATATGCTTCCTGTATCTGAAACACATTTTAACATTTTAAATCTGAAAAATAACATGTAATTTAATGTCTTAAATTATCTTAATTTAAGTCGCAAAGCTTATTTACTATTTTGAAACATTAGGATTGTACTCTCTGTCTATTGAAAATTGAAAGTCACTCAAATATCAAATATACTGGTATTTTGGCCCAAATTTTCATACGTGCAGCCCATGTTTTTTCCCTTATGTCAGGTGCAAAGTTTCACCTGTGTTTTCAAGGGACTCTGAAGAGAAACTAAAAGACAAGCTTACTAAGTGAAAGTTTGAAAAATCACTGGGGTTGCCAGCATCCTGCCTGCTTAAGCAAACGTCACCTCAGCTTCTGCATGCAACGCATGACTGGGCTGTGACTGGGCATATGACGCACATGTGATAGGAAGAACCACTCGCGTCTTTTCAAGTAGTGCTCTGGGAAGTTGTCCTCAAGAATCACCCTCCTCAAAGCAGAAAATTCAAGGGTAGGGAGGGAGAAGTTTTTTCTAAAACACAAATCTTAGTTTTCTAAAATGAAGACAAGGAAAGAGCAGGGAGTGCTGGGCACTGGAATGTGACATTTGAAAACTGTTTGGGAAAATGTCAGTCTAACAGGCAGTTATCATCCCCAAGAGGCAAAACACGCTTTTCTGAGTGTTCGCATTGAGACAACAGGGGTCAGGGGGAGTCACTGGATTATCCCAACAGTATCTCCTCCCTTGCAGGGCTGTAGTGGGGAAAGGTCCCCAGGAGCCATCAGGCTCTGTCTTGAGACTTCGAACTGCCATTTAACATTGTGTGAGATGTTGCAAAGGATACAAAGCCTCTATTAGATATGCTCCAGCTGGAGGAATTTATAGGAAGCTGGAAGAATACATCATACACAGGAAAAGTTGTATACAAAATAAGGCCACATACAATTAAGTGTCTGATGAGTGGGAACAGATAATAAGACTCAAAGGAATTCAGAGTGGGTGGGAAAAGGGAGGGAATGAGGAATGCTGTGGGCCTGGGAGATTTTCAGGGATGGGAAGAGAGTAGATAAGCAATGAGAGGCAAGGCTGATATTCAAAAACATCACCGTCCTGCGGGGCAGTGGTATTGGCCAATCAGAATGGACAATAAATCCAAATGCTGGGGAATCTTCCTAGAAGCTCCTTGCTGGGCCTGGAGTTACTCCTAGGTTGTTAGGTTATGGGGCTCTCAGGGAGCCCTGGAGGAGGGACAAGTTTCAGGAGGTGGCAGAGTGGTGAAGTACTCAGTGTATTTGGGGCAGTGGTTATTTTCTAACTAGTTCTACCTGCCACAGTGATGCAGCCATGCTGGTGAGGATCTGCTGAAAATCAGCCTTGAATGAGGGCAAATGGTATAACAAGAATTTAAAACATGCTTTCACATATGGTATTTCATTTGATCTACATATCTGTCACTCTGTCTACCTGTCTATCTGGCCATCTATCTGTGTGTCTCTCTGTGAATATATTTGTCTGCTGCCTATATTTGTCTGTCTGTTTTTCTATCTGTTCATGAAAGAATGAAAACACAGTAAAGGTACAGAAGTGAGAATGAAGGCGGCCTTCCTTTATCTTTCATTCAGCTATTCAGCCATCCCTCTAACAAAGTGGCCTCAGGTGTTGGATGGGCACTGAACTGAGGAGCCTGCCCAGGGTTGGAATTGTCATGTGGGAACTGAGTGTCTTGCAACAAACCCTGATGTGTATCCCGGTCCAAAACTGAAAATGGCAACAGAAGGAAGCCAGAGAACCACAATCTGAGTATGGATCCATGGTAGGTGTCAGGGGAGGTAGGTCCAACAGGAAGGCAGAAACCTAGATTCGGTGTTGAGTCAGGAACTGATGGGCTAACAGACATTGCACACAGCAGTAAGAAGGGAGCCCACCAGGCCTAAATTACTTGCACGCAACATTAGTAACAAATCATCATCATCATCATCATCAAAATTTAGATTCCTGTGGCAAGTTAAAATTTGCAAAGCATTTTCAAATGTCCTCTTATACCAGTTGAGCCTTACAAACAGCTGGTAAATGGAGGAGGGCAAATGTTCGCATTTTATAGATAAGGAAATGGGTTTAGAGAGGTTAAGTAACTTGCCCATAGCTTTTTAAATAGCACTGCCAGTTTGGTAGCTCAGGGAGATGCTACAGGCACAGTATCTCCTCCTGTTCGGGGCCATAGTGGGGAAAGGTCCCCAGGATCTATCAGAGTCTCGATTTTTATCACAGTACATAATGAAGTGTTGCGTTTATATACATGTGACAACGTTAATGTGGCTGGGAGAAGAAGTCAGGCTGACAAAGCAACTATTAAAAAGTTGTCTTGTTTCTGTTTACCTCTCTCTTACTGGTGAATGGGATGAAGACAGGGCAGATTAGCTTGTACTATCTGAAGATTAATAATGCCGGGAGAATATTCAGTTAGTTATATCAGAGTTTTCTAAAAGCCCAGGTTGAGTCTCTAGGTCAAGACCAAGAAGGTAGAAAATAAAGTCCTGCTTTTGATTCACATACCTAAGATGGAAGAAGCTTGTTTTGTTAGGAGTTAATAGGGAAAAGGGGGCTTAATATAATATCACACTCATAAACTACAAATGTGCCACAAATACAACTGCAGGTTGAACTGAAATCCAATTGCTAAAAAACAAAGGAGAACTTTACCACCACTGATAGTAGGATATTATTCAGAACTGGGAACAAATAGTCATGCTGTACCTACTATGTCTAGACCAGCCTTTATGTAGAGTATTTTGTTTTATTCTAGCCCGCTTGCTAATTGGGACATTAATAAGTGGGAACAGATCTGGGGGAGGCACCGAAAATGGTGATGGGGCTGGAAACCATCATAGACTAGGGATACCTGAAGCTAGGTACATTTCACCTAGAGAAGAATGATTAAGGCAAGACATGAAAGCCCAGGTCAATGGGTACACCTTACATGGAAGTAGAGTTTTCTCCAAGAATTGGAAATAAATCCCTAACGATTAGGGCTATTCATCACAGGTTAATCTCCTGGTTACTGGAAATATAGGGGTGGGCAAAAGGAGGTTAATTTACCAGCCATCATTACCTAAAAGATAAATCATAAGTAAGGATACAAAATAATAACAAATAATAAGACAAATAATAGAAATAAGTAATACAATAATTAATAAATAAGTAATAATACAAGAACAAACTATGTTTCTTATACTCACAATTGTAATCCTACTTTTGCCCACACCTGTATTTGTACAGCATGGAACTGTCAGGTATTCAGCCCTTAGGAGGTGATTCCTAAGACTCTATGCTTTTTCAAACTAGTTACTTTAGTTCTTTGTGGGAGAGGTTGGGATGGGGCTGGAATGAAGATACTCTTGAATTCCCTTCTAGCTCTACCCTTCCGTGAAGTACCTGGATCTAAAACTCTAGCCTCATTCATGTTTCACAGCAATATCAGAGACAGGCCTCTTTCACCTTCAGCTTGGCTCCCAATATCTTATCCCAAAATGAACTTTTCTCTACCAAATGAAACAAGTCCTTAAAAATCTTCCAGACATTATATCATCAAATGAAACAGGTTTCCAAACCTCATTGGTATGGTTTCTTGAGAATTATGTCAACTTGCTAAATTCCTTTCTCAATGTTATTATTTGTTTTCCTAAATTCTGTTTTTCAACTCAAACATCTTGTTTTTCAAAACTCTTTGTATCTAAAAACAGAGTGAGGCTAATGACACAGGATGAGAAACCTGTAAAGTGTTGCCATTTACCTGGTGGATAATGTCAGGATACTAAAGGGCCGATGTGAAATTCTGGGTTTTGTTTGAGGCAGTAAATAGGGGTTATATTGCCTCAAAAAATCGCCTCCAGACAGGATCACCAAGTGGCTGCCTCTGGGTATGTTAAGAGGGATGCTGGGAAATCCCTACACATCCCCCTACACACACCTCCCCCACTTCTCCATCCTGCTGCCTGAACACTCACCTTTACAGAGAATTTCATGTAGGCCTCAATGCCATTTTAGACTATAAGAAGTTCTTTAAGGGGCTATTTGTGTACCAGTTGAACCAGACCAATATATTAAGGTTTGGGAGGAAGGGCCATTTTTAGGGAGGTAGGGTCCAGGGATATCTTTGGAAGCTACAGTCATGAAAAAACCAAACCGTTAACCTTTTTCATTTGTTTGACCACTAATTTAGTGCTAAGCACCATACTAGACACTAGGGATACAGTGATAGTGAAACATCATCTCTGTCCTCAAGTAACTTGCAGATCACAGCAGCCTTCTCTCCAAGCTTTTACAAAGGTGATATTCTGTGTGAAAAGAAGAGATGTCACAAGATGGCTAAAATGGGGAAAGCAGCTGGGGTGTGCATAGGGCGGGGCAGCCCACGGTAAGGTCTTTACTTTGGTGATGATGGCAACTCCTGCAGTCACTAAGGGGAGTGGCCAGAGCCCACAGGTTTGCTCCGTGGCAAGTACCAAACCAAGGGAGGGAAACATGATCTTGTAAGGACTAGAGGGAGGTCAAACAGAGGGAGGTGTTGGGCTAGGAATTTTTGCTGTAGCGTTTCATGCCTACTGGTAGTCATTTATAGAATTACATAGGAGTCATCTTAGGCAATGTTGGTAAGGGTGAGGAGCTCATTCTTAGAACTTTCTTTCGGAGCCTCAGACAGAAATGCAGAAGAGAGAAGTACCACACTGTGCTGGTTCTCAGGCTTTTTACCCCAAAACACCAAAAGACAATTTAACACTCTTCATTAGTAACAATGGCTAATTTCTGCAGATATTCACAACCATTCAGGGTCAATGGCAGAATATCATAGGGAAGCAGGGCATGGGAAGTACAGTAATTTCATAGCTTCCTTATTGAGTCTATATGCTCTTTTTAGGCTTATAGATACAGGCCTGAGTTAAAGCCACTAATCAGCTATATAACCATAGGCAGGTCACTCGCCTTGAGCCATAATTTCCTCATATGTAACATAGTGAATCTTACCTGGCAGTATTACTGAAGGAATTAAAGATAATATAGTAAAGTACTTATCACAGTTAATATATAGACATATAGCCAGAGCTTAATGAATGATTAGCTTTTAGTATAGTAATTTGTCTTAAAAACTATATCGTGGGATAATAGAGTCTGCTCAGCCAGCCTTCAGGCAGCAGAGAAATCCTGGGATTTGCAGGAAGTATGCTCGTAACGGTAAAAGCCATATGTGATCAGGTATACCAGTTTAGACTGGGAAAAAATATTTCATGAAATTTTAAAATTCATGAAAATAGAAAGTTGTCGTGCAGAGGTAGGAAAAGCTGCTTTTTCCAACCCACAAAGTTTTTCTTCCTTCTTTTGTTCTTTCTTTTTCTTTCTTCCTTTCTTTCTTCCCTTCCTCCCTCCCCCCCTCCTTTCTTTCCCTCCTTCTTTCCTTCCTTCCTTCCTGCACAAAGCTTTATTGTTTCCATTTGGTCCAATGCATGGGAGAGGGCTCCAGGGTGGTTAAAAGGATGCCTAGTGGTTTCAGGGACAGAGACTCAGGCAAAAGCCAGACACCAGGGGCCTCTGGGCTCCAAAGGCTCCTAGTAGTGCTTGAGGTTGGGCCTTTTAAATAGACACTCACCCAGCCCAGCTGGGGGGCCAGCCAGCCTACGGATGTTAGTCAGGTGGTTGCCCATCTTCTTGATGAGTTTCACCTTCTCATCTAGGAAGTGGTTCTCCAGGAAGTCACAGAGATGAGGATCCATGTGGGTAGAGCCCAGGGCATGCAGATCCAAAAGGGCTGGGTTCGGGTTCTTCTCGAAGACCATGGCAGCTTTCATGGTGTCCTGAGTGTCACCCTACTCACCTGGGGAAGGCTTCTGCATGTCCTGGAAGAGAATGTCACCATCACGTTGGTTTTGCAGCTTTAAGAGATGCTTGGCGCCCTTGAGCTTCTTCTCTGCCAACTTAAGGATAAAATGGCCCACACTCTCTGGAGCCACATCATCTTTGTGGAAGTAGAAGACCAGAGATAGGTCGGTGTAGGAGGCCCGCAGATGCAGGTTGGTCAAGAGGTTGATGGCAGCCTCCACCTTGGTGGAATAATTCTGATGAATGTGGGAGCTCATGGTTGTTCAGCAATAGGGGGTTAAGGTCAAAAACAGGTGTTGGCTGGCCTCGAAGGCTAACGATGGCTGGGGTCGTTCTGGTGGTGACTAGAAAAGAGGTTGGAGGGTGGTTGGCAGCTGGAAGAACGGGTATCCCTGGGTCTTCCCCATCCAAACATTGCTGAAGCAAGAGACAGATCTGTGGAACTCCTGAGGGCACTGCCAAGATTTTTCTTTTTAGAAGGAAAATTTTATTTTTAAGAAGTTTTTATGTATTTATTTCTTTATTTTTTAATTATTGAAGTAACATTGCTTAATAACATAAGTTTTAGATTTACAACATTGTCACTTGATATCTGTATACACCGTAGTGTGCGTACCACCATAAGTCTAGTTTCCATCATTCACCATACATTTAACTGCCTTTACCTGTTTTGCCCTCCCCTTACCCACTTTCCCTTAGTAACTACCATTGTATTGTCTATCTGTGAGTTTGTTTTTGTTTTGTTTTGTTTCTTTTTTGTTTTATATTTCATATGTGAATGAAATTATATGTTTTTTGTCATTTTCCATCTGACTATTTCACTTAATAACCTCAAGGTCCATCCATGTTGTCACAAATGGCAATATTTCATCTTTTCATGGCTGAGAAGTATTCCGTGTGTGTATATATATTTTTTTCCCTGAAAAACTCTGTCTCAAGCATGAATTTTAAAATTTAAAAGAAGCAATAGTTTTTTAAATTGCATAAATGTAAAACCAAGATTCTGATCTAGAATGGGATTCTAATCTAGAATGGGAAGGCCGAGACCATTCATTTATTCATTTACTAAACAAATATTTATTGAGCACCTGCCACATTCACACAAGGCACTGTACATAAAAGGCACTGATTATGTAAAATGGTTGTGTTTACTGTGAGTAGAATAGCAGCCCTGAGACTGGGTTTCCTTGAGGTCATGGTCAATGGACTCTTGTCTGTGGAAAAATTGATCCTTCCCACATGGTAGGAGAACAGGGACTAAGGGGAGGTCAGGGTAGGAAAAGGTTTGGAGGGCCCAGTTCGATATTGTTTTTTTCTGTATTGCTATGTCTTTGTGTTATTCCCACATCTCCTTCAGTAAATTGGGCTAAATTGACAGTGCATTTTATGTTGTGAGGAATTATAAGATGTGCTGCCACTGGTGCCCCAGGTGGTTGCCTGAGGGATCCCCAGAAATCCTTGGGGAGGAGAAGTGCAGTCTGGCTTTCTTTCAGTGAGGGGAGGTGGCTCACGGTTATTTGGATATTAATTAGAAGTGTGATTTTGAAAGCTGGACACCTCTGTTATATGTTTGTGCTTGTGCAAGCGTTGAATGATCCTCACAAAGCACTGGGCACAGTATCCAAGGGATCAAGCTAGAGCAGCTCACTTCCCAGTAATGTAAATAATATTAAAAATGCAAGTTACTTCACATGATGGGGTAAAACCATCCTGAACCAGTTGACTTGAATGGATTACAGAATGCCAGTCCAAGGTTATGTCCTTTGATTCCTGTCTTTTCCTTCCTTAGCTCCCACCGATGCTTCTCCCAAGCTCTCTCTTGGACCCTGATGGCCAAATGAAAGTGAAGAAGAAATTAACATATATGGAAATCGGCTATGCTAAACACTGTGTGGGCTGCTCTACATAAATTATTTTATTTAACCCCTTACAACAATTTGGTGAGATTGGTAGGATTCTCCCCAGTGTTCTAATGACAAATGGAAGCTGAGTCCTATATCCAAAGTAATAAGTCAGTAAGTAGGTAAAGTCCTGGGGTCCTAATACAGATTTATCTGACTCCAAAGCTCTTTACAAAAATCTCAGAGGAAAATGTATTTTAGGGTTAGGCTAAGAAAAACATAAGTAATCATAAATAATTGCCTATCAGTGGACAGTGACTTCCAATTATAACTGAAACCAGAGCTGTGGGGGGCTCAGGTTGAAGACACTTGCTCTCCACCTAGAAAACTACCACAAAGGAAAAAAAAGAAGTGGTGAAAGGCAGCTGCAGGCAGTTCATGGCCAAATCAACTCAACATTCTCAGGTGATAAGAGTAAAGGGGCCATATCTATCTGTTCTGAGGAATCAAACAATTGCCTAGAGGTTAACAGGAATCAATGGTTTCAAGCCCAACTTGTTTTGTATATCTGGCCCAACAGTTTATACTTAAAAGATATATCCCCCATTCATGCAAAAATCATGTTTACATATAAAGGAATATCTGTAGTCCACGGTTTGGTCATCCACAGGCCTCTTATAAAGGACTGGCCAAGTAGCCCTTGCAGACTGGTAACAGTTTGCGGATTAGCACAAATGCACAGATCACACTTGGGAAGTACTAATACTGCTTCCTTTCCCGAGGAGGCAGCCTTTTGGTGGGTTGCTTCTAAAACAAATCTAACCATTTGACCCTCAACGAGGTTTCGACCTTATTATTTCTTTGCAATTTTTTCTTTCCTGTTTCTCTTTTTGTCTTTTAAAAAAAATTCAAACAACCTGCAGGCCTGCCTAAAGCAGTCTTTAATTACTGCAGACTTTCTAAAGGAAATAAGAGAAATTAGAGGTGTAGATTTTATGTTCTTTCCAATGATTTCTGTTGGAAACAGATTAGGTTCTTAATCTTAACTCTGATTAAGACCGTTATTTTTTATCATCTCAAAGATTAAAGTTGCCTCTGACAGCACTAGGGTAGAACCTCAATATTTGCATGTTTCTCTTTTTGATTTCCCCTTTCCTGATCATGCACGCACAACTTGCGAGGAACCAGACCAACAGGAATAAGGTAGAGAGAACACATAAGCAGAGTTACCAACTTGTGATAGGCATCTAAATTGATCTCAGTCTTCTTGTAGAATGTTATTTAATAGCCAGATCAGACACCACCACATCACTCTCTGGACCTTCTCTTTGTCGTCCCTGTTTTGTGGTAACATCATTTTCTATCACAGAGTGATGATACCATTACAACCTTAAGGGGTTTCTGTGCTGAATTACCAGAAACAGTTTGGGGGAATGGTGTTATTCCTCTTTTGCTTCCTCTCCCCCGAAGTTCCCTTCTGTGCACCTCAAACTTACTCTTCAGTCCAATCTTTCTTTGAGGGGAAATTAGTCAGTGGTTCATAGAAAGACACCCCAGCTTTGACCTCAATGGATCACCAGAACCAGAGTCAGTCTCTCACTCAGTCAAGTTCAGTAGTGATCTTCCACAGGTTCTGAAGCCTCACTTGAACCCGCATCCCCCTCTTAGGGTTCCCCTTGGAGAAAAAGAATTAGGGAAGTTCACATGCAGAGGGCTGAGCAGAGAACAGAAACTCCAGAGTCTTACATCTTCGACTGTTCCTACTGTTGTGATGAGTCGCCTAGGGCTAGAGAGGGAGATCTAGAAGAGGAAGGACAGTGACTTTTAAAGGCTTTGGGGAAGGGATGTCTGGGGATCTCTCAGAAGAACTGAAGAAAGATCTGTAGAAAACCCTGCAGTTACTAGGAAAATGCAGATATTGTGCCTGACAGACAGCAGGTGCTTAATATATACATTAAATAATTGAATGGTTGAATGAATGAAAGGGCAAAAGGGAAGAAGCTGGAGAGATGAGGGTGAAGCAGGGCTGTGTACAGGTGACACTCACCTGCCTTTATTTCTGGGGTCTTTTTAGGTTTGTTTCTGTTTTTTTCATTTGTTCCAGGATGATGTCCAGGCACCACCTCCAAGCCGACAGCTTTTTGATCATTTCACCCTTCCAATCTTAGTGATTGCCAGACTAGGAGTTCTATACCTCCTCAGATAAGCAAACCTGGAGGGTAATAAAAACGAGAGAGAGCCCTGGCCGGTGCGGCTCAGTTGGTTGGAGTGTCGTCCCATACACCAGGGCGCATGCCTAGATTGTGGGCTTGGTCCCTGGTCAGGGCACGTGCTAGAGACAACCAGTTGATGTTTTTCTCACACATTGATGTTTCTCTCCCTCTGTCTCTTCCTCCCTTTCCCTCTCTGTACAATCAATAAGCATGTCCTCGGGCGAGGATTAAAAAAAGAGAGAAAGAAGGGAAGAGCAAGCAGAGAAGTCTGCATTCTCTTCCTCCCATTTTAATTTGCTGGTGGGTATGGACACGTTAACTTCTTCACCCTCTGTTTTGCATAACTGTGAATCATAGGTAATATCAATGAGGCACCCTGAAGGTAAATCTACTGATGGTAGGTTTGCGAAAGCGTAAGAAAAATACCATGTTTGGTAATATCTAGAGAACATGCCTTCAATGCAAACCCTTAGTTCTCATCAGCTCTCACCTAAACCAGTGCTACTCAGACTTTAACACACCCATGAAACCACCAGGGAGTTAATTAAATGGAAGGTTTGATTCAGAAGTTCTTGGGTGGGGCCCAAGATTCTACACTTCTAACAAGTCGCCTGATAATACCAAGGTTGCTCTACAGAGCTCTATTTTCAGTAGCAAGTACCTAGAACATAGGTCCTAGGTCATTGCTCTAGTATCTTCCAGCTTCAAATGACTTGCAGGGCCCCAAACGTGTCATGTTCTTCAAAGCTGTGTGGCTTTATGTATCTTCTCTCTCCCCTTCACCCCACTTCACTGGATAAGCTCCTCCATGTCTTAGCTCACATTTTACCTCAGCTCCAGGAAACCTTCCCTGACTCCCCATCCTACGAGGCAGTCAGACTCTCTCTCCTAGGTGCTCATCACACACAGTACTACATAATATGCTATTCACATGTCCAGGGTCATAACACAGGGTTGGTCAGGTTATGCCCAACACAAGGGTCCCTGGCCAAGGACGCAAGAAAGGCCTGAAATTCATCCAGTTCTCCACTTGCCATGTTGGAGCAGTGGTGCAGAACTGCCTCCACCAGGAGTATACCTGTCTTTTCTACCAGGTGAGGGGTCCTTGAAGAAGGAATCAAGTCAGAGCCAACTTTGTCATTCTACCTCCTAGTACAGTGCCTGTCAATGAAATGTTTGAATAAAAAAATTGTGAGAGAAAAGAATGAAGAGCCACTCAGATTATAATTTCTCTCAGTTCTAAAGGTAAATCAACTGAATTTAAGCAAGAGGTCTGGGATTTGCTAATGTGCTGCTGAAAAGGCAAGGTCCTCAAAGCCCCATTTTACTAAAAATACTATCACAGGTATGGGTGAAAAGAGATGTAAAGGCTACAGTCAGCACCTGTAAAAGACTCATCAGAACTGGCAAAAACATAGAATGTCCAGAACCAACACCGAATTGTCATGTCTTTTCAGATCTAGGGGAAGATGAGGGAGACTCTGAGAATTTTACTTGGTCATAAGATTTACAGGCTACTGAAGGCAGCAGTTTCTATAATAAAAACACCCTGAAAACAGGAAGATGTGATGACAAAATCATGAATTTACCTAGAGGGGCAGAAGTCAGAAACAAAACAATGTGCAGGATAGTGAAAGCGAGGGTCACTCAACTGTTAAGGGCCTAGGCTTGGTTGAGAAAGGCATAGCCCAAATAAAGAAGTCTTAATACAATATTTTGTATTATATTTATTAGGGTGACATAAGTTAACACCAGTATGTAAATGTCAGGTGTACAATTCCATAATACATTGTCTGTACATTGTACTGTGTGCTCACCACCCAAAGTCTGGTCTCTATCACCCTGTATTTGACTCTCTTTACCCTCTTCATCCTCCCCTATCTACTCCCCTTCCCCTCTGGTAACCACCCTTCTATTGTGTCTATGAGTTTATTTGTTTGTTTTATTTATTTGTTGCTTCCTGTTTTATACCCAATCTTTTGTTTTTTTAAAGAAACTATTTGTTTTCTGTCAACCTTATTTCCATTCTGTTAAGAATTTGTGGAGGAACAGCTTAAGACCACTCAGTGGTTGTTCCTACCCATTCAGTGGCCTGAGCAGTGGGGGGCTGCAGACCAATCTTCAGTGGCAGGCTGAGCACCCCAGTCTTCAGTAGGAAACTGCTAAACAGGCACAGAGGGCATCTGCAAGCCTTCAGGCCAGTCAGTGGCCTCGGGCTGAATGGCAGTGACCTCGCGAGCCAGAGCAGTCCTTTCACCCTGACATGCTTCCTTATTCACAGCCTTTCCAGCAGCAGCCTGCTCTTCCTTCTCAAGCTCTTCAGGGTCTTTGTAGAAGTAGGTGTCAGTCATGACCTCCATGGCTGTTCATCGGAGATGGTACCACACATGCATAGAACTTCCCAGGCCAGCATCCACCACATCAGACCCACTGAGAGAGCCCCCCTGTTGTTGCAAGAAATGGCAATGTCCACATAATGCAGAGGAGAGTCTGTGTTACAGAGCAATGGTGGGCAGGTTAACATAGGATGCCTCGGTGAGAGGCTGACGGTCAGCCCTGGGATTGGTAACTACCAAAAATCTCGGCTCCCAGGAGATTTTTTTAGGCTCCCAGGATCTGGTTAGGGGAGGTTCCAGGAGTGAAGCCGCCAGCACTAGAAGTGGCTCCAGTGACAGCAGCACACTTCAGCACAACTCATTGGCCAGTATTCCTGGACGATGACACTAACATCAAGCAGGGTTTTCAATGGTGACAATGGCACGAGCCGCCAGCCGAAGCTTCCCCCAGGTTCTCTTCAGATTTATGATGTAGATGCTGTCACTTTTCCTTTTGTAGATGTGCTGTTGCATTTGGAAGTCAAGGTTGGTGCCACCTAAGTGGGTCCTGCTGCAAGGAATTTGAGGTTATCCCCCTCCTTCATTTGCAGAACATCAAGGCCTCCAGACATTGTGAAAGTTTCCCTTTAATTTATGTGGAAACTGAGAACAACTACCCCCTCTGGGTAGTGCAGAAAGCTATATCTGATCTTTTAAATGGAGTTTATTTGATCTGCTTTGCAAAAGTTCCTCAGTCGTTTCCACGTGAGTGACTCTCTGACAAGACTCTAAACTCCTGGAAGTTAGACTGAATGAGACACCTTTTAACTTCCTGGATTGTGTGATGCTCTGTGAAATGAAGTAGGTACTGGATTTGCAGGGAGTTTACCACTGTCATTGATGATAAAATAAGGAAGTGCAAAGTGCTAGTAATCCTCAGCCAAAATATCCAGAATTTCACTGTGGGACTGTAACAGGGATTCCTTTGAGAAAATCTAACCTCTGCCTTGCCTCTTATACCATGTTCTCATTAAGACCAGTTTCTGAAAGCTAGGCCTGTGGCTCTATAGTTAGGGGAACTGAGAACCTCGAATGCTGTATGCTATCAGGTGACTTCAGGATAAAACATTATTCAAAACAAAACCTAAACTAAACACACACGCTCACAGTAGGGTAAGTTCTCCAAATTTCCATTTATTTCTTACCAAAATTTAATCTCAGACCTTCAGCACTTTAAGCCACTGCAGTAAAGAGTTAATAAGAGTTTGAGAAGTGCTTCGGGCCTGATCTTTTCATCTAAGGAAACTTTCTAGTCTAGTTATCTAAAAACAGCTTTGTAATGATGATATCAGTAATTATTTAAAAGAAGACAGATAAGGTCTTTCTGACCCATCACCACCCATGAGACTTGATGGTTAATAACTGCCCAGGACCTATGGGCTATACTAGAGGCAAGAATTGGGTAACTGCAAAGTTCCCTCTTTTAAAGGCAATAAAAAATGCTGACTTCATGCACTTATTTCCTGGGTTATTTCTAGAAGAAAGGCAGGTTAGTTCTTTTTTTTTTTTCTGAGAAAATAGGCCAAATAGTAAACATTAATTTTAAAAAAAGAAAGGATTTCACAATTTAAAAATGCAAGCTCAATTTAGAAAACATGAGTTCAAAAAAGGATTGCTCCAATTCCACCAACTAGCACAACCTTACTAATATCTTGCTGTAGATTTTCAAGCCATAGAGAAAATCAGCACTCGAAAGACTGTGTTCATATATTCATTAAGTGAACCAAATGCAGGCGATGCTCTTATACTCTGAGGATCAGTAGAATTGGGTAAGTGAAATAATTTGGAAATCTTAAATGTCAAATTCGAAAAATAAGAAAATGTGTGAACACTGATCACTACTTTCAGTGGATAATCTGTCACATGATTTTTTTTTCATACAGGTTGAAAAGGTTTTGACACACTTATTTGCTGTGTCTGCACCTTGGAGGAAAGCTAAAAGCACCTTTTCAGATGCTGGTTGGCACCAATAAAACAATTCCATTCCGGGAAGTTAGAGAAATCACAGAGCATTATTTATCTAGCAATTCAGATGTATCCTTTTGAAAATGATTGACTCTGGAAATACGATTACTTAGAATGTCAGTTAGAAGCCATTTCTCCTGAGTGTCTATAACATTTCTTTTTTCCCTTCTTACCTAGCTCTTTTTTCTTGGCTTCTTTACCTGGTTCTCCCAAGAAATCTGAAGTGATCTAATTCCTAGTAGGTTGCTAAATGTCTTATTCTATGATAAGGAATTGCTTTGAAGCTGTATAGTAACAGCAACAGTAATAACAACAAACACATAAAGTTTTTACCGGGTGTCAGAAACTATTCTTTGTGCTTTATAACTACTCACTCATTTAATCTTCATAACGAAGTTTTATAGTCCTCCTGTGAGCTAGATAGCATTACTATCCCCATTTTTCCATATGAAGAACAGAAAGTAATTTGCCTGGAGTCAAGAAGCTAGTCAGTGGCAAAGCCATGATAGGAACCACGTGGTCTGTCTCAGAGTCTGTGTCTCCAACCACTATATTCGATTGTCTCATATAGCAATCTGTTCGCCCAGGTGAAAAATCATATTGACTCCTCCTCCAAATTATCCGCCTGAGTAACTAAAAGCCAAGTTTAATGTGGCTGCATTCTCTAACGACTCCCATTCCAAAGGTCCACTGGAGAAGCTGGCTGTTTGCCCGTGAAGCCTTGCTCACTGCCTATGTGCAGAGGCATAATGGAGACCAACACTGTATCTGTGGCACTGGGGAGAAGAAGGCAAGTTTTCTTGTTCATTTAACACGAAGAGTCTCTTAGCTTTAGGAGATTCCTTCCTCCTCCCTTCAGTGACACCAGCTACTGGTGGGATCTCCTGAGTATTAGTTTCACAGGATCTGCCTGAAACAGACAGGTAATGTGCTCCAGATACAGCAACTTCTTGCCTCAACCTTACTGCTAGCTGCATGTTTCATCTACAGGGAGAGTTCAGTTAAATGAGAGGGAATTATAAACATTTTGCTACTTGGTGACATAGATAAATGTCATTAGCTTTCATTTTTTCAATTGGGAGTGGATCCAACATGATTAAAACAAAGAAAGAAACCCTCAATTATCATATTACCAATTCTGTTCTTGGGATGAGTCAACATAAAACCTTGGACTAGTAGAGCTGGAACCTTATTCCCACATATTACAGATAGGGAGACTCAAGGGGACTCATAGTGTGCTCGTGATAACACAATTCATTGTTTTTATCTAAAAAATAATGTGTGTGTGTGTGTGTGTGTGTGTTTTCTTTTTCTTTTTTTTCCTTTTGGCTTGTTTTCTTTTAAAAAAGAAAAGAATGCAAATTAATTGGCTTGTGCCCTCTGGAAATGGCTCATGGAATAAGGCTCATGACAGGAGTCAGCATTTTATTTCTTTACACAAAGGAAATTGCAGTTACCAACACCAACTCCATAAGAGGTCATTCTAGAGCCTAGGGCTCACATATTGGCATGAAAATGGTCTTTGTTCTCTTGTCCAACACTGGCTGGTCCTTTAAGATCTGTTGGGCCTTACTGCCCTTGGCGGGCTGCACAGATACTTCCACAAAGTTCCTCTCTTTTGATCACCGATCTGTCGCAAGGAGTTTTGCCACCGCTCTTACCCAAATGTTCATTCAAGACCACCATAGGCATCTATCCATGCCTCTCCCATCAGAAGTCTCATCCTCTTTGGATTACTGTGAAAAGTGCAATCAGATGTCAGCGTTTACTGATCGTACTGCAAATTTGTTCCTCCCAGTTCCCTATCCATGCCAGTCTCATGCACTGTCCCTTCTCCTCAGGGACAGGCCGCTTATTTTCTTCTTCTTCTCCAAAACTCCAATTTATACCTTCCCAGAAACTTTCCAAAGCAAAGGCTATAATATTTCCCTAAGATTGGGAAGCCCTGAACTCCAGGACAAAAAGCAGGGTTTATACTCTCTTTCAGGGGATATATAGAGCAGAAAACTTGATCCCTGAACCAATAATTTGTATAATTGTGTGTTTAATGTCTGACTCTCTCCAGATTATAAGTGTCATGTATTGAGGATTAGGATTAAGTTAAGGTAAGAGTTATATTTAGGATCCTTCCATTTTGTTCATTTTTTGCACCCCTTGTGCCAACTCAAGTTCTGGTAAACAAGGGTTATCCAATACATATTTGCAGAGGAAAGAAAAGGAGAGAACACAGAAGGGCGGGGGGTGGGGGAGAAGGAAAGGAAAGGGTGAAGACTGACCACAATGGCCTACGGAAATAACAAGAGTCTCAGAGGAGATAAAGAAAAGGAATGGAAATGAAGTTGAGAACTATTAAGAAGAAATAACTTATAGGGTTTGATAACAATTTTGCCATACAAGATGCGAAAGACAACAAAGACAATTTCGAGATTTTAAAATTGACTAACCTAAATGTGATAGGTGATTGTGAGGAGGAGATTGGATTGGTTTTGTTGGTAAAGGACGGTGGATGGTGGAGGGCACATGAACAGTGAGTCTAGATCAGAACCTGGAAGAGATTGGGGGGGGAAGTTGCCTAGCAGGCACATAGATTTGTGGGTCTCACCATTCTAAGTACGTGTGAACAGGAAAACCAAAATGAAATTGTGAAGTAGGCAAAGTTACTTTTAGGAACTACTTTTTATTTTAGAACCATTTTAGTTCTCCTGTTCCCTAATTTTTTACCCAAATTTCTTCATTCACAGCTGCTCTTACGAAATAATCAGATAATCTCAGTTTGAAAGATAAACTATTGGTGAGACACAGTGAGCTAGGTAACTCCTATTGTACTTGGATGCTAATATGAGAGCAGAGCCTCAAACCAAAGGAATGGTAGTACCACTAATAAGAACCAGTGCTCATATGGATCTTAATACATGCCAGGCGCTGTTCCAAGTACTTAATGGTCTCAGCAACAGAGGTGGAACCCATTTTATAGGTGAGAAAACTGAGTCACTGCGAGTCTAAGTGACTTGTGCAAGGTCAAGTTAATAATATATCAGAAAACATACCCTGGAACCATGGCTTTAGAATCTATTATTGTAAGTACCCTGGGAATGAAAGCATAAGGGTGGAAATTTAAGAACAGTGGAAATGTGCAGTAAATTTTGTGGGAGAACCCTCAGCAAGATTCAGATCCTGTTGTGCAAATCACTGTGATGACAAGTGCTCTGCAAGGAACTGACCAGACAACTTAATCTCTTTCAGTTTCAGCCTAAATGTCTATTGCTAGGAGACTGGCTAAAAAAGAATTGTACTCCATAAAATGGAATATAATGCAGGTATGAAAAGGAATAACATAAATCTCTATAAACTACTTGAGTGATTTTGAATTAATACACACACACACACACACACACACAGATTTTATTTATTTATTTTTAGAGAGAGGAGGAAGGGATGGAGAAAGATAGGGAGAGAAACAGCAATTGGTTGCCTCTTGTATGTACCCTAACCGGGGACCAAACCTGCAACCCAGACATGTGCCCTGACCAGGAATCAAACCAGCAAACTTTTGCTTTGTTGGATGATGCCCAACCAACTGAACCACAGCGGTCAGGGCTTTAGAATATATTATTTTATATATATATATAAACTATACCTATATATAGATATAGATATAAATATATAATATATCTATCTATAGATATAGATATAGATATAGATATAGATATATAAATACCTACAGTGCTGACCTGGGTAGGTAGTATGCTACAATTTGAGTAAATAAGGGTTATAGGAATATACATATATATTTTTTTTCTTTATGCTTGTATGTGAATACAATACAGGAACCTTATGGAATTTGTTTCTTCAGGAAAATTGGGTAGATGGGGAACAGTGAAATGAGAAGGGGGCCTGTACCAATTAGGATCTCAACAGGAAATACAGGGCACCCTCAAAAGGTTAATGCAAGGTAATTGAATGAAAGAATGATGTACAAAATTGTGGACAGGGCTCAGGTGCCCAACAAAGGGTGGTGATGTGCCCACCCTGGGGCTAGCTACAGTGGGGAATAAGCACCATGCCTAGGCCCTTAGGGACAAGGTAAATGGTTACCTAAACCTAAAGAGAGAGCTGTAGGTATAGAAGGGGCCACAGCCTTCTCTAAATGAACCCTCAGCCAGCAGGGAAGGAGCTAGGGAAATAAATACCCTGACCAGCCCTTCTCCTCCTGCCCTCAGGTCCCTTGCCAGTGCTGCTCCTTGGGCTAACCCTACCAGAAGCCCAAGTTTGAGGACACTGTCAGTGCAGCCTTGGAAATGAGCCTCTTGGGGCCCGAGTGGGTCTGGAGGGCAGGCAGAGAACATCTACTGAAGAGGCTGTAGCACCCTTTTCACTTTGTAAATTTAGAATTATATGAATAAATAAATTATTTGAAAAGTAGTCAATTTTGCACATACATTAAAAGAAGTTTACAAAAAACATAAAAGGAGAGGTTAAAGCAGATGGTTTCTGTCTCCCCGGTTCCAAATTCTACTTGCTTCCTTGAAGCCTGTTTTTCACCAAATCACAATCCATGGCTCCACCTAGTGTCAAACGGGTGCCTCACTGAGTTCAGAGCACAGCCTCATTCCGAGGGAGTCCTGGGACTTGCACACTCTCTTCCCCAAAATGAGAGAGGAACTTTACTTAAATTCAATTTTGAACAAGTTATGATTTTTCCTCATATTTCAAACTGTTCAATAAACTTAGAGGTAAACAGCCTGTGATCTAAGAGTGTAAATCCTCCATAAGCCCACTTTTCAGAGCGTTACTACCCTGTTCCTAAGCCCTTAAAGCAGTGATTCTCAGCTTTCGTAATAATAATACAAAATAATACCCTCCGGGGAGTTTTAGGAAGCTTCTACAGGAGATTCTCACTTAATTTGTCTGAGATGGGACTCAGGCATCGATTTTTTTTTTTAAAGCCTCCCCCCTGTCCCCGCTCCCAGTGGTTGTAATGGGCAGCCATGGCTGGGAGTCTGCCTTTCATGATTCCTTGCTGCCTACTAGCTGCGTTTTCCTCACTACTCGGGATGTGCTCCTTCCGCTTTAGACAAACTAGATCAGACATTTTCCCACCCTCCGTGCCTTGCTCAGGCTACATTCACTACATCACGGCCCATGCCTTCATGCTTTGCCCTGTCTCCATCTGGGCTGCAGACTTCTACTCCAGATGCTGCCTAAGGGCCACCTCCTCTGAGAATCACCCCCCGCCCCGCGCGCGCTTTTTCCTACACAGATGTTTCTTCTAATGTGGACCACCTAAAAATTTAAAAAATAACTTTTGATTTTTTTCTTAATCGAAAGTTATTGCAAGATGGAGTATTCTTTTTAATATCAAATTGAACAACAATCAAGAAGTCTGATATTTCTGTGAGGAAAATGAGCACTCCCTGTACGATAAGGGTGTAAATTGGTGTAACCGCTTTAAGGCCAATATGGCAGTAGGTGTCAAAAGGTTTTCTGTTTGACCTAGCAGTTCTACCCTAGGGAATTTATCCTACCCATATAATCACACACGAGGATAAATGCCTGTAAAAGAAATACTCATTGCAGCATTGTTCATAATACCAAAAGATGGAAAATAACTAAAATGTCTTATTACTAGAGGATTGGTTTAATGTCATGGTACAATACATGTATAAAGTGGAATGCTGGTGAATCCAAAAAAAAAAAAAAAAGAGTTATATCTATAGATGCAGATATAGAGAAATTCTAAGATATACTGTTAAGTAGAGAAAGCATCCAACACAATGTTATAGAATGTTCTCATTTTTTTTAACAAAAGAATAAATATGTATTAATCTATGCTTGCAAATGCATTGAATGTCTTTGGAAGGGGCCGCAAGCAACTGCTAACAAGGAGCGGCTCTAGAAAAGCAAACTACCAGCGTCAGGTCTGGGGTGGCAACATAACAAAAGACAGATTTTTTAAATTTCCCATATATTTGAAAATATTTAAACATGCTTATGTTTTATAATTCATGTGTCAAAAGAGAAATACTGAAAGTTTAAAATACTAAAAACTGAATGATAATAAAAATACTACCTAGATTATCCTGAAGGATACAGTTAAAATGATCCTTTAAGAGAAATTTAGTCATTTAAATGCTTATTTTAGACAAAAAGAAAGGTTGAAAATTAGTGAGCTATGTGTTCAATTTAAGAAATTAGAAAAAACAGAAAAAAAACAAGTAGAAAGAAATAGATAAGATAAACAAAGAAGTTTATGAAAAAGTAAACAAAGATACAAAAGAGAGAATGCATAAAAAGTTCTGTTTTATAAATAAAGAAATCTCCACTGAGAATAAGCAAGAAGAAAAAGAGTACAAATAAGCAATATTAGAAGTGAAAGGACCATAATCAAAGATAAGACAAAGTATTTTTAAGTGTATCAATTTAGGTCAATCATTTGAAAACTTAAGTGATATGGACAAATTTCTTTAAAAATATAACATCAAAACTAATAAAAAAAAATAGAGATCCTGGATTGTCTTATAACTACCAAAGAAATGTCATCAATATTTTAAAGTCTTCCCACAAAGGATATTTTTGCAATGACTTCTTCCAGGTTTTTAAGGAAAAGATCATTTCAATCTTTAAAACTGTCTGAGAATAGAAAAAGGAGGACTATATTCTATGAGATCAATATAACCTTTATATCAAAACCAATCAATGACAGTACAATAAAGAAATATTATGGGCCAAAGGAATCTCAATCAAAAAACAGCTACAAAATTCAAATAACATGCTAATAAAAACAAACTCCAGGAGTTTATTTTTAAAAGATAATAGATCTAAACAAGTTGGATTTATCTAGAACTGCAAGGGTAGTTAAACACTAGAAAATATATAAATATAATTTACTACCTTAATGGATTAAAGGGGAAAAGCATATGATCATCTCAGAAGATGCAGCAACCAATATTCCTAGTGATAAAAAAAAAAAACAAAAGAGAAGTGGACCCTAAAAATTCAAGAACCAGATAAAGACCTCATTACTTCTATTAAACATTTTGCTGGATTTCCTAACCAGTGCTGTAAGACAACAAGAAGAAGTAACAAAGAACAAAGATGGGGGAAAGTGGTAAAGGGTAGAATAGTCTTTATTCATAAAGGTATAATTATCTACATGGGAAGTCCCAAAGAATCTACAGGCAAATGACTGGTAGTACCAACAGAGCTCAGCAACATGGTAGAAAGGGAAAACTAATACAGACAATTAAATGTATTTCTAAGCATTGACAACAGTTAGAAAACATAATTTTGTTCCTTTTTTTCAGGATTACTTTGGCTATGCTGGGTCTTTGTAGTTCTATACAAATCTGACGCTGCTTTTTGTTGTTGTTCTATTTCTTTGAAAAATGCCATTGGGATTTTTAGGCAAACTGCATTAAATCTATAATTAATGTAATATTGCATTTTCACTATGTTGTTTCTTTCAAACCATGAACATGGAGTATCTTTCCATTTCTGTGCATTGGATCTTCACATCCTGTGTTAAGCTTATTCCAAGGTATTTTATTCTTTTTGTTGCAATTGCAATACTTTTTTTTAAATTTATTTTTCTGAAAGTTCATTGTTAGTATACAGGAACATGATGTGTTTTTATACATTGATTTTGTATCCTGAAACTATACTGTATCTGTTTATTGTTTATAGTAGATCTTCAGTGGAGTCTTTAGGGTATTCTACATCACACTTGCTGGCTTTAAATTATACTACAAAACTACAATAATCAAAACAGTATGGCATTGATGGAAAAATAGACACATAAGCCAAAGGAACTGAATTGAGAGTCCAGAAATAAACTCATGTGTAGATGGGCAACTAATTTTTGACAAAGGAGTCAAAAACATAATGGAGAAGAGAAAGCCTCTTCAATAAATGGTGCTGGGAAAACTGGAAAGCCACATGCAAAAAAAAACAAAAAGAAAACAAAAAAAAACTAGTCTTCTATTTGATACCATATACAAAAATTGACTCAAAATGGAGCTAAGACCTAAATATAACACCTGAAACAATAAAATACATACAGGAAAACATAGGTACTAAACTTATGGACTTTGGTATCAGAGAAGATTTTATGAATTTTTTAAACTATATTTTATTGATTATGCTATTACAGTTGTCCCAATATTTCCCTTTTTGCTCCCCTCCACCCAGCAACCCCATTCCTTTAGGAACTCTCCACACATTGCTCATGTTCATAGTTCATGCATATAAGTTCTTTGGCTACTCAGTTTCCTATACTATACTTTATGTCCACATGGAGATTCTGTAACTATCTATTTGTACTTCTTAATCCCCTCACCTATCTACCAATTCCCCCACAAACCCCTCCCATCTGGCAACCATCAATATGCCCTGCATATCCATGATTCTGTCTCTGTTCTTCTAGTTTGTTTAGTTTGGTTTCTAGGTTCAATTGTTGATAGATTTGTATTTTTTGCCATTTTATTGTTCATAATTCTAATCTTATTTATCTTAAATAAGTCCCTTTAACATATATAATAATGGTTTAGTGATGATGAACTCCTTTAGTTTTTTTCTTGCCTGGGAAGCTCTTTATCTGTTCTTTGATTCTAAATAATAACTTTGCTGGGTACAGCAATTTTGTCTGTAGGTCCTTTCTTTTCATAACTTTCAATACTTCTTTTAATCCCTTCTAACCTGGAGAGTTTCTTTAAGAAATCAGCAGTCTTATGGGAACTCCCCAGTAGGTAACTGCTTTTCTCTTGCTGCTTTTAAGATTCTCTCTTTATCTTTGCCCTTTGGCATTTTAATTATGATGTGTCTTAGAGTGGGCCTCTTTGCATCCATCTTGTTTTTGGGATTCTCTGTGCTTCCTGGACTTGCCTATCTATTTCATTCATCAAATTAGTGAAGTTTCCTTTATTTTTTCAAATAGAGTTCCCATTTCTTGCTCTTTCTCTTCTCCTTCTGGCACCCCTACTATATGAATGTTGGACCTCTTGATGTTGTCCCGGAGGCTGCTTATACTACCCTCATTTTTTTGGATTCCTTTTTCTTCTTGTTGTCCTCATTGGTTGTTTTCTGCTTTCTTATATTCCAAATCATTGATTTAATTCTTGGCTTCATCCACTCTACTGTTGTTTTCCTTTAAATTGTTCTCTTTCAATTAGTGTATCCTTCATTTCTGACTGGATCTTTTTTTATGCTGTTGAGGTTCTCACTGAGTTCCTTGAGCATCCTTATAACCAGTGCTTTGAACTCTGCATCTGATAGATTGCTTGTCTCCATTTTGTTTAGCTCTTCTTCTGGACTTCAAGTCTGTTCTTTCATTTGGGCCATTTTTCTTTGTCTGCTCATTTTGGCACCCTCTATGGTGCATGTTTCTATGTATTAGGTAGTGCCTGCTAAGATTCCGCCTTGGTAGGAGCCATGGTCTAATGTCGTAGGTGTCCTGCAGGGTCCAGTAGCACAGCTTGCCCTGCACCCAAGCTGGTGCACCCTTCGTGTGGGCTGAGTATACCCTCCTCTTGTAATTGAGCCTTGATTTCTTTTGGCAGGTCAATTGGAGGGATTAACCCAGGCCAGTCAGCTGCAAGGACTGGCTGTGTCAACCGACCGCCAACCTCCACCTTCTGTGAAACATCAGCTTTGCAGGGGCAGGGTGGTGGTTCTCCAACATGGTCTATTGCTGTCCAGTGGGTGCGCAGGCTCTGGGGTTTCCCGGGTGGGGGAGGCCGAGGTCAGCCCCCACCAGTGTTCTGCCAGGGGCCACCCTGTATGAGCTATAAAGCAATCTGAGATTGCTACTACTGTGCTGGACTTGGAGGCTCCCAGGCAAAGCCAAGCTATGAATCTAGGCTGGCTGTTGCTAGTGCCAGGCCTGGGGCCACTTAGCAAGATGTTCAGGGCCTGGGGGCTCACTGAGGCCTGGTGTTTCTTGTTTGAGGGGATTTAGAAAGTTGTGAAGCATGAGCCAAGACCAACCATTATTATGGAAAGGGTACTGTTAACCGCTTGGATGGGCCTGTAAATCGGGTGTGATGGAATCTCAGGGAATTCCCAGGAGGGGTAACCAGTGTTAGCCAGGTTTTTGGAATCTCAGCTATAGTACCCGCCAGCTGGCTCTGTGGCTCTGTGTGGCCTCTGCCTGCCTTTCTGTCTGGGAGAGAGCTGTCCCCAGCTCTTGCCTTGATGCCAGACACTTTGGTTCCTCACTGTATACCACTAGTGCCATTCAAGGTGCTACCCTGGTGCTGGAGGTCACAGGGATTGAGTCTAAGTAAGTCTGTGTGTGTGTGTTAAGAACTGCTTGGGTTCCAGAAGCTTCTTCCACCAACTCAATCTCTTCTGGTTTTTGCACCCAGAAGTTATGGGGATTTATTTTCCTGGTACTGGAAGCCTGGGTTTGGGGGGCATGGTATGGGACTGGGACTTCTTGCTCCCGAGATATTCCTCCTGAATTTGAGTCCAGTCCATTCTGCAACTCCAACCCACCTATCAGTCTGGATAGATGTGGATTCTTTAATTCCATAGTTGTCAGACCTCCACTCAACACAACTTCCGAAGGTTCTGAGTGATGGTTGTTCTATAGTTTAGCTGTAATTTTGATGTGGCTATAAGAGGAGGCAAGCTATGTCTTCATATGCTGCCATCTTGACCCGAAGTCCTCCTATATCACCCAGATTTTATGCACTTGACCTCAAAAGTAAGATCAGTAAAAGCAAAAATAAATGAATGGGAATATATCAAACTAAAAAGCTGCTGTACAGAAAAAGTAACTATCAACAAAACAGAAAAATAACGAACTAAATGGGAGAAGGTATTTTCAAACCATACCTCTGATAAGGGTCCTATATCCAAAATATATAAAGAACTCATATAACTCAACAACAACAACAACAAAAAATCCAATTGAAAAATGGGCAGAGGACTTGAGTAGAGATTTTTCCCAACACATACAAATGGCCAACAGATTTATGAAAAGTTGCTCGACTTCAGTAGCTGTAAGAGAAATGGAAATTAAAACCACGATCTGATACCACCTCACTTCTTTAGAATGGCTATTATCAACAAGTCAAGAAATAGTGTTGGAGAGGATATGGAGAAACCAAACCCGCATATGCAGCAGTTGGGATTTTAAATTGGTACAGTCATGATGGAAAACAGTATGGAGGTTCCTCAGAAAATTAAGAATAGAGATACCATATGACTCAGCAACCCCTCTTCTGGGCTTTTACCAGAAAACTTTGAATACACTTATTCATAAATACATATGTACCCCTATGTTCATTGCAACATTATTTATGGTAGCCAAGACATGGAAACAACCAAAGTGTTTTTTGATGGATGACCAAATAAAGTAGGTATGGTATATATATATATATATATATATATATATATATATATATATACACACACACACATATATGTACATATATGTATGGTGTACTACTACTCAGATATTAAAAAAAGATAAAATACTGCCATTCGCAACAGCATGGATGGATCTTGAAAATATTGTGCCAAGCAAAATAAGTCAGACAAAAAAGCTGAAGACCATATGATTTCACTCATATGTGGGATATAAAACAGAAAGCAACAAACAAACAAACACTCATAAATATAGAAAACATTATGGTAGTTGCCAGAGGGGAAGCCCATTGAGGGAAAGCTGAAGAGGGTAAAGGAGGTCAAATATATGGTGATAGAAGGAGATTAGACTTTGGGTGGTGAGTGTTCAATGCAATATACAGATAATATAGAGTCGTCACTTGAAATTTATATAATCTTATTGGGATAAGGTTAACTAGCAACCAATGTTATCCCAATAAGTTCAATTCGCAAAACATACTTTAGAAAATTCCTTCTGCTTACCGGAACAATTAAAACAATAAACTACATCTAATGAAAGTTGTATAAGATTTATATGAAATAAATTATAAAACTTTATTGGATAAACATCAGAATACTTATTACAGAAATAAATGATGACGACTGTTCAATAGGAAGACTATTGTAAATTTGCCAGTTCTCCCTAATTTGAGCTATAGATTCGATGTAATTTAATTCCAAATCTCAATGAGTGTTTCCCCCCAAAATTGATAAGCTGATTCCAAAATTTGTATAGATAAACAAAGGTCACAATATAACTAATACTATTTTGGGGAAGAATAAGTTAAGAAGACTTCAGTTATATTGAGTTGGACAAAAGTTCATTTGATTTTTTCCGTAAGATGGCTCTAATAGTGCTTAGTTGTCTTTAACAACATTTGAAACAATATTGTTAGATTGGATTGTGACAGCTGTTATATTGACATTCATTTTAAAAAACCATCAACATTGGTGAATATTTGTGTAGCCATTTTAATATTGAAGATGGAAGAAGATAAGCAACATTTTTGGCATATTATGCTTTATTATTTCAGGAAAGGTAAAAATGTAATTGAATCACATAAAAAGATTTGTGCAGCATATGTTGAAGGTGCTGTGAATAATTGAACATATTAAAAGTGGTTTGCAAAATTTCGTGCTGGAGATCTCTCACTGGACAATGCTTCATGGTCAGGTAGACCAGTTGAAGTTGACAGCGATCAAATCGAGACATTCGATCAAAATGAGAACATTCAATGTTCTACCACGTGGGAGTGAGCTGACGTGCTCAAAATATCCAAATCAATAAAGCTATTGGTGAAAATGAAAAATGTGTCTTTTATTTTATATAAAATACTAAATGGACTTTTTGGCTAACCCAATAAAATTATATTAATAAAGAAAGAGTAGTAATGATTCTGCAATAGACAAATGGCAGAGGTTCTGGAAACAGTTCCACACATTATTTGGACATAATATATGACAAAAGAGGTTTTGTTTTAAGATTTTATTTATTTTTAGAGAGAGGGAAAGGGAGGGAGAAAGAGAGGGAGAGGAACATCAATGTGTGGTTGTCTCTCACACGCCCCCGACTGGGGACCTGGCCCACAACCCAGGCATGTGCCCTGACTGGGAATCAAACTGGCGACCCTTTGCTTTGCAGTCCAGCGCTCAATCCAGTGAGCCACGCCAGCGAGAGCACAGAAAAGGTTTTGTATACACCATGGAAGGAAAGGATTAGTCAGTAAGTGGTGTGGGGACAATATAGGGAAGAAATGAAACTGGATTCCTACCTCACAGAATATGTATGAAGTCAGTTCTAGATGTATTAAAGACTTTGGTGTAACAGCTGGTATTTTTAAACATCTAAAAATATAGGATAGTATCTTTATATCTTTGGAGTGGAAAAGAATTTCTTAAACTAAACACACAAATAAACTTGCTCAAACCTGAAAAGATTGACAAATTTTACAATAGTAAAATTAACGATTTCTATTCTTCAAAAGACCCTACCAAAGAATTTGTAGTCAAGTCACAAACCAATAGTATATATTTACAACATGTATAAAGAGTGGAGTGCTGGTAAATGTTTAAAAACTAGCTTTCCAAAGGGAAAAGCCATGATTTGTAGGGTTTGATCATTTCCATGGGGGAAATACTTCCATCAAGCCCTATATCAATCTGCCAACACGCTGTCACTAAACAGTGACGGAGAGATGCACAAAATCACTCTTGTGAGACTGTACTAGTCAGTTCCATATAACCCTGAAGGATTTATTTCCAGAATATTTAAATAACTCCTGTATATCAAACAATGCCATAGAGAAATGGGTAAAAGGCATAAATAGTCATTTTGCAGAGGAGAAAATATGAAGAATGGAAATACATATAAAAAGATTCATCTTCATTAGTAATTATATAAATATTAATATTTTAATAAGAAACGATATTATACTTTTCAGATGGGCTAAAATTAAGAAGTATTACTAAGTAATTGCAAAGACTTAGATCAAAGGGGAACTCTTTTAAGAAAAATGTTGGTGTGAGTATAAATTGGCACAATCACTCTGAAATAGAATTTGGCATTATCTTACAAAGTTGAATATTTGAATATCCTACCATTCCAGCAATCTGTATTCTTAGGTATATACTGTAGAGGAATTTTTGCGTAAGTGCACCAGAAAACACAAACATGAACATTCACAGTGACATTTCTGTAATAGTAAAAACCAAAAAAAAAAAAAAAATCTAACCCAAATATATCAGTCAGGGTTTGTTAAGAGAAGCACAATCACTGTGAAAAATCACAATAAGGGATTTATTATAGGGAATTGGCTACATGCCATTATGAAGGCTGGTTATACTGTCTGTGCAAGGCTGTTCCTCTCTCTAGTGCTGGAGTTAAAGTCCACCAGATTAGCAGTCCAGATGTGAAGCGGGGTGAGCAAGGACACACTGGAACTCGCAAGGACAGACTGGAATCTGCATTAGTCTCTCAGCACTTTTAAACTCCCAGTGCCACTCATGGAGTTAAACTCAAGTATGCCTGGCCAAGAGCTGGAGAAGCTGAAGCAGAAGATCCGCAAGGAGTTGGAGGAACTGTGGCCCTGCACAGACCTCTCCTTCACTTTTGCCTTCTGTAATGGGCACACAATGCCTCTTGTCTTTTCACACGAGAAGTCTGAGGCTCAGAGAAGTGAAGTGACCTGTATGTAGTCTATTTTAAAGACAGATTCCTATGCATCTGAAACTCTTCTGATGACCGTCCATGTCCATATTTTTGATCTGAGTACATTTTATTCCTCCTCTCCAAGGGACATTCCTGACCCATGTACTTGTGACTGTTATCCTGATGACATCACATAAGCAGGCTTGGGTAGCTTTGCAATAACAGAACTTTATTATTATTCTCCAAAGGAAGTTCTTCATGCCACTGCAAATAGATGTGATTTTCAGACTTATTTCTTCCTGTTTGTTATGTAATCATTCTAAACTTGAACACTGTATCCAAATATTCATTTTATGTAAATATGAATTGCTGGCTTTGAGCTAAGGCCAAGTTCTCTATCCTCTATCCAAATCTAGTACAAAATTATCCATGGTTACTCTGTGTCAACTATTCTGAGGGGGAGGGGGAGTAGGGAAGCACTCTTTTGCAGAAGAGAATAAGTCCTTAACCTTCATTTCTCTATTTTTGGCTACTCATCCAAGATGAAGTTTAAATCCATAACCAAAACAAAGCATTAGAGTTAAAATTATTTAATAAGTCTTTGTTGATGGGTTTATTTTGAGTGATAATAATACAACAAAGTTCCAGTACTGAGAAAGAGTTTGGCTAATTTTCTCAAGAACATTATAGCAATATGGAACTTGAAGTGACTTTTTCTCTCTCTGTATCTAAAAACATTGGGCCAGGAGTAATTAATTAGAGTTTAATGCAATTTTGTATTAGATATTTTTCTGTGGCTTTAGATTTTGAAGAAAAAATAGTTTAAATCAGTTCAGTGAGTGAAAAATCTAGTTTTATAAAATAACAAATTGGAAGGCAGTGATTTAAATATGCACTTTCGTCTCTGCAAAACTATTTGCCATAAAAATCTTTAAATGGTGAGTTCCAATACTGACTTCAAAATATGACTCATAGTCCTGTTTTTCAAGAATGTGTTTTTTACAAAAAAGAAAAGTGTTTTTTACAAAGTGAGATGTATTGGTACTTATTTCTATTTAAGTCACTCTTTTTTTTTCTACTTTTTTATTTCTAAGATAATTTACAACAAAATGCCCCATCAACCACATTTTTATAAACATCGAGCTTACTGGGTTATATTCTGATATGGTTATTATTCAGAGACCTTAAAAGACAGGCCAACTTCCTCCTGCAAGTGATCATTAAAACTACCAATCAACTGAGCATGAGACAGTTCCACACAGAGACTGTAACAATCTGCTTTGACTTTTACTCTTTTGGGTTTAGAATTGAAGAGTTAAGGTGTCTAGATATGTGCAGCTGGGCTGTGGGTACCTGCCACAAGTTGGGTCCTCTGGGAAGTTGATTCTGAGGCTGAGATTAGGGAACAGGAAGTTTATTAGGACGTGCTCTTGGGATCAAACCAGTCCTGGCTAAGGCCAGTGAAAAAGGGAACATTGTCCTTCAGCACAGCACAAGGGGAAGGTGAATCAAGGGGGATATAAGATCCAGCTATTCCTCTCTGTGGTGATTCTCCTGTATCAATTTTGGAGGATATGTACTTATTTTAATTAAGGAAGGCTACTTTTTTTTTTAACTCAAGGGCCTATAAATATTAGTAGCTAAACATTTTTTAAAATTTGCAACTTGAATTATAATCTTCACTATCAGGGAGCAATTTAGAAAAATACTGCATTGTACTGAAATAAACTACACATTTATTCTAGAGAACTGAAAAATTAGTGTGTTCTAGTGTTTTGGGAAATATGATAAGTTTTCCTCTCAAAGTTTCCTTTTGTTGTTGTCTCAAGGGCTCCCCGTGCCCACTGCATCCCTTCCCAAAATCTGTTCTTGCTATTAGTTACATAGAGATGTTTAGCAACAAAGAAAAACCTAAGCAGGACCCACCCAGGGTTTATACCCTGCATGGCTGAATAATGGAAGTTTGAGTTTTTCCAAAAGTCTGGCCTTCTCAGCTGTGGAGGAAAAACAGTTGGGGAAAAATGCTTTGAACATGTGAACCATGTAATTTCATTTGAACTAAGGAATTCCAAAAATACTTGCTTATTGAAAGGGAGTTATATTTTTGTGTTGGAACTTGTTGTGGAGAGGGATAAGTACTAGTTCTTTCTGCCCTTCCTTTTTCTCATAAACATAAAAATAAAAATTTAAGACTGTCTGAGTGGCTAGGTAGGAAAACAGTGTGGTGAGGGGAAGTTGGACCATGAGGTGGGCTTGCCTTAGAACCTGCTCCTTCCTTTGGAGAGCTATCTACTTTTCCTTTGAGGCCCACTGACCTGAAGACAGTTCTCTCCCCCTCTGGTGATTATTCAGGGGTCTGGCTATGTCTTCAAGACAAGTTGGACAGAGACCCAGAGGTTTCATCAGTTCTACTCACTGACAGCAGCGTAAATACTGCGCCCGTAGCAAGATTCGAACTTTTGGGTCCCTGCTGGGCAACCTGGTCAAGCAGAACATTTTAAGGTCCTGTTTGGTTTTAGGTCTCGCTGAGGTCATCAGGTGTTAATAATAATATTAATACTAGGATTTGGGGAAATATATGCTATGTGCCAGTTAGAAACAATGAATGTTTTTATGTGAATTACATTATTTAATCCCCACAGCAATCTTTTGTGGAATTTGAAGCTTAGAGACATTAAGAACCCAGATTTTGAAACCAGTCTGTCTCCAGAGCCTTTCATCTTCTTCCCTGTTCTGTAAGCCTTGGCTTCTGATAATGGGTCTCAGTGTACTGGACTGAACTCTCAGACACCAGTATAGCAGATGCTGTTGGGGCTTTGCCCATGGTTCCTTAGGGCTTTACCAACTGCCAGCAGCTGCACCACCTCGCACTGGTTTTCCCTAGTGGCTAGAGCTGTGACATGGGGGCTGGGTATGTGACTTCATGCCTCCCAGGAGCTGCCTTCAATTAATGATTGAAGCTGGTGTACTGGAGTGGGCAAAAGTAGGTTTACAGTTGTAATACAAAGAACACAATAACTAACAAATAATAATACAAGAATAAACTGTTTTATGTACTCACAACTATAAACCTACTTTTGCCCACCCTTGTATAAATCACCAGTTCCCTTTCTTCTCAGGCAGAATAACCAAGAGGCAAGTGTTCTACACTGATTCTCAGAATTCCCCAGGGGGACTAAGCACCTCTTACCCATAACACTAACATGTGTGAAAACTTGTCCTTTATTGGCTGTCTTTCCTTCCTTCTCTGACACCCCTGGTGGCATTTCCTGAGATCATCACCAAAGTAAACTATTTGTATGCATATCCTTGTTTCAAGGCTGGCTTCTGGGGGAACTAAAATGAAGACAGAGTAAAAGAAAGGAGGGTCTATGAAGGAGAGGAGCCCAGGTGGAGGAGGTACTGCATTGCTGGAAGGGAGAGTCAGGGTTGCACCTATGGGACGCAGCCTCTCACAGATGGTTTCACTTTCGAAGGTGAAGTGTCTTTGTGTGACACAAGAGAAAGGTTTTGGACGATTATTGAATTATAACCCACTGGATGGTTCCTTGACTGCTTTGCTGGGTGGAGCTTCTTTCAGAAGTTCTCTTAAAAAAAAAAAGATTGTATTTATTTATTTAGAAGGAGGGGAACGGAGGAAGGAAGGGAGCGACAGAAACACTGATGTGTGAGAGAAACCTTGATCAGTTGCCTCTTGCACGCCCCCCAACCAGGGACCAGGCCCCCAACCCTGCATGTGCCCTGACCAGGAATCAAACTGGTGACCTTTTGACCTTTCATTTTGCAGTATGAGACCCAACAAACTTAGCCACGTAGGCCAGGGCCAGAAGTTCTCTTTTGCTCCATTCTTTCTTTAAATTTATATTTGTCCAACACTTAATAAGAAATAAGAGAGAGAGAGAGAGACGCAAAAAAAAAAAAAAAAGAAAAAAGAAAATGAAACGATAACCCAGGAAATGCAAACATTAGTAGGTGGAATAATGAGACAAGGTAGAAATGCCAACATGTTCTCAATAGAATATTGAGGAAGCAATCATAACTAAATAAAAGACAAAAAGTACATATCTAATTTCGGAGGATTTATAACTTAACCTACACAGTCTGAATCTAATAATGCTGTGTGCCATGTTTCATACTAACGGAAACTGAATCAAGCTCTTTCACCAACTTCACTAAACTTACAGGATACTTTCTCAACTTGTGACTCTATAGTCTGTTTTGATTAATTGAACTTCCAGTGGTGCTAAATATATTTTTAGGGACTAACATGGGCTTTGGGAAACTCTTGCTTTGTTAAGGTTAATGACACTGTAAAGCACTGACCATTGTATTCATACATTTTAATTCCTTCACTGTCTTTGATTGCATATATTCAACTTTGTTTCTGCATTAACTAAGTTTTGCCTGAGATTAGATGTCTTTAAAATGTATCGTATGGTCTGAATAAGCTTGTTTTGCAACTTTTGCTTGGGGGTATTATTAGTGTTTTCATGATGAACAAACATAGAAATGCCCATTATTTTGATAAAATCTTAAGATTAAGAGATGATAAAACATTAAGGAGATATTTATTCTAGCCACAAGAGGGAACTGTGTGAGCAGTAGTAGGCTATATCCAGATAAGTTTTAGAGGATCTCAGTACACATTCTGCATTCCTTGAGTCTTGAAGCATCCCAGTGTACTTGCCACATTTGAGTCACAGCTGGGTAATCCCTCACTGTTTTTCAACATACTTAACGGATCAACTGGTTTTCATGATCTTGATGATGGAAGGACATAGACTTAACAAAGTATACACAGGCAATGGCCAGCTTCCTTTTCTAATCCACACACCCAGCTGATCTAAACCCATGTGTTTCCCCCAACCTGGTCAAGGTAAAAACATGTAGGGAGCTCTTGCCATTCTTGTCAATTTTCTTGTCCTTATTACAAAGGAACACTAAGACAGCTCTAAGAACAATGTGCTTGTTTGGGGTTGGGGTAGTTTAGGTTAAGCGGGTAAGGTGAGACACCGCTCCATTCTCAGGGTCCTGCCAAAGATTTCCCGTTGATGGGAAGCAACAGGCATGCAGCACAAGGCAAGAACACAATCGAATTCCCAGAATTTCTTTAAAAAAAGTAGAGCCTGCAGTGCATTACACTGGGTAATTTTAGGAAGTGACTTGGGTACGAAGAGATTCTTCATTTGGTGAGTTTATATTGAATGATGGGTGAATGTTGTTAAAATACTATCCAATTGTTAAGAGGTCAATTCTTTGATTCATTTATAGCCTTCACCATCATACTTGGGCAATGTGCTTCCTTCTTCACTCTCTTCCTTACACTGCTTATTTTTAAGAAGTGACTCTTTGGATACATATTGTTTTCATTTTTGCTTAAGATACAAAGGATGTTATTCTCCAGGTGAATGTGAAAAATCCTGATTTCCTTCATTTTCTTTTTTAAAATTGATTTTTTAGAGAGAGAAAGAGAAATATTGCTTTGTTATTCCACCTATTTATGGATTGAATGGTTGACTATTGTATATGCCCTGACCAGGGATCAAAACCACAACCTTGGTATATTGGGACAGTGCTTTAGCTATCTAAGCTACCCAGCCAGGGCTTTCACTCATTTTCTTAAGAGTAATTTTTCTGAATGAAGGATTAAGAAAATATATTCGTAGGAATTAAAAATAAAGTTAGTTAATAGACCAGAATGACAAAGAATTGTATATAGTTATTTTGAAAATATGTCAATAGAAACAGTATAGTGAAGTTAAGTGGGGGGGTTCTGGGTTTGAGTTTTGGCTCTACCATTTCCTCACCCTGTGAACCTTGAGCCTCTCTAAGTTCCAGTTAGGGATAATAATAATTACTTTATGTAATTGTTTAGAGGCTAAACATTAAGTAATGTAAAGTGCTTATAGCAGTATCTACACATAATAAAAGCTGAATAAATGCTAATTATAATGATGATGATTATTTGTATAACAGTACCAATCATTAGGAAGCTCTTTGTGGCTAATGCAAAATATACTGCTAAGGGCATGGTTTCCAGCATTAAAAAAGAAATAAAAGAATAATCTGATAAGACAGGTATTATTATCATCTCCACTCTACAGATGAGGAACAGTTAAGGATAGGTTAGAAGGCTAGCAGGGCCACATGAAGGGGATCAGCATGGACTCAACTCACTCATGCTGCTGTTGCTGAATGACCTAAGGTCACTTCAACCACTCGGTCTCATCAGGTCACTATAGCAGAAGAATCATGCCTAGAGTTCTAGGAATCCAGTGCACTTGCTGATTTGTTTACATGCTGTCAGGAGAATTGTGAGATTTAGTAGAAAGATTCTAGCCCACATATAAAGAGAATACAAAGAGGGGGCACTTTAGCTTATTTACTCCTAATCAATTCTTTATTGACTTCATTAGTAGGCATGAAAATCATCAGGGCATTTGTTGAAAATACTAATTCTTGGGCTGCACCATCAAGAAACTCTGATTCAGGAAGCCTGAGACTTAGCCAAGGAATCTGTATTTTAAATGTATTGCCAGGTAATTCCGATGTAGGTGATAAGTGTACCACACTTTGGGAAAACTAATCTCAATAACAATTTAACATAATTTTTAAAAATAGCATTTATTACTTCTCTGATTATAAAAGAAAAATTAGAAAATGCTAAGAATAAAAAAGAAAATAAAAACCATTCATAATTATACTTTATATAGATGACTAGTGCAAATATTTTAATAGTTGCCTTCTAAACCTTTTTAAAAAAATATGCAGCTACTTTCCCAAATCTCTTTTCAGGTACTTATAATCAAGTTTATTGAGTATTCAATTTAATAGATATGTTCCTTTTATATGAACCCTTTAGTGGTTTTTATAAATTATTTCTATGTTTGAAATATATGTAAATTCACTCTATGAAATTCTCTTACATTTCTGTTGGGTCTGGAAATTGGACCATATAATATTTCAAGCCTATTCTCACCAGAAGTTCATGCTTATAAGATTCTTGCAATTCTTTCAGCATAAGAATTAATTACATTCACAAATGATGGAGAATATAAAATTACATAATCTGAAACTTAAAGTTTTGGCCTTGAGCTTTATCTTTTGGTGCACACCTGCTGATGTGACATTGTATCAGAGTTAATAATAACATTTCCTCAAGAATGATATACAAAAGGTCTAGTATGTGAAAAAAATGTTCAACATCGCTAATAATCAGAGTTATGCAAATCAAACCATAATAAGGTATCAATTCACATCCATCAAAACAGCTCGTACAAAAAACCAGAAAATATCAAGTATAGGTAAGGATGTGGAGAAACTGGAACTTATGTGCACTACTGGTAGGATTACAAAATGGTGCAACCTCTATGGAGAACAGTATGGAAGTTCCTACAAAAATTAAAAATAGAACCACCATATGTTCTAGCAATCCTATTTCTGGGTATATATCTAAAAGAATTTAAGGCAGGAACTTAAACAGTTATTTGTACACCAATGTTCATAGCAGCTTTATTTATAATAGCCAAAAGGTGGGAACCCAAGTAGCCATCACTGTATGATTAACAAAATGTGGTGTGTGTGTGTGTGTGTATCTCTCACATTTATATATACCATATATATATACACACACACACAATGGGATATTATTCAGCCTTAAAAAGGAAGAAAATCCTGTCACATGCTACCACCCTGAGCACATTATACTAAGTGAGAAAGCTGGTCAACAAAAAGACAAATACTGTATGATTCCATTTATTTGCTGCATCTAGTCAAATTCACAGAAACACAAAGTAGAATGGCGGTTATCAGGGATTGATATAGAGTTTTAGTTTTGCAAGATGAAAAAGTTCTGATGATCTGTTTCACAACAATGTGGATATACTTATGCTACTGACCTGTACATTTAAAAATGGTTAAGATGGTAAATTATATGTTTTGTGTTTACCACAACAGAAGAATATAAACTATAAAAAAGGTAAAAAAAAATGTTGCCATTTTATAATATTTTTAACTGTTAGAGAACATAACAATTATATAGCTGGTATTAAGGTTGGTTTGATAAAAATTTCATGGGACCTATTAATTTCTAGAACTGTACTCATTTGTACTCAGTTTATAATTCTTAAAGTTGTCAGATTAAACCTAGTAGAAACAAAAGAATAATGGATGAGAATAGACAGAAGTCCAAACTATTATATACCAGAATCGTTTGTTACAACTGACCACTAAATTTGACCCTAAGCTCACTGATAAATACAGGAAATAAAGGGATAGTGCAATGAATATGAATTTTTGTCCAAAATAATAAAGGCATATTTGTCTGAATAGATAGGGAAGGAGGAAGACATGGAGGTAGAGAAGGATGAAGAAGAGAGAGACATCTGATTAGAATTATGGTGAACTGTACTGTTTCACATTTTGGGGTTAAACAATTTCTCTTTCCAACTCCTCTTGCTGTTTTAACAAAGAATACACACAGAAAATTCAGGTGTGGCATTTTCTATACAGGAAAACTCACTGAGACATGGTTAAACAAAATAATTATTATTGTTGGCTAATTAAGTGAAATCAGATCTGTTTCCAATGATTTTTAATTTTTAAAAAGACCAAAGTTAAGAGAAAGAATAGTGACTTTTTTCCCATTTTGGTTGATTAAGAACAATGGGCTTCTTCACTTTATTTTCTAGTTTGTGTTCATTTGCCAGCCCAGGAAGTCTCATTTGCATCCATCAAGGCTTATTAATAATAAGCCATCCTGCCTTTACGGTTAATTAAATATTTCCAAGTAATATTTAACACTGTTTACTGTGAGGAGGATTGTGGACAAGGTAGACTGGTTAGTCACATGTGACCAAAGTTTCTGAGATGTTCTTTTTAATTTAAATGTTTACGCTTTTTATTACTGAAAATTTCAACCATATAGAAAAATAGCAGGAATAACACAATATGTTCCCAGGTACCTATCACTTAGCTTCAAAAATATCAACTCATGACCAACCTTGTTTCATACATATTTCCACCTTCTCTACTCATCCCCAGATTATTTTGAAGTGAAACCCAGACATCGTATCATTTAGGCTGAGATATTCATTACCAATCTTCAAAAGGGAATAAATGATCATCAAGAATACAGCATGGTCACATATGAGCTGCTTTTGTTTAAATAGATTGATTATATATTTTATATATGTATATAGATATATGAAGTATAGGGACATTTTCAGTGGTTACTCAACATGGTAGTGTGGTAGCCACACACACACACAGAGTCTAACTCAGATGCAAATACATTAGGTGCTATGAAAGTATAATAAGGTTGAATATTAAAAACATATTAAAGGGTCATAAGCTAAAGCAGTATCATCTTCAGTAAATATTATCATTGGTTCTTATGGATGTCACCAAATATTGGGAGTGATGTGCTTGGAACCAAATTCTGGTCCCAGTCCCATGCTGTCATCAGAAGTCTGTGAAAGTGTGAAGTACACAAGACCTACTTTTAGTCTGGTGACTCAGGGTGCCTTTCCTCTTAATCCACCTCTCACTAGTCTTGGGGCTGTGCCTGAAACTCCACATTACTATATTACTCCCTTTGATTTGCCAGTACTGCAGGCCAGGACTTTAAGTGGGGGCACTATCAATCATTAGCTATTTAACTACTTTCCATAACTTTTTTTTCCTCATTGCAAAAGTAATGAGTTCATTAGAGACAATTTGGAAAATACAAAAAAGTCCAAAAAGGAACTAAAAAGCACCTATAATCAGAGGTAAGTACTGACATTATAGTGCATTTTCTTCTCTCTCTTTTTTTTTTTTTTTGGATTTTATTTTATTCTTAGACAGAGGAGAAGGGAGGGAGAGAGGGAGAGAAACATCAACGTGTGGTTGCCTCTCATGCGCTCCCTACTGGGGACCTGGCTTGCAACCCAGGCATGCGCCCTGGCTGGGGAATTGAACCAGCGACCCCTTGGTTCACATGCCAATGCTCAATCCACTGAGCTACACCAGCCAGGGCTCTTTTTTTCTAATCATATTTTTTTTGTGTGAACATAGGCTATTTTACATACTATCTTTAATCTGCTTTCATTACTTTATAGTATATAGAAATACTTCTATAGTATAGAAGAAATACTTCTACATGATTCAATATTCTTTCCCAACACAATTTTTTATTCTTACACAATATTCCATTGTAAGAAAGAACTGTAATTAATGCGTTTTGGGAGACATTTAGCTTATTTCTTTTTAGCTACAACTCTGTGGGGTGCATTGTTAAACCTAAAAGCTCTGTACATATCAGTGTTTATTTCCTTAGAAAATAATCATAGGGAAAAATAGCTAGGGCTAAGGGTATGCATTTTTTTAAGGTTTCTTTTTTTTAATGTTATGCCAACTACCATTTAGAAAAATTGCACCAAATTATATCCCCACCAAGTTTTTAAATGTACCTCTGTTCCTGTGTGCCCTTACCAACATTATTTATTATAATAAAAAAAGCCTGTTGGTTTGATTAAAAAACATACATCTATTAACTTTCTTTTATCAGTTCAGTCTTACCTCAGAACAGAGTTCAGTAATTTAATGTAATTGACTAGAGAGCCATGGTGATGGGGTAGGGGAAGGGGGAGAAGCAGATCCAGGGCACAGGAATTGCTAATGGATGTTACAAAATAAAGTTGGAATGTGAGGCTTGAAAGTTGAAAACTCCAGTCCAAAAGGTTTATATCATAGTGGGGGAACTCTTAAGTAAGGGGTTGTGAACGGTCAGATATTATACTTTTTCCCCCCACAGGGAGAAAGGCCCAGATGATCTCCTCTCTCCCTCTCAATGAAGGAAGCAATTACCACAATTCAGTTCAATCCAGTCTAAAAATTACTGGGTCTGTAGAAGGAAGGTAAGTTCAAGACCTGTGACTTGAGGGTCTTCTACCACTCTGGTGCCTGTTTCCTCATTAGGAAAGTGAGAATAACATCACACCAACCTTGAAGATTTACTGTGGAACTAAATCAAGCCATACATTTGAAAACATTTTGTAAATCTTAACTGTTACATAGGACTGTGGCAGGGGAATTAAGTTCTAAAGTCAGACAAAATTAAAACTGAGTGCAACAAAAGTTACTTAGAAGTTCCTTAAACTGGACATGAGCCAAAAAGACGCTTACACTTAAGAGTCTGAGAACAAAGATCCTCTGACCAAGAGCTGAGATAAACGCATTCTCAGTGAAATTGCCAGTGGAATTGCTGCAATTTATTTTCATTTCCTCTCTCTTTTTGCCAATTGCATAAATGAATCTTAGAAAGTATGATGCAACTGTTATTCTTCTACGATTTTATATTGGAAAGTGAAGAGACCTCTCTGGGTCTCTATTTGTCTAATGGTGTAGTTCAGCTGGATCAGGGTTTCATCCAATATTTCATTTGACAAATATTTTCAGAGTTTACTATTCTTACTATGTTCCAGGCTGCTGTGCTGGATGTGGGGGGCGGGAACACCAGGAAGGAGACACAGTCTGACCACAAGAGGCTGGCAAGTGCTGAGGCAGTTTCAACTTTGATTTGAGGAATCTGGGTAATTTGATTACCTTCTGCGGAATGTAGTGAATATTTAGAAAAATTATGTAAAGTTACATATTTCGTTATGAATACCAGCTACAATGCTACATCTGATATGGATTAAGTTGCTTTTTATTTTGCTGTCCACTTTTTTATGAAAGTTAACTTTCTGTTGTTTTTAACCTGAGCTAACACAAATATTTTTAATTGAAAAATATGAACATATAGAAAAGTTCAAACTGTACAAAACAGGTAAACAATGAGAAGCAATTTTTTTTTTTCCAGAACCCCCTACTCTCACTCCCACTCTGTCCCCGCTCATGCTGTCCTCCTATTCACAGGAAATCACTGGGTCAATAAAACAGTTGTTAAAGTGATCCCTGTGGTCCAAAAGTTAAACACTGAACTACAAAATGTCTAAAGTCCCTTCCAGCACTTAAATGAGGTCCAAGTCTTTTCTGGCACATACCCTACGGAGGGTGCAAGAGACAGACAGCCTCACCTTGTCCAACATTAAAAGGACAGATGAATGCAAACTGAATAAAAATATATATATACTCGATTTAAACTCCTAAAGGACAGGACAGGACTCAGGCACCTTCGTCGTTGTTTGTCCATTTACGGACTGAATAAAGGTCACTTCTAGATGTACACTACACAGGGCAGGAACTTCAACACCACCACCGCCACCAGCTTTCACCGCACACAATAAAGGATCCCTGCGCCAAGGGCCCAACAATCTATCACTGAAGTCGCGGCCGGGAGCCCAGGGTGGGAACTACCAGAGAGGGTCACGTGACCCGCGCTCCTCGGCTTTTCCACTGCCGCAGTGCTCCCCCTTCTCTCCCCATCCCCCACCGCCCTGGCCGAGCAAAGCTAGGCAGCTCTCACTAGAGGCTTTACCAATCCACAAGGGAAGTCATACTTGGCTAGGCCAGGGGAGGGGTGTGTACCGCCGGCCGAGCAGCCTCGCAGCAGCGTCCCGCCCGGCTCGGACTCCGCGCCTCACAGTCTCACGCGATTGTCCCGCCCTCCCGGCCATCACTATACGCTCGAGATTGTGAGTGGGAGGTGCAAAGGACCAAGACAGGGACAAAACTGCTTGCGTATAGACTGGGCGCAGAGGCCGTTCGAGGAGATTAGGGCGGGGCTTCAGAGAGTAGGGCGAGGGGGAAGGGAGAAGATTCCAGTGCGCGCGCGCGCCAGCCTTCCCACGCGGCGCGATGTGGTGACGCCCGCGCGGCCCGAGAATGGGGCGGGGCCGGGGCGGGTCTCCGCGCTCCTCCCGCCCCCTCTTAGTCCCGGCTCTCCCTCCTGCTTGCTTCCCTTACACCCGGCCCCGTCAGCTCGGAGGTTCCTTCGTAGGTTAGCATCGCGTCGGCCCGGCCCGGCTTGGCCCGGCCAGGCCAGCGGGCAGATGCCCCAAGCTGCTGCTGCCGTCGCTGCCGACTCCGCCAGTGGCGGTGTGGCAGGCGAGCGTCCGGCCCCGGGCCGCTGAGTGTGACGGACGGGGCCGGGGCCGCTGGGGACCGCCGGGCGCCGCAGCTTCTGCGGCTCCGCGCGGACCATGTATTTCCTGAGCGGCTGGCCCAAGAGGCTGCTTTGCCCTTTGGGGAGCCCGGCCGAGGCGCCTTTCTACATCCAGTCCGACCCCCAGAGGACTTTCTTCGCAGTGCTGGCTTCGGCCCGCCTCAGCATCTGGTACTGCCGAGTAAGTAGAGCTGCCTGTCGCCTCTCGTGGCTCCTTCCCCGGCGTCCCGGCACCACCCCATCCTCAACTTCCATCCAGAGTCCCAAACCCTTGCCCCTTCGCGCAGACCCACCCTTCTTGGCCGTCTACCTGTCGTTCCACCTACTCTGACCCGGGGTCGGGGCCGGTCCTCTGACTCGGGCTCCGGAGTGGATACAGTCGCGGCTGCTGCCAAAAATCCCTCTGCCCTCCCGCGTTGGACCGACCGCCGTGCACAGGGCAGACCCCATGCGCTCCCTAGGCTGAGCCCAGACTTGCCCTCCTCTCCCTTCCCCCATTCCCCAGTGAACAAATTTGTTTAAACTTTCCACAATTAGAAAGCTGGCCGCTGTTGTGTTCCCAGTCCTCCTTTGCTTTAAAGGCCGTTGATTTGGACTTAGGGAAAGCCTCTTGGACTTCTTATCCAGTGCCAGACTTTACAGGCCTCTGATTAACTTATTTCTAGCAAATACAGCTAGAGTTCTTTATTTTTTTTCTAAAGGTCTGGTTATCCAACTCCTCGCCTCCCCCCAGTACTCCCCATTTTCAGGCTGATCCTTTTGTTTTGTTGCACCTGGACTCTTCATTAGAGAATTTTGTGTGGGGGTGTGGGAGTGGGGGGGAGGGGTAGTTAGTAGGGGCTGAAGTAGAACTCAAATTTGTCCGTACTACATCGGGGATACTAACAGCTGGAAATAATAAGATTTGGGGAGAGCATGAAACTGATTTCTGTTCTTGCTTGCTGTGAATCATGTTTTTTTCTTTCTTATATCTAATTACCGTGTAGATAAGAGTAAAGGCTTAAAAAGTAAATAGTGGATGATATACACTATATTTTTCTCGAACTGTCTATAATAGGTACAGAATAGGGTATAAAAGTGCTCTTGTTTTTTTTTTTTCAAAGAAGGCAGTACTAATCGATGTCAGAGTGAAGTTTTTCTCTCTTCAGCGGTAACTTGACCATGTGGGAAAAGGTTGTGACACTGGCTTTATTAGATCTGTGTGAAATACTGACCTTAGTTAAATTAGTTGAAACCCTCAGCTCTATCTTTAACCATTTGAACGCCCTTCGCTGTTCTCATACACAACCCTGGTAAATGTGATAATGAGATTTAGATATTTCTGGTATCTCCTTTATGTGGTTATCATAGACTGTAAGTCAGACTTTTACCCTTAAGTTTTAGCTGATTTAATTTTTTAATTATATATTGAAACAAGATAGACTGTTATAAAGCCGACATTGTGACTATACTGTCTGGTGCTTGACTGTATTTTTTGAATACACACACACACACACACACAATGTCACTTGGTTGTTAAATAAGATATTAATTCATTTACATTGTATAAACCAATTGAATAATTTGTGTTTGGGTGTATGTAACTATTATTGTTAAAGCACGTGCAGAAAAAATAATTATAACTTGAATTTTAAGTTGTCCTCTGAGTTTAGTGGGTAATTTCATCATAATGTTACACATTGTAAAAACTAAAATTTAACTTTCCTTATCTCTAAAAATGTGGACCTAACATTTCTAGGCAGAGCTCGACTTAATATGAGTGATGGATAGATCAGAAGCCTGTAGATTACTTTAATCCTCTGTAAAAGAAACAAAAATACTCCTCAGTTTTGAGGCGTGAATATTGAGAATACCTGTTTGTTTTCTTTTTCCCTTTTTTTGCTTTTGGAGTTACTATGTAAAAATACTGTTTATATCTAAGGGAGTCCTGGAATTTAAAATTACTCATACTCCTTTCATTTAAACTCATACCCTACACACAGATAGCTACTTTCTACAGAAGTCCTGCAGCAGCTACTATTAAGGTCCAGCGAATAGAAAGTTAGGTTGTAGGGAATCTGTGGGTCTAGAGGCATGAGGTAAAATGAAAGGAAATAATATATTAGGTGAGGCCGCAAAGTGTACAATAGGTTTATAAGTGGTTAATCTTGATCTTTGGCATCTGCTTTGTCACTTTAAAAATGAAGTATTGGACCAGTTGATTTTAAGCTCTTTGATTATAGAACTGGATGAATGGGGAACATGTGTGAGACTCCCGCTTCCAGTCTCCTTTTCTTAGATTATTCCTTTTTTCACTAGATCTGAAAGTTTTTATTTTGATTTTTTTAATTTCTAAACTTGTTGAAACTAAGTTAAAATAAATTTAGGTTAACAAACTATTTCTAAACGTGAAAACACCTCTAGCTAAATTGAGGTGGAATAATTTATTCCCACATAATTTAGACTGAATTGAGCTAAAATGTTTGCATGAGAACATGAAAGCTTTGATACTGGAGAGGTTGTATATGCAAGTATATACATTTTATAGAATAAAGCGAATTTTGAAGATCTAAAGAAAGGTTTTATGGAGCAGTTGAAGTCTTAAAAGCTACATGAGGGCTTTTGGAGACAGGGAGAGACATCAAAGAGATGAGAACGTATTACACGCTTTGCTTCAAATTTTCTTGGGTCTCTCTTAGTAAGTTAAACTCACTTAAGAGGGATATATTGTTTTAATAAAGAAACCTAGCCTTATGAAAGGAACATGCGTTTATTAGTCTACATTGGCTTTTTTAATGTCCAGAAGAATTGCTATATGTAAAGTGTTGATGAGCCATTAAACTATGGAAACATTAAAATGAAATCTCTAAAAATAACTTTCGTACACTTCATGGGTCTTTCAGTGAACTTTTAGGTACTCCTTATAGCTACTGTTACATAGCCTAAGTATCGAATAGAATCCCCGTGATATAGAGTCATAGCTCTTCAAAATTCTTTCCAGACTCCAAATTTGAGGAATATAGTATAGTGCTGTTCAGATGTGTTTGTGAACAAAAGTGTTTTTGTACATACTTTGCTTTTTTCATTTTTAGTTTGAGGGTATAACTTCATGTAAACTTGGGTTCTCTATTTTGTGATTCTACTTAGAAATTCTAAAAACAATGCAAGAGTTTACAGCAGGGATCATTTAGGTATTTTGGAACCCACAAAAGGGCGCTGAAAAAAGATTTGGTGTGTATATGTTAAATTGGGGTGGTAGAGGTGTGACTTTATTTACGGAACAGTTGATGACGTCTTTCTGTCAAGGGTATTATAAAAGGACTACTTTCAGCTTCGAGGACGAAGCTGCTGTTTAAAACATTATGATTTATCATTGACATGGGTGTTTTGTGAAATGAATTGTGTTTTGTACTATACCAGAGAGACTAGAATTATTTCTATAATATACTATTTAACTGTTGATATGGAAGTCTACATATGTGACTGTGAATCACAAAATATGATACCTTAGAATGCTGTAATTATAGATTAGTGTTATCTCAATTTTCAGGTCATTGATTATTTCAAATATATAAATTAGCCTCAGCAGTATTTTTGAACACCTCCTGTGGAAGACCATAAATGGACCCTATATGAAAGGGATGAAGGGACATATTTTATGTTTTATAGCAAAACATTTTATCCAAAGATGTTAGTGTGTTAACATAACATGATAAATGAAAATTTTGTGAGTTATCACTGTGAAGGTTTCTAATAAAAGTCACATGAATTATGTGTCTTTGAATAACAATGAATGGAGCGTTGTTGTTGTTGGTGTATGCTAATAGTAGAAAACAGTGAGATAGATGCTCAGTGAAGCAAGTTGTAGCATCAGGTATCTGGTTAACTGTGTAATCTCAGGAAGGACATTTAATTTGTACTTATATTTTCCCAGCCCTCTCGCTTTCAAATCTATTACTGCCTTCAAAGAGTGTTCCTTATAAACCACTGCTTGGAAGTCTTTTAGGGTTCAGCATTGGTTACAGAATGAAGTTCAAATTCCTTAGTTTGATATCAGAGACACTCCCTTCTTGGAATGCTCTCTTGCCCCATCTCTGCCCATCAGAATATTATCCTTTAGCTTCTGTTGATTTCTGCTTTCTGTGTGAGTCATTCTTTATTACCATAACCAGAAGTATACATTTTTTTGATGAACTCTCTTTGTATTGTTAGTTTGCCACATGCTTTATTTCCCCAACTAGATTATAACTGTCTGGAATTCAGAAATCATCTTTGTATTATTTATAATACTTTGCACAAAACATATGCTTAATAACTATTAATTATTTTTAAAATGTTAATGAATTTAGGATATCTGTTATGTTTGTAGCACAGAATTTTGTAAAGGTTTAGTAATTGGAAGTTTTTTAGGTGTTGACATGTAATTTAAAAAAATATGGTATGGTAAATTACAGTTTAAGGTTAGAAAAAACTTCTTTAAAGAGGATTATGTATGTGAAAGTGAATTAAATACTTTTTTGAAATACATAGTAGAAAAGTAGTTCATGTTATTCATTATAGCCATTATATGGAAACAACCTAAGTATCTGTCAGTGGATGAATGGATAAAAGATGTGTACATATATATGCACAAGGGAGTATTATGCAGCTGTGAGAAAGAAGGACATCTTGCCATTTGTAACAACATGGATGGTCCTTGAGGGCATTATGCTAAGTTAAATAAGTCAGGCAAAGACAAATACTGTCTGATACCACTTTATACATGGAATCTAAAAAAGCCAAAGTCATTGAAACAGAGATTAGAGTGGTGGTTACAAGGGACTGGGAGGGTTTGGGGAAAAGGGAGATGTTGATCACACAGTACAAACTTCCAGCTATAAAATGAGTAAGATCTGTGGATCTAATGTACATCATTATGATTATAGTTAGTAATACTGTATTATATACTTGAAAGGTGCTAAGGGTGTAGAAATGGTAATTATGGTAATTTATGGTAATTATGTGACCTGGTTCAAGTGTTAGCTAACACTATGGTGGTGATCATTTTATAAGATTCAAGTGTTTAAAACCAACATGTACCTTTTGAACATACATAATGCTGTGTGTCAGTTATATCAATAAAGCTAGAAATAAAAGTGGTACTTGATAAAGGTCCTACTTTAATTATTAGATACTCTGTACTTCACTGAAACTGAAACTATAGTGCAGTAGTATAATCAGTGGGAACTGTTGGTTCCCAGGATGTCTATATATTGATATTATCTGTTGAGAAAGAAAGACACACAGGAGAAGCTGTATAAACAAATAAAGGTATTTCACTCATGTTTAGGTGCTTCTGAATCATTGACATTATCCATATTAGAGGTAAATACTCATTCTGAGTTTACTGTGCCCTAGGCAGTTTACATAATGGGAAGCAAATTTTCCTCAATTTAGATCCTTTGCATGCCTCATTAATGACTTGTGCCCTGTTCTCATAGTACATATCCAGCCTAACTCTTAAACTTGAGATTATCTTTCAAATACATTAATTTATACCTTTACTATACATGAAAACCTAGCACCACTTATATGAATAGATGATTACTGTATGAGAGAATATAATGAAAACAATGTTGTGAAAATCGCTTCCTATTTTAAAGGCTCTTGCCCTTTTCTTAAAAAGGGCAGTTAGCAGGTACAGGAGAGAAGTTTGAAAGTAAACTAGCACCTTATACAGAGTTCCTTCTTATCTAAATCAAAAGGGTTAAAGAATTGAAAAAAATATTTTCTCACTATATGATTAAATATTTAATATAGTGTATGTGTGTAACCTAAAATGGTGGTATAGGAAGTATTGTATTAAAGCATTTCACTTACTGCTAAATAACACATTTCTATATTAGGTAATTTATGAAATTAGAAAAAGTAAATTTATAATTTAAAAATATTTCTAAATATTCTAGAATTCAGACTTGCTACAAAGTGAGACAGTTACTTAAAATATTTTTGTGAACCTTTGTGAACCGACAAGCATCTATTGGTTGGAGTCCAGGTATTCTACCTTTCTTTTAAGTTCATTATAATTGCTTTACTTTGAGTCACCATCAGAAGCCTATCTTTCTCCCAAAGTGGCTTGCCTTTTTCGTTCATAATATATATAAATTTACATGTAAAACTTTGGATATTGTCGATTTATAGTAGAATTTGCTATGGTTTAATTTTCTATTAGTTTTATTGAGGTTTGTAAATATATTATTAATGTGCACATCAATTTTTTAGTAAACTTACAGAGTTGTGCAACCATCATCATCACAACCTAGTTTTAGGACATTTGTAGGAACCCAAAAAGTGTTATCCCCATTTGCGTTCAACCTCTGTTCCCTCTCGAACCCCAAGAAACCATTGGCCTGCCTTTTGTTCCTTTGGATTTGACTTTTCTGGAAATTTCACATAAGTGTAATCATATAATATGTGGTCTTTTGTGCCTGGCTTTTATCTTGTATAATATTTTTGTGATACTTCTTTTTATTGCTGAATATTATTCTATTGTATGAATATACCACAGTTTTTAAATCCATTTAGCGGTTGATGTTGCTATATAAACATTTATTTACATGTCTTTGTATGAATATATATTACCATTTCTTGTGGGGAGATACCTAGGAATGGAAATGCTAGGTCCCGTGGTAAATTTATGTGTAACTTTTTAGGAAACTGCAAAACTGTTCCAAAGTAGCTGTAATATTCTACATCCCTATCAGCAATGCATAAAGGTTTTCTTCTCTACATCCCTTTGTTACAGCCATTTTAGCGGGCTTATTGAGATATCTCATTGTGACTTTAATGACTGATAATGTTTAGCATCTTAATCAGTGTTTTTATTAGCCATTTGTATACCTTATTTGGTGAAATGCCTATTCAAATCTACCCCATCCCCTCTATTAAATTGGAGTGTTTATCTTATTGGATTATAAGAGTTCTTTATCAGATACATGATTTGCGTGTATTTTATCACAGTCTGTGATTTGTCTTTTCAGTTTCTTAAAGGTTTGGAGAGCAAAAGTTTAATTTTGATGAAATCTAACTCTTTTTTTCTCTTATGGATCATGCTTTTTGTGTCTTATCTAAGAAACTTTTGGCCAGTTGAAGGTTAGAAACATTTTTTGTGTTTTCTTTAGAAGTTTTATAGTTTAAGTTCTTGTACATAGGTCTGTCATCCATTTTGAGTTGACTTAATATATGGTGTGAGGCAAAGATCTGACTTTACTTTTGTTTTGTTTTTGTTTTTCTTTTAACATAGAGATCCAGTTGTTTTAATACTGTTTCTTGGAACGAATCTCTTCACTATTGAATTGTATTGGCACCTTTCTCAAAAACCAGTTGACCATAAATATAAGGGTTTATTTCTGTATTTTCTATTTAGTGCTATTGATCAAATATGTCTGTCATCATGCATACATCACACTGTAGCTTTATAGCAACTTCAGAAATTGGGTAGCAAACATCCTATTTTGTTTTCTAAAAATTACTTTGCTTATTCTAGATTGTTGCATTTCCATATAGATTTTAGGATCATCTTCTCAATTTCTATCCAAAAAGAACTTACTGGGATTTTCAGGGGATTGCACTAAATTTGTAGCTCAATACAGAGAATTGCCATTTTAGGATGGAATCTACCAGTCAGTGAACATGTGGTGTCTCTTGACTCCTTTAGGTTCTAAAAAAAATTGCTCTTGGCAGTATTTTGTAGTTTCCAGTGTACAGGTCTTTTAGACATTTTGTTAAATTTATTCATAAATGTTTCATTTATCTTTCATGATGCTTTTTGAATGTAATATGTTAATTTCATTTTCAGATTGTTATTGGCATAGAGCATAGATATAAAATTGAGTCTTGCACATTGCTGCCCTGCAACATTGCCAACAAAACTTGTTTGTTCTAGCCATTTTTTGCAGTTAGAATAAACTAATTTAGCAAAATTGTCGAACACAAAATTAACACACAAAATAAGTTGCATTTCTATACAGTAACAATAAACATCCAAAAAATAAATTAAGAAAACAATTCTATTTATAAGAGCATCAAAAAGAATAAAGTACTTAAGATTAAATTTAACTAAGGAGGTGAAAGACTTGTATGTTCAAAACTATAAAATATTGCTGGAAGAATTAAAGGAGACTCAAATGGAAAGCATTCACATTTGTGTTCATTGATTGAAGACTTAATATTGCTAAAATGCCAATACTGCACAAACCAATATACAGATTCAGTGCAATTCCAACAGTTTGTTTTATTGCAGAAATATAAAAACCCATCCTAAAATTAATAGGATATCTCAAGGAATTGCCCTCATTAGTCTCACTAAAATTTTTATCAATTTTGTGGATCTTTTCAGTGAACAAACTTTTGGTCTTACTGATCTTAGCCTTTTCTTTGTGTTGTATTTTGTTGATTTTTATTTTTTAAATTATAATTTATTAATTATGCTCTTAAAGTTGTCCCAATTTACTCCCTTTGCCCCATCCACCCAGCAACCCCAGTACCTCCGGCAATTCCCACACCATTGTTCATGTCCATGGGTCATGCATATGAGTTCTTTGGCTACTCCATTTCCTATACTGTACTTTACATCCCCATGCCTATTCTATAACTACATATTTGTTTTTCTTAATCCCCTCACCTCTTCACCCATTCCCCTTCATGCCCCTCCCAGTCTTGCAACCATCAAGATGCTCTCCATATCCATGATCCTGTCTCTGTTCTTGTTTGCTTAGTTTTTTTAGATTCAATTGTTGATAGATTTGTATTTTTGCCATTTTATTGTTCATAGTTTTGATCTTGTTTTACTTAAATAAGTCTCTTTAACATTGCATTTAATAGTGTTTTGGTAATGATGAACTCCTTTAGTTTTTTCTTGTCTGGGAAGCTCTTTATTTGTTTTTCAATTCTAAATGATAGCTTTGCTAGGTAGAGCAACCTTGGCTGTAGGTCCCTGCTTTTCATGACTTTGAATCTTTCTTGCCAATCCCTATTAGCCTGCAAAGTTACTTTTCAGAAATCAGCTGACAGTCTTATGGGAACTTCCCCATCGTTAACTAATTGCTTTCCTCTTGCTGCTTTTAAGATTCTCTTTTTATCTTTAACCTTTGGCGTCTTAATTATGATGTGTCTTAGAGTGGGCCTCTTTGGGTCCATCTTGTTTGGGACTCTCTGTGCTTCCTGGACTTGAGTGTCTATTTCGTTCACCAGATGAGGGACGTGTTCATTATTTCTTCAAATAGAGTTCCCATTTCTTGTTCTTCCTGTTCTCCTTCTGCATGCCTATGTTGTGAAATGGTGGAACACTTAAGTTGTCCTAGAGGCTGCTTACACTACCCTCATTATTTTTTTTATTCTTTTTTTCTTCTTCATGTGATTGGTTGTTTTTTGGTTTCTTATATTCCAAATCATTGATTTAATTCTCGGCTTCATCCACTCTACTGTTGTTTCCTTGTAAATTGTTCTTCGTTTCAGTTAGTGTATCCTTCATTTCTGACTGGATTGCTGTGCTGCTGAAGTTCTTACTAAGTTTCTTGAGCATTGTTATAACCAGTGTTTTGAACTCTGCATTTGATAGATACTTACATTTTTATTTAGTTCTTTTTCTGTAGTGTTGATCTAGTCTTTCATTTGGGCCATATTTCTTTGTCTCCTCATTTTGGCAGCCTCCCTGTGTTTGTTTCTATGTATTAGATAGAGCTACTATGATTCCCTGTCTTGGTAGTATGAGCTAGTGTAGTAGGTGTCCTGTAGGGTCCAGTGGCACAGCTTCCGCTATCACCCAAGCTGGGTACTCAAGGTGTGCCCTTTGTGTATGCCAAGTACACTCTCTCTCTTCTTGTATTTGAGCCTCGACTGCAGTTGGCAGGTCAATGGGAGGGATTAACCCAGGCCAGTCAGCTGCAAGGACTGGCTGTGTCCACTGACCACTAACCTTTGGCCTCCGTGGAGGCTCATTTATGCAGAGGCAGGGTGGTGATGCTCAACGTTGTCTGTAGCTGTCCAGTGGGTGCACAGGCTCTGGGGTTTCCCCTGGTGGTGGAGGCCAAGGTCAGCTCCCACCTGTTTTTTTTGCCTGGGGCCACCCTGCATGAGCTATACAGCAATTTGAGATGGCTGCCTCTTGTGCTGCACTGGAGGTTCCCAGGCAAAGCCAAGCTGTGAATCTAAGCTGGCTGTTGCTAGTGTTGGGCCTGGGGCCACTTAGCAAGATGTATGGGGACTGGAGGCTCACTGAGTCCAGTTGTTGGTTGTTTGAGAGGACTTAAGGAAGTTGTGAAGCATGAGCTTAGGCCAGCCATTCGTATGGGAAAGTTACTGCTAACAGCTTGAGTGGACACATAAATTGGGTGGACCAGAATCTCGGGATCTCCTGGGTGGAGCAAAGAGTGTTAGCTAGGTTGTTGGAGTCTCATTTATGATATCCTCTTGCCTGCTCTGTGGCTTTGTTTGGGGAGAGTTCAGAAAACGGACAGTGGCCTCTACCTGCCTTTATGCTTGGGAGAAAGCTGCCCCTCAGATCTTGCCTTGACCCCAGACACTTCATTTCCTTCCTGTATGCCACTGGTGCCATGCAATCTGCTACCCTGGTGCTGGAGCTCAGAGGGATTGAGTCTGAGTAAGTCTGAGTGTGGGTTCAAGAGAAACTGCTTGGGACTGCAGCACTTTCTTCCAGCTCAATCCCAGCTGGGTTTTTTCAGCCAGACGTTGTGGAGACTTATATTCCTGGCACTGGAACCTTGGGCTGGGGCTGTGGTTGGGGCTGGGACTCCTCGCTCCCAGGATAATCCTTCCAAATTTTTATCCACCACACATAGATGTAGGATCAGCTTGTTCTGTGTCTCCACCCCTCCTATCAGTATGGATAGATGTACTTGGTTTAATCCTTTAGTTGTCACACTTCCATTCAACTTGATTTCTGATGGTTCTGAGTGATGGCTGTTCTATAGTTTAGTTGTAATTTTGATGTGGTTGTCCAAGGAGGTGAGCTGTGTTAACCTGTCCGCCATATTGACTGACTTATTTTATTGAATTTTTACAAAATTATTACTTTCTTCTACTTCCTTTGTGTTCAGTGTGCTTTACATTCACTATGTTGGAAGCTTAGATTACTAATTTAACTTTTTTCCTTTTTTTGTATGTGTATTTTATTGATTATGCTATTACAGTTTCTTTCTTTTCTCCCCGTTATCCCCGACACACTGCACCCCATCCCATTGTCCCCATGTCAACATTTTCCCGCCACCACTTTCCCTAGCCCCACCCCTCCCCACCCCCACCCTCCATCCTTCCCCCTTTGGCTTTGTCAGTGGGTCCTTTATGCGTGTTCCTGGATACCCTGTCCCCTCCTTTTCCCCTCCCTCCTCCCTGTCAATTTGTTTTTTTTATTTCAGTATTGTTGGTTATATTTTGCTTGCTTGTTTATGTTGTTGATTAGGTTCCACTTACACATGAGATATGGTATCTGTCTTTCACCACCGGGCTTCTTTCACTTAGCATAATGTTCTTCAGTTCCATCCATGCTGTTATGAAGGGTAGTAGGTCTTTTTTTTTCTCCTGTGGTATAGTATTCCATTGTGTAATGCACCATGTTTTTTTGATCCACTCATTTATTGTTGTGCATTTAGATTGCTTCCAGTTCTTGGCTATTATAAATGGTGCCACTATGAACATTGGGGTGCATAAGTTCTTTTGAATTGGTGTTTTGGGATTCTTGGGGTATAATCCTAGCAGTGGAATAGCTGGGTCAAAAGGCAGTTCCATTTTTAGTTTTTTGAGGAAATTCCAACCGTGTTCCACAGCGGCTGCACCAGTCAGCATTCCCACCAACAGTGTACTAGGGTTCCCTTTTCTCCACATCCTTACCAGCACTTGTTGTTTGTTGATTTGTTTATGATGACCATTCTGGCTGGTGTGAAGTGGTATCTCATTGTGGTTTTAATTTGCATCTCTCTGATGCCTAGTGATGCTGAGCATCCTTTCATGTGTCTTTGGGCCCTGCGTATGTCCTCTTCAGAGAACTGTCTGTTTAGGTCCTTTGCCCATTTTTTAAATGGATTGTTTGCCTTCCTAGAGTGGAGTTGTTCAAAATATGTAATTTTGGAGATCAAACCCTTGTCACATGTGTCATTGGCAAATGTTTTCCCATACCGTTGGTTCCCTTTTCATTTTGCTGCTATTTTCTTTAGCCATGCAGAAGCTTCTTATTTTGAGGAAGTCCCATTTGTTTATTCTTCCCTTCTTGTCCCTTGCTGTAGGGGACTCATCAGTGAAAGTATTGCTGTGTGAAATATCTGAGATTTTCCTGTCTATGTTCTCCTCTAGGACTTTTATGGTGTTACAACTTATATTTAAGTCCTTTATCCACCCTGAGTTTATTTTTGTGTGTGGTGTAAGTTGGTGGTCAAATTTCTTTCTTTTTTTTTTTTTTGCATGTAGCTATCCAGATCTCCCAACACTATTTGTTGAAGAGGCTATTTTTACTTCATTTTATGCTTCTCTCCCCTTTGTCAAATATTGACCATAGAGACATGGGCTTATTCTGGGCTCTCTCTTCTGTTCCATTGATCCGTGTGTCTGTTCTTACGACAGTACCAGACTGTTTGGATTACAGTGACCTCATAGTTTGATATCAGGTATCGTGATCTGTCCTACTTTGTTCTTCTTTCTCAAAATTGCTGCAGCTGTTCGGGGATGTTTATGATCCCATATAAATTTTTGAAATGTTCTATATCTGTGAAATATGCCATTGGTATTTTAATATGGATTGCATTGAATCTATAAATTGCTTTGGGCATTATGGACAATTTGTTGATGTTAATTCTTCCAATCCATGAACATGGTATATGCTTCCATTTGTTTGTGTCTTACTTTATTTCTTTCTTTAGTGTTGTGTAGTTTTCTGAGTACAGGTCTTTAACCTCCTTGGTTAAGTTTATCCCTAAGTACTTTATTTTTCTTGTTGCTCTAGTAAACGGGATTTTCCCCTTGATTTCTGATGCTGATATTTCATTGTCGGTGCACAAAAATGCCTTTGATTTCTGAATATTGACTTTGTATCCTGCTGTTTTGCCAAATTTACTTATTAGGTTGAGTAGTTTTCTGTGGGAGTCTGTAGGGTTTTCTATGTACACTATCACGCCATTTACAAACAATGACAGTTTTACTTCCTCCTTTCCAATTTGGCTGCTCTCTATTTTTTTTTCTTGTCTGATCGCTGTGGCTAGAACTTCTAATACTAAGTTGAATAGAAGTGGTGAAAACAGACATCATTGTCTTGTTCCCAATCTTTGAGGGAAAGCTTTTAGTTTTTGCCCGTTCAGTATAATGATGGATGTAGGTTTCTCATATATAGCCTTTATTATGTTGAGGTATGCCCCCTTTATTCCCACTTTGCTGAGTGTTTTTATCATAGATGGGTGCTGTACCTTAGCAAGTGCTTTTTCCACATCTATTGATATGATCAGGTGATTTTTGTCTTTCCTTTTGTTTATGTGATGTATACATTTATTGATTTACGAATGTTGTATGATCCTTGCATCCCTGGGATGAATCCCACTTGATCATGGTGTGTGATTTTTTTAATGTATTGCTGGATACAATTTGCCAATATTTAGTTGAGGATTTTAGCATCTATGTTCTTTAGCGATATTGGCCTGTAGTTTTCCTTCTTTGTTGTGTCTTTACCTGATTTTGGGATTAGAATGATGCTGACCTCATAAAAAGAGTTTGGGAGTCTTCATTCTTGGATTTTTTGGAATAGTCTGAGGAGGACAGGGGTTAGCTCTTCCTTAAATGTTTTGTAAAATTCTTCTACAAAACCATCTGGTCCAGGGTTGTTGTGTGCCAGGAGTTTTTTGATTACTTCAATTTCCCCAGGTGTTATCAGTTTGTTCATGCTTTCTGCTTCTTCTTCATTCAGTTTTGGAAGATTATATTTTTCTCACAATCTGTCCATTTCACCCAGGTTTTCATGTTTCTTGGCACATAGTTTGTAGTAATTTCTTACTATCCTTTGTATTTCTGTGGTATCAATTGTAATTTTTTCTCTTTCATTTCTGATTTTATTTATTTGTGTCCTCTCCCTTTTTTTCTTGTTGAGTCTGCTTAAAGGCTTGTCGATTTTGTTTTTCCTTTCAAAGAATCAGCTTCTGGATTTATTGATCCTTTGAATTGTTCTTTTAGTGTATATGTCGTTTAGTTCTGCTCTAATCGTGATTGTTTTCTTCCTTCAAACTGCTCTGAGCTTTGTTGTTGTCTGCAGTTCCTGTAGACATAGAGTTAGGTTGTTTATTTGAAATGTTTCTGTCTTTTTAGGTAGGCCTGTATTGCTATGAACTTCCCTTTCAGGACTGCCTTTGCTGTGTCCCATAGGTTTTGAACTGTTTAATGTTCATTTTCATTTGTTTCTGGAAACTTTTTTATTTCTTTTTTGATCTCATTATTGACCCAACATTGTTTAGTAGTATGCTATTCAGTCTCCATGAGTTTGAATGTTTTTGAGTTTTTCCTTTGAGATCGGTTTCTAGTTTTAAGCCCTTGTGGTCCAAGAAAATGCTTGATATGGTTTCAATTTTCTTATATTTTTTTGAGGCTTGTTTTGTGTCCTATCGTGTGGTCTGTCTTTGAAAATGTTCCATGTGCATTTGAAAAGAATATGTATTTTGCTTCTTTGGGATGAAAGGTTCTATATATATCAGTTAGGTCCGTTTGAGCTAATGCGTTGTTCAATTCCACAATATCTTTGCTGATACTTTGGATGATCTGTTCACTGTTGACAGTGGGGTATTAAAACCCCCTACTATCAGTGTGTTGTTTATATCTTTCTTGAAGTTCTCCAGGATTTTCCTTATGTATTGAGGTGCTCCTGTGTTGGGTGCATAGAGGTTTACAATGTTTATGTCTTCTTGATGGATTCTTCCTTTGAGTATTATGAAGTGTCCTTCTGTGTCTCTTTCTGTGGCCTTTGTTTTGAAGTCTGTTTCGTCTGATGTAAGTATTGCTACCCTGGGTTTTTTTTTCCTGTCCATTTGCTTGGAATATTTTTTTCCAACCCTTTACTTTCAGTCTGTGTAGGTCTTTTGTTCTGAGGTGGGTCTCTTGTAGCGAGCATGTGTGTGCATCCTGTTTTCTGAGTTCAGCTGCTCTGTGTCTTTTAATTGGTGCATTTTAATCTGTTTACATTTAAAGTTACTATTGGTAAGTATTTATTTATTTTTTCCATTTGTACTTGTGCTCCTCTCTCATTCTTTTTCTTTTTCATCTTAAAGCAGTGCCTTTAGCATATCTTGCAGTGCTGTTTTGGTAGGGGCATGTACTTTTAGCCTTCTTTTGTCTGGGAAACTCCTTATTTTGCCTTCCATTTTAATTGAGAGCCTTGCTGGATAGTCTTGGTTGCAGGCCTTTGGTTTTCATTACTCGGAATACTTCTTGCCATTACCTTCTGGCTTGTTGTGTTTCTGTGGAGAAGTCAGCTGCTAACCTTATCGGGGCTCCCTTGTTTGTTACCTCCTGTTTCTCCCTTACTGCCTTTAAGATTCTCTCTTTGTCTCACAAGTCTACCATTTTAATTATGTTGTATCTTGAAGTGGGTTTCTTTGGGTTCCTCTTGATTGGGACCCTCTGTGGTTCCTAGACTTGTGTGACTTTTTCTCTCCTCAAATTAGGGAAGTTTTCCATCATTACTTTTTCAAACAGATTTTCTATTCCTTGTTCCTCTTCTTCTATTTCTGGTATTCCTGCTATACGGATATTATTACGTTTCATGTTGTCCTGCATTTCCCTTTACCTCTCTTCATTCTTTTTGAGGCTTTTCTCATTTTCTTGCTCTTTTTGGGAGTTTTTTTCCCACCATGTCTCCTGCTCGCTGATTCGATCCTCTGCTTCATCTAGCCTGCTTTTGATTCCTTCTGCTGTGTTTTTCAGTTCAGAAATTGTATTCTTCATTTCATCCTGGTTCTTGTCGATAGTTTCTCCATCCTTTTTTCATGCCGATAGAGTTTGCAGTAGGCTCCTCGTAGTTTCCCTGTAGTTTTTTGTAACTCTCACTGAGCTCATTGAGTTCATTGAGCTTCCTTATAACCATTGTTTTGAACTCAATATCTGATAATTTACTTGACTTTATTTCATTTAGTAGTCTTTCTGAGGATTCCCCCTTTCCTTTCAGTTGGGGGTTATTCCCATTATTTGGCTGCCAGAATAAAACCACAGAGCCCAGGAAACAAATCCACAACCAAAAAATTAACTCCCCCCTGCAATCCCACAATCAACTGCAAACGAATCAGTATTAATAAGGCTGTAAAGAGATTAAGACTATTATAAGAAAGGAGAGAAATAAACTACAGTGTAAAATCTAGTGACTTAATATTCACCAACTTGATGGACAAGAAATGAATGTTAAAAAGCTATGTAGTATGGAAAATATCACAAATTTTGGAGAAGACCACAGTGGATTTTGTCTCGGTAGCTTCTAGTATTTGCCGCTGTTCTTTCTTTCTGGATCCACCTCTGGTGATGTCAGATGTTGACCCCATCTGACCTTAGGCAGACTGTTGGAGACTTCCAGGGATCTACTGTCTATGGCTGTCTCCTTCAGTGTTAATCTAGTCACTCTGCACTCAGCAGTCAGGCTTAAGCATCATAGGAAGGGGCAGAGTCCCTCCTGGTGTTGGGGCTAATGTTTCCCCTCAGGCTGCTGCTGCTCGGAGGGGAGTGGTCTGTGTGAGTTAGATGGCTGCTGCCTTATGGGGGATGACTCAGCACCAGGATCCCAGAGGCTACTCTCCTCGTTCTCTCCCCAAAGTCTCTATCCCCAGTCTCTCCTGTAGCGCCTCTAGTCCACTCTGCCCCCCACTTGCAGGGATCAACTATCTATGGCTGCCACTCTGCACTCAGCAGTCAGGCTTAAGCACCACAGGGCTAGTCAGAGTCCTTCCTGGGGGCGGGGTTGTTATTTCCTCTCAGGATGTTGCCACTCAGGGGAGTGGTCTGCCTGAGCAAGATGGCAGCTGTTGCGTGGGGGATCACTCAGCAGCGGGATCCTGTCAGCCACTTTCTCAGTTCTCTCCTCAAGCGTCTCTAGCCCACTCAGCCCCCACCTTTGCCGGAGCTCAGGGTAAGTGGCTGCAGATGAAAATTTATGCGTTGTCGTTTTAAAGGGCTCTTTCAGTTTCCAGCCGCCTATCTCTCACAGAGAGCAGCCCGGCCACTTTTCACAGCTGGATGTTATCTGTGTGCTTTTTGGGCCCTGTGCTATAAAGCCTGGGGATCCCTGCTTATGGTTTAGACCCCGTTCTTCTCAGGGGGATCCAACTGGTTGCTTAAATAATCCCTCTGGCGCTGCCACCTGCGGGTGCCGAGCAGCCTTCTTGCATTTCCGCCGCACTCCTTACCAGTCAGGTTGTGCTGAACTGATTCTTCTGTCTGTCTGAGGTTATGAGGCTTCTCTCTCGCTACTGTTCAGTTGTTTGTTCCAGGTGATTTCTCCACAATTTAGTTGTAATTCCAGATTGGTCCTGGGAAGAGGTCAGTGTGACTTCCATTCATTCCTCTGCCATCTTAATCCCCCTCTCTGATTTGACTTTTAAATATAGGCATATTGAGCACTAAGTTTTTTTCTGAACACTGCTTTAGCTATATCCCATCACTTTGGTTTTTTGAGCAGTTTTAGGTTACAGTAAAATTGAGAGGAAAGTATGCGTATTTCCTACCCCCACACATTCATAGCCTTACCCATCAGCAACATCACTCATCAGAATGATACTGTTGTTTTGTTTTTTTTTAATCAAGGACAAACCTACATTGATACATTGTAGTTACCCCATAGGGTCACAGCCTGCTAGGAAGCTTACTGGGTGTAATCTCAAAGTGGCCCCCATACACAGAAGGCATAGGAGACCTATGATAAATGCATACCACACTATATTGCTAAGTGGCAGGCTTAATAAGCAAAGGAACTTAATGAGACTTGTGTTGGGTGGCTATAAAGATGAGTAGATTTCCACATCCATCTGCCAGATCTTAAAAGTTTATATAAAGGTTTTAACTGAGGTCAGTCATTTATTTAATCAATATAGTCACAATGACACATTTCTATCTCGTGACTGTATCCTTGGAAAAATTTCTGGGAGCAGGCAAGGCAAATGGAATGCACATTCCAAATCATAGGGGAGATGATGGGGGAGCCTGCAATTGCCTGGCTCCAGCTCTTGGGTCAGAAAGGTGGCCATGTCTTCTCGATGACCTTCCCCACACACCTAAAGTTTATAGTTTACATGAGTTTACTCTTGGTGTTGTATGTTCAGTGGCTTTGGGCAAATGTGTAACAACAAACATTCATCATTGTAATATACACAATACTTTTCTTGCCCTAAAAATCCTTCTTTACGTTACTGTCCTTCTCCCCCAAAAGTCATTCCATAACTTTTAATATATTTGGATTTTGTTTTCAGTCAAGTTTTTAAACTTTAAAAAAAAAATTTCTTTGAGTCATGGTTTATTTAGAAATGTGTGGTTTAATTTCCAAGTGTTTGAGGATATCCCAAAATCTTTGCTACTGGTTTTTTTTTTTAACTTTATTCCATGTAGCTGGGGAATATACAGGGTCTGGCAGGAGTAACAGCTGCTTGAGTGTGGTTGGTAGGGTTAATAATTAATAGTTTTAATTTGAACATTTCTTTGAAAATGTCATGATGTACTTGAGTGTGATATTATTACAGAATAACATGCTTATGATTTTGTAATAAAAGATTTTGTAATAAAAAGGCGTTATTTGTGCCAGATCTTGTATTTAAAAAAACTTTTTTTGAAGATTTTAGATATTGTTTAGTGTGTCATTTGTGTTAGAAAATTTTCTATGTGTACTTGTAAAGAATATGCATTTTGCTATTCACAAAGTGTTCTCTAAATGTTAGGTTAAGCTGGTTGATGTGACTATTCCGAACTCTTCTATATCCTTGCTAAAGCGCAGCCTAGGTTTAGCAGTTATTGAGCATGGAGATTGAAATCATCAGCTCTTTGGTTGAATTGTCTGTTTCCTGTTTCAGTTTTGTCAGTTATTGCTTTATGTATTTTGGGACTGCCATTATTAGGTTTGTATATATTTATAATTGTTACATTTTTTTGTATTGATACATTATTAACATGAAATGTTATTAATATGAAGTATTTCTCTTATTAACGTGAAATGTTTCTCTTTCTAATTATTTTCTTAAAGTATATTTTCTATACTGTTACCAGTACAGTTCTCTTACAGTTATCGCTTGTGTGACATACCTTTTTTTATCCTTTTACTTTCAGACTTCTTACATCTTGGACTCTGAAGTTGTCTTGTATAGACAGCTTTTATTTAGATCTTGTTTTTTGTTGTTTTTAAAAATCTGTCTGATAATTCCTGCTGTTTGATTGGAGTGTTTAGTCCATTCACATACAATGTAATTATTGATGTGGCTGGTTTTACATTAGCTGTTTTGCTGTTTGCTTCCTATATCTCTTATGTTGTTTATCTGTTACTCCTTTAATTTCTTCGATTGCTTAACTATATTTTTAGAGTTACTTTACTAATGGTTGCTCTACCAACTATAATATGGATTTCGTTATAGTACACTTCAGGTTGAAAGTGACTTAATTCTAGTAAAAGAGCAGTTTTTTCAGCCACCTTCTTTTTAATTTCATGTTTTTAATGTGGTAAAATATACATAAGATAGAAGTTAACTTTTTACTAATTTTTAAATGTGCAGTTCTGTGGCACATTGTTGTGCAATCATCACCATCAGAAAGAGAAAGAATGATTGATCCGTTGCCTCCCTTAAGCACCCTGACTGGCAGATCAGACCCATAACCTAGGTTGATCCCACAACCTTTCAGTGTTCAGGACTGTGCTTCAACCAGCTAAGCCACATGGCCAGGGCTGAATCCCTGCTTTTGAGTCCTTTGTGTATGTCCCCCAAAATGGAATTTCTGGATCATATTGTAATTCTGTGTTTAGTTTTTTGAGAAATTGCTATTGTTTAGAAATCGTAATACCTTTTTGACAATGGTTGTACCATTTTACATTCCCACCACCAATACCCAAGGGTTCCAGTTCTCCACATTCATGCTAATACTGTTCTTTGCTTTTTTTAGTTTTTCTTTTTATGATAGCCATCCTGATGGGTAGGTGCAAAGTGTGATCTTGTTGTGGTTTTGATTTGCATTTCCCTAATGAGAAGTGATATTGAGTACCCCTTAATGTGCTTATTGGCTATTTGTATATCTTCTTTGGATGGACACCTGTTCAGTTTCCTTGCCCATTTTTAAATTGTGTTATATGTCTTTTTATTATTGAGTGTAGTTCTTACTGTATTCTGAATATATATGATTTGCAAATATTTTCCGTCCATTATATGGGTTGCCTTTTCATTCTGTTGAAGTATCCTCTGATATCCAAAACTTCTTAATTTTTGATGAAGTCCAGCTTCTTTTTTTCTTTTTTGCTTGTGCTTTTGGTACCATATCCAAGAAATTATTGCCAAACCTAGTGTCTCGAAGTTTTTGCTATGTGTTTTCTCCTAAGAATTTTATAGTTTTAGTTCTTACATTTATGCCTGTGATCTCTTTTAATTTTTTCATATATGCAAGATAAGTGTCAAAATTTGCATATTTTTGTTGGATTTCCAATTTTCCTAGAGCTATTTATTGAAAAGAGTGTCTTTTCCCTGTTGAATGGTCTTGGTGCCATTATTGAAAAACACTTAATTATATATGCCATGTGGCACTGTTTTGATTACTGTAGCTTTGTAGGAAGCTTTGAAATCAGAAAATGTGAGACCTCTAATTTTGCCCTTTTTCAAGATTTTTTTTGGCAATTTTGGGTCCTTCAAGATTCCATATTAATTTTAAGGTGAATTTTTACATTTTGGCCAAAGAAATTGTGTGAGGATTTTGTTAGGGATTGCACTGAATCTGTAGGTTGCTTTGGATAGTATGGACATCCTAATATTTTTATGTACTCCATAAACAAACCATGTCTTTTTATTTATCTGCATCTTCTTTAATTTATTTCAGTATCATTTTGTAGTTTTCAGTGTGCATGTTTTTCACTTTGGTGAAGCTTAATCCTAAGTATTTTATTCTTTTTGATACTATTAATAGAGTTGTTTCTTTAATTTCACTGTTTGATATTTATTATTATGAAGAAATACAACTGATTTTTGTGCTGCTACTGTATTCTGCAACTGTGCTAAATTCATAATTGCTAACAATTTTGAATGGACTCTCTAGGATTTTCTACATATGAGATGTTAACAGAGAACAGAGATAATTTTACTTTTTCTGACTTGGATGCCTTTTATTTATTTTTGTTGCTAATTGCTCTGGCTAGGACCGTCAATACTATTTTGCATTGAAGTGGTGAAAGCATCCTTGTGTGTTCCTGACCTTAGAGAGGAAAAGCTTTTTAGTTATTCACCTTTGAGTATGATTTTGGCTGTACGTTTTTCATATGGTTTTAATTATGTTGAGGTAGTCTGTTGAATATTTTTGTCATGGAAAGGTCGTTGAATTTTGTCAGATACTTTTTTCTGAATCAGTTGATATGGTCATGTGGTATTTTTCCTTTATTTTGTTAATTTGGTGTATTAACGTTGACTGATTTTCGTGTTTTGAACCATTACTGCATTCCGGAAATAAATCCCACTGGTTATTAGTTATAATCTTTTTAATATGCTGTTGATATTATTGAGGATTTTTGCAGTTATAATCTTCAGGGTTATTGACCTGTAGTTTTCTTTTCTTGTAGGGTCTTTGTCTGGCTTTGGTATCAGGGTAATAATGCTGGCCTCAGAATGAGTTAGCGTTCCTCGTTCAGTTTCTTGTAAGAATTTGAGTACTGGTATTAATTTTTCTTTGTATGTTTGGTAGATCTCACTAGTGAAACCATGTAGTCTTGGGCTTTTCTTTGTTGGGCATTTTTTGGTTACTAATTCAGTCTTTTCCTGGTTATAAGTTTATCCAAATTTTCTGTTCATGCTTCAGTGTTTGTTGGCTGTGTGTTTTTTTAGGAATTTGTCCATTTTATCTAGGTTATCCAGTTTGTCAGCATACAGTTGTTCATATTACTCTCTTTAATGCTTTTTTTGGGGGAGGGGGTTCAAAAAACTTTTATTAAAAATTCACAAAATACAAGTTAAATCAGCCAGATATTTTGGGTAATCTTGCAACTTAAAAAATCAAGTATTACAGGTGCTTATGGATTTTCATTTATAGTTATTCCCTGAGGATTTTGTTTCTGCATCTATCAAACCCTTTCACTGTGTCCCACATGAATTTTTTCTTTGAAAGTTCTCTCATTAAAACTTAATACATTTGAAATTACTGTACTAGAGCTTTAATCCAGTGATACTTATTTATATTTTTAAAAAGGGAAATCTGTGAATATAAATACATAAAATAAAATAGCCTTATTTTGATTTTGGAAAGAAGTGCAGCTTTTTAGTTAGCATGGAGATAAGGCAAGGAACTTGCTTCTTTCCGGTTGCACCTAGGTCTTTGCAAAAGTTGACTCCGTGCTGAGAAACTTTCCGATTCACCAGTGTGAGGAGCTCTATGAACTCTAAGGAGGAGCTGAATTTTCTCAGCATCTTACACAAATCCTGAGTGTACCAAGAGCCACTCACAGCTTCCTGATGAGAATAATAACCTTCAACAGAGTAACACATGAGGAAGTCTGCTCCGGCAGGCAGTGTGTAAACTGAGATTTCACCCACCTCTGTGACATTGGCCTCCAGCTTGTCTGTCTGATGATTCACGACATTGAAAGGAGTGACCAGCACATCATACTTGTTTCCCTGACATGGACTGAATGATAAATATCTTAGATTTTCCAACCAGACTCTGAGACTTGTCTCCTTTGAACAAGCCAGTCAGTGCCTGAATTTGAATTTTGGCGTCATATGCATAGATGTGATTGCCTTTGTCATGGCTCAGGAAAACACATAAAGAGCAGTCTGCATCTATATAGCTAGAGGTGGATGCTTCATGAATTTTGAGCAATAGTTCATCTGCTTTAAGATGTTAAAGCATTTCACATCAAATCCTAATCTGACAACCTGCGCATAAGATTGTCTCTGCGTTGGTGCCCTGCCTTTCTGGCAGTGTTAAGTACCCGAAGAACCTCTCACGATGGAAGATTAAAGCAAGTCCTTTCCTTTTGTGGACTGTTTTGTACTTTTTTTGTTAGATCAAACATTTCACTCTTATAGAAGTCATCTGTTTCTGTTATATTTTGATCCTCACCTGCAAGGCAAGCCTCTTGGGGCCCAGGGACCGAGTTTATTATGGCCAGAGGTAGCATCCACACCTGGGAGGTCTCCGCTTCCTCTCCTTTTTATTTTTATAAACTCAATAGTGTTGTTCCCTTTTTCATTTCTGTTTAGTTGAGTCTTTTTTCTTAGTCTAGTTAAAGGTTTCTCAATTTTGTTGACCTTTTTGAAGAACCAATTCTTGGTTTCTTTGATTTTTCTTTATTGTTTTTCTGCTCTTCACTTGCTTTCTCTCTGTTCTGATCTTTATTATTTTCTTCCTTCTAGCTTTGGGTTAATTTGTTATCCTTTTTATATTTTTATAAGATGTAAGATTGATTTGACCTCTTTCTTTTTTAATGTAAGAATTTACCGTCGTAAGCGTCCTACTTTGCACTGCTTTTGTTGCATTTCATACATTTTGGTATGTTGTGTTTTCATTTTCATTTGTCTCAAATATTTTCTGATTTCTTCTGTGATTTTTTTCTTTCCTGTTGGTTATTTAAAAATGGGTTGCTTAATTTCCACATATTTGTGAGTTTTCCAGTTTTCCTTTTGCTGTTGATCTTTAGTTTCATTCCATTGTGATCAGAAGAAACTCTTTGGATATGTATGTATATATACTTTTAAGTGTATTAAGACTTGCTCTGTGGTCTAACTTATGCTCTGCCTGGAGAATATTCCACGTACACTTGACAAAAATGTGTATTTTTCTGTTGTATGCAGTCATTTGTACATGTATATTAGATCTAATTGTAGTGTTGTTCAAGTTCTCTATTTTCATATTCATTTTCTGTCTGAATGGTCTGTTCTCCAGCCTTTTCTTTGAGGTATTATCATACCTCATGAGGTATTATCATGTTAATGTATGTATCAGTACAGTGTATTGCCTTTTTAAAAAAAGATAAAAGGAGAAAAGATTAAAATGTTTATTCAGTTTTTTACATTTATCCATTTATTTGCCATTTCTTGTACTCTGGGTTTTGTCCTTTGGATTTGAGTTACCATCCATGTCAGTAGTCCTGAAAACTACTCCCTGGTTCAGTAATTTGCCAAGAAGACTCACAGGACTTAATTTATAGTTATACTTATGTTTATGATTTTTATTTATTTTTAGAAAGAGGGGAAAGGAGGGAGAAAGAGGGAGGGAAACATTAATTGGTTGCCTCTCGTAGGCACCCCGACCAAGGACCAAACCCGCAACCCAGGCATGGGCCCTGACCGGGACTCAAACCAGTGACCTTTTGCTTTGTGGGATGATGCCCAACCAACTAAGCCACACCAGTCAGGGCCTTATGTTTGTGATTTCTTACAACAAAAGAATAGAAAGCAAATATTTCAAAGGCTCATTGGTGAAAATTGGAACAAACCAGGTACAAGCTCCAGTAGTCCTCTTTCAGTATAGTCATATAGGATATGTTTATTTCCTACAGCATCAAATTGTGACAACATATACACAATATTGTCTACCATGTAAGCTTAATATAGACTCAGTCCTCAAAAGTTTTTATTGGGGGTGCTCTGCTTAGCACATATGTATAGATGTGAACAAAAACCATCCCATGTCCTTTCATACTGTAACTTTTGAGCAACCTCACTGTCCTTAGTAAACCTTCTAGTTAATGAGTATATGTGTTCCTTAAAATGTAACCATAAATAGTTTTGTTAGTAAAGACCGGAATGACAGCCAGGATGAGTATCAAAATGGTGATAGTATGGATTACCAGGAGGTGTAGTCTTGAAGCTACTGCATTCTTTGTCCTGTCAGTCATTAGCACCTGAGTTATACTATTAGGAAAAAAAAAAAGATGCAGTAAAAGGAATCTTTAGCATAGAAAAATTTGCGCAGAACTGCTGGGCCATCTGCTCTGGCCCAATCTTCCCCAAGTAAATTACCCTATAATTCTGTTATATTCTATGGAGTTCCCTGCCTGTTTGGTTTTTCAGTCTGAAGACATCTTCTCCGTATGGTGGTCATTACACTTTTGCCCCACTTTCAGACAACATACTAAACATTCCACATTGTCTATTTCAGCATAAGCCATGCAATTTGTACAAACAGTTTAGGCATACTCAACTAATTTGATGAGTTAAGGAATGGTTGGCACCTTCCCAAAATCCAAATTCCCAGATGACAACCAAGGACCAACCTTGCAAGCAGACTCTTTTTAGTTTAGCCTTCTCAGGCCTATTTTATTAACTCTTTCTACGTACCACCTGATGTAATTTCCTTTTTTTTCTGAGGGAGTTCTTTTAGTATTTCTTGTAATGCAGGTTTGCCAGCAACAAATTCTCAATCTCTCTATATAGGAATGTTTTGCTCTGCCTACAGTTTTGAAGAATAGTTTTATTGGATACAAAATTAATGGTTGACAGTTTTTCTATTGTCAGCATTTAAATATGTCATCTTACGGTTTTCTGACCTGCATTGTTTCTGATAAAAAGTTAGCCATTAATTATATTTTTTGTTCTTTTGAGAGTGGTCAGTCACTTTACTTTTGCTCTTAACAGCATTTTTCTATTATTAGCTTTCAGTAGTTGTGTATGGTGTGTGTATGTAGGTGTGTATCCCGCTTGGGTTTCGTCGCGCATTCTGAATCTGGGGCTTAATGTCTTGCATCAGATTTGAGACACTTGCAACTATTTTTTTCTTCAAATGTTTTTTATCCTGTCTTGTCTCCTGGAACTCCCCATTATACACATATTGGTGCACTTGATATCCTACAGGTATTTCTCCACTTTGGTCCCTTTTCTCTGTTTTTTAGATTGAATAACTTTATTGAATTATTTTCATGTTTTTAGATTCTTTTGCCACCTCAGATGTGCTGCTGAGCATATATAATGAAGATTTCATTTTGATTATTATACTCTTAAACTATAGAATTTTTTCTTTATTGCTTTTACTATTTTGAGATTCCCCATATGTTGAGGCATTATTGTCATATTTTCCTTTGATTCTTTAAACATACTTTCCTTTGTTTCTCTATTTTTTCCAACCAAGTGCAATTTAAGAAGGATGAGGAAAACCTCCATTACTACTCTTTTTTTAGGTATACTTTGTTGATTTTGCTATAAAAGTTGTCCCAATTTTTCCCCCTTTGTCCCCATCCACCCAGTACTCCCCTTCCCCCCAGCAATTCCTGCATTTAGTTCATGCCCATGGGTCTTGCATGTAAATTCTTTGGCTTCTATATTTCCTGTGCTATTCTTAACTTCCCCCTGTCTATTTTGTTCCTACCAGTTATGCTTCTTAATCCCTGCACCATTTTCCCATTCTCCCCTTTCCAACCAATAACCCTCCAAACAATCTCTGTATCTATGATTCTGTTTCTGTTCTGGTTGGGATGTTCGCTTAGGGTTTTTTTTTGTGTTTGTTTGTTTGTTTGTTTTAGATTCAGTTGTTGATAGTTGTGAATTTGTTGCCTTTTTAATGTTCATAGTTTTGGCCTTCTTCTTTTTCTTAAATAAGTCCCTTTATCATTTCATGTAATAGTGGCTCGGTGGTGAAGAACTCCTTTAGTTTTACTCTCACTGGGAAACACTTTATTTGCCCTTCCATTCTAAATGATAGCTTTGCTGGATAGAGTAATCTAGGTTGTAGGTCCTTGCTTTTCATCACTTTGAATACTTCTTGCCGGTTTCTTCTTGCCTGCAAAGTTTCTTTTGAGAAATCAGCTAACAGTTTTATGGGAACTCCTTTGTAGGTAACTGTCTGCTTTTTTCTTCCTGCTTTTGAGATTCTTTCTTTATCTTTAACCTTTGGCATTTTAATTATGATGTGTCTTGGCGTGACCCACTTTGGCTCTAACTTGTTTGGGATTCTCTGTGCCACCTGGACTTGTATGTCTTATTTCCTTCACCACATTAGGGAAATTTTCTTTCATTTTTTCAAATAAGTTTTCAGTTTCTTGCTCTTCCTCTTCTCCATCTGGCATCTCTATGATTTGGATGTTGGCATGTTTGGAAATGTCCCAGAGGTTCCTCAGCCTGCCGTCATTTTTTTGAATTCTTGTTTCTTCTTTTTGGTCTGGTCGAATGTTTATCTCTTCCTTATGTTCCAAATTGTTGGTTTGAATCCCGGCTTCCTTCCCTTCTCTGTTGGTTTCCTGTGGATTATTCTTTATTTCACTTAGTGTGACCTTCATTTATTCCCCCCCACCCCCACCCCATACTCAAGGAGTTCTCTGAGCATCCTGATCACCAGTGTTTTGACTCTGCATCTCATAGTTTGGCTATCTCCATTTTGCTTATCCCTTTTTCTGGAGTTTTGTTCTGTTCTTTCATTTGGGTCATGTTTCTTTATCTCCTCATTTTGGCAGCCTCCCTGTGTTTGTTTCTGCTTATTAGGTAGGGCTGCTTTGACTCTCTGTCTTAGTAATGTGGCGTATTGTAGAAAAGTACACTTATAAGTTGGATGGGGCACAGCCTTTAGATAATCATCAGAGCAGGGCAACCCGTTTCACTGCTTTATGGCTGTATGGGGAGGTCTCTGAGGGGGGACAGTGGCATTTGCAGAAGCACTCCTGTTTAACAGGAAACTTAGTTTCATAGACCCAGACATTGAGAAGTTTAAACATGACTTACACTTTTTTGTCATTATCAGACAAAACAGAATCTAGCATAAGGCAAGGGAAATCCATCCATACCTCAGGTCCTCCTACTCCAGGAACCAGCATTGTTATTTCCATTTAGCAAAATTTGGTGAAATTTAGTAATTATTCTTCCTCCTGGTGGGATTTCAAAAGTTATCAAATCTTGGAAGCATGCCAGCAATTTATCACTCTTCATCACAGTGTGAATTCTTGATCTTAAATACTTGTCCATCAGCTTTAGAGGCAATAGCTGCAACAGGTTAGTAGAAGTGTTAGCAGCCATTGATGTTGGGATGGCAAGCTTTTTGATAATTGGGTATTTTAGGTAATTTTTATAATGGTTCCTGAGTCTTGTCTTTTCTTTTTTCCTGAGGGTCATTGTTATTGATTTTTTTAAAGTATTTTTTAGTAACTTGCATGGAATTAATCAACAAAACTTATCTTCCCTGCATTGTGCAACCACTGAGTGATACCTCTGCTTATTTTATCTTATTTTTATTTTTATCATAGCTTCCTAAGGGTTGCCTCTATGTTTGCATAGTGAGTGTTTAGAGGTTTTGTTCAAACATCTTGAGCCAGTAAGGTATATTGATCAGTTTGTGGGTTGGATGGTACATGCAAAGTTAAGGACATTTTTATATCTGTTCCAGCTTTTACTTCCCGCCAGACCCTTCTGGGACTTACTTGTAAACAGTCTCCCAGTGACCCAGTGATGTGTGGGGACCTTGGATCCCCCAGTGTTTGTCCTCTTCATAAGTATTGTCTCCCAGTGAGCCAAGGATGTATGGCAAGCTTTCTATTCCGTGATTTCCAGGATCTCCCTATTATGTTTCTGACTGGTTGAGGGATGCGCTCCTTTCCCAAAGGAGATCTGCAACGTCTTGTTAGCAGCATTGTCAGCTTTCCCTGTTTGTTTTCTAAGGAGTTTGGTATTTTTACTTGTTCCATATCAAAGCAACTCACCTCTAGCAGCAAAGCTGCTGATTTTTCACTAACAGCTCCATCCCAGTGTCTCTATTGCTTGCCATGTTTTTGGGAGGGAATGGGCAGAGTCTCCTTAAGAATATTATTTATTCCCACTGTACTTACTTTTTCATGAATAAAAAGTTCTTAATTGTTTGCCTTTGGTCAATTTACAAATATTTGAAATGTTTCAACTTTTTTAGTTTTATGGTTTTGAGGGGAGAGGATTTGTAAACCTCTTTACTCTACTGTTGTTGGAAGTCCTTGTGATTTAACTTTTGCTAGGCAATTTTAGTTTCCCTGTCTTAGTGGGATAAAATGGATTAGATTAATTATTTTTGTCATAATTTTCAGTTATACATTTAGAAGAAATAATTCCTTAGTTTTTTTTCTTCAAGCATATACAATTTTTTATGTAATTGTTGCTGTCTTGTCCTTCGAGAAACTGAGCTGTTTGGTTCCTTTGTGTGAGTGGCAGGCGGGGGGTAGGTGGTCGGGGGACAATGTATTTGAAATTTGGCTATTTATAGTACAATAGTCAATAATTGTTGTTCAGTCTTATTTGTTTGCCATTACCATGATTGTCATCACTTCCTTTCCATTATCAGTATCGCTTACTTTTTTAAAAGATTTTATTTATTTTTAGACAGAGGGGAAGGGAGGGAGTAAGAGAGGGAGAGAAACATCCATGTGTGGTTGCCTCCCATGTACCCCACACTGGGGACCTGGCACACAACCCAGGCATGTGCCGTGACTGGGAATTGAACCAGTGACCCTTTGGTTCACAGGCTGGCACTCAGTGCACTGAGGCTCACCAGCCAGGGCCAAATACACAATTTTTTATAAATAAATTTCATGTTTTCTTGGTTTCCCCCTGGTATTTTTCTTTTAATGTAGCACATAAATAATACATAATAGTGAAGACTGTAAGCCATATAGTACATAAAACTTAATAGTATTCATTATTAATATCATGGTGTGCTGTTAAGGTATGTATGTTGTCTTCTGACCCACACTTGACACTTAACTATATGGTAGGAAATTGAGATAAATTATAGTGATTACTTACCTTCAGCTCTACATAAAATTTGTATGTAAAATTTTCACTTCTAGTTATGTCCAGTTGTGTGCGTACATAGCACTTAACTGAAATGCTTGTCTAAAGGGACCATTACAGACATACCTCAGAGATTGTGGGCTCAGTTCCAGACCACTGAAATAAAATGAATATTACAGTAAAGTAAGTCACATGAATTTTCCTGCCAAGGATATAAATGTTACATTTACAGTGTATACTATAGTCCATTAAGTGCACAGTAGCATTATATCTTTAAAAAATATACATACCTGTTTAAAATATTTTATTGCTATAAAATGCTTACCATCAGCTGTGATCCTTTAATGAGTTATAATCTTTTTGCTGGTGGAGGATCTTGCCTTCATTTTTGAAAAAAAAGAGAGAAGCAATATCTGAAGTGCAATAAAGTGAAGCGCAGTAAAACAAACCACTCTAAAATCAGGTATGCTTGTTTGTACTGGTTTCTCTGTTTCATCAAATATATTGTTTGCTTATTTAAGAAAATACAACCAATCACTTTATATATTTTCTAATTTAAAACATACAGAACACCTTAACACTTACCACTCAGGGTTAATTGTCAAAAGATTGCCTTATCATTTGTTTGCTAGTGTATGTGTGTATATGTGTATTTGTGGGAACTATTTGAAAGTTGCAGACATTAAGAATACTTCATTGGTACCGAAATACTTCGGTGTGCATTTTGACACTAAAAATGACATTCACATACATTGCCATGCTATGAAAATTGATACTTCCCTAATATCTCCTAATAAGGAGTTTGATTTATAAATTTCCCCAGTATTCCTCAAATTACTTAGTGTTTTTTTTTACTTTAAAACAAAAATTTGCTCAAGATTCATGCATTCCTTTGGGTTGTTATATTTATATTTTGTTAGTCTCTTATCCTAGAACGTTTTCCCCCTCCTCTCTTTTAGCTACATAGATGTATTTTATTTTTAATAGATTAAGAAAGTTGCACTTTCCTTGCAACTCACCACCATACTATAGTTTGTCTAGTTAATGTTTTCTCGAATCCTCCATATTTCTTATAAACTGGAAGTTATGTTTGAAAGCTTGATTACAGTTAAACATACCTAGTGTGAATACTTTATGAATGATGTTGTGTTCATGAAATTAACTTTAAAGGTGTTTTCATTCAAGAACACTTGTTAAATGAGGTAATATTTCACAGGATAAACAATAGTAACGTGGTAGGAGAAAAAACAGTCTGATTTCAACAGCTTAAAAATGGGATTTATATATTACTCATTCCACATAGGAGAGAAAATAAAATAGCCAAAGTTGATCGGTATCCTCTTCCTATGCATCAAGTTGATCATCTCATTTTAATATCGGCCGCAGTCATTAGCTGTTAACCCTTAAGGAAAGGAGTACTTTAGAAATGGAGGAATGTTTGAAGCATGAACTCATTACTGACACAGCATCAATAGGGGGAATGCATGTAACTGATAAAAGTGCCTTGTATATGCTTTGAAAACAATACATAGTGGATTGTCAACAATTAACCAGAAAATCTTTCTTGAAAATCATCTAAAATATGTTAGTAATCTTACCTGGCTTTGTAAACAGCACACAGTATGTTTGTATTCTTAAATGATGGTTTGTTTATTTACTTTTGGACTTTTCATGTAAAATTTATGTACAGTAAAATGTTGATCTCAGGGTTTTACAAGTGTATATACTTATATAACCACTATTCCAATCAAGATTCCAGATATTTCATCACTCCAGAAAGTCTTGTGTACCCACTTCCAATTAGTCTGCTGCCCTTTCCCCCCATCTGGTGGTTTGCCTTGGTCCATCCCGTGTCTTGCCAGAGAGTTCAGCAGGTCTTGTCCTCAATTATTAAGCTGTATATAGCATGAAATGATATATTACTGGTGTCTCTATGTAGGAATTTTAAATAAGTTACTTCAAAGAAGCAGTTGAGAGTTTCGTTTTATAGTATTTTTAATTTAATTTATTGAGGTGACATTGCTTAATAAAATTATACCAGTTTCAGATGTACCATTATATAATACATCACCTGTATGTTGTATTATTTGTTCACCACTCCAAGTCAAGTCTCCTCTATCACCATTTATCCCCCCCCTTTCCCTCTGGTCATCACCATACTGTTATCTGTGAGTTTTTTTCTTACCTTTGCTTTCCCTTCACCTTTGCTTTATAGTATTTTTAATTATGTGATCCTAAGACATTGAAATAGTAAAACTGTAACAAATAATCTTTAGGACTTATTGAGTGCCAGGCACTCTGCCAAATGATGTATTATTTATTTAATCTTTGTAGCAGTGGGATCCAGTCAGACAGGTTCTATTGTTATAGTTCAAGATTCAGAAACTGGAGGAATTAAATAGTTCGTCCAAGCTCACAAAGCTAGTAAATGACAGAGCCAGTATTTGAACCTCACACTCAGACTATATAACCTATATTGTTATTAATCACTACATTATTTTATGTTTCTGTGTCTGTGTGTATTTATGTGTCCAAATGTCTGTAAGTGAAGAAACTTAATTCAGCTTAATGCAGCATTTTTGAAGCTAACTTGGTCTCCAACCCTTTAAACTAAGTAAATAATCACCAGTTCTGTAGAACCTACTTTGGTATATTCAGTATGAAAACCACTAGCCCCATGTTATTAAAAATGTTAATTTATTAAGAATTAAGTAAAAGAAAAGTGAGTTTCTTACACTAGCCACATTTCAAGTGGTCAGTAGTCACATATGACTAGTATGTACTGTATGATAGTTCAGATAAAAAATATTTTTTTCATTGCAGAAAGTTTGATTGTACAGTCTTAGTATAGACGTATCGTATGACAAATAGTCATACGATATGACTATTTATTTACTCTTAGTACCCTATTTCTCATTATTATGGAGCATTTACAAAGAAAGAATGTTAAGCGTTGATGCATGTCCCCCGTCCCCCCCGCCCCCCTCCCCCCTTCCCGCCATGAAGATATGTTGAAATTCTAATCCCCAGTACAAGAATGTGCTTTTATTTGGACATACAGTCTTTATAAAGGTCATCAACTTAAAATAAGGTCATTAGATTAAGCCCTAATTCAGTATGAAATTACCTTTACAAAAGGGGAAATTTGAGCACAGAGACAGATATGCATAGCAGGAAGACAGTTGCAAGGACACACAGAAGATGGCCATGTGACTGGAGTGGTGCTTTCATAAGCCAAGAAAAACAAGGAGCTAGACAAGGCAAGGAGGATTTTTCCATGGAGCTGTCAGAGCTATAATGGACCTGCTGACACTTTGATTTTGGGCATTTAGTCTCCAACTGAGACAATATAAATTTTTGTTGTTGTAAACCACCCAGTTTTTGGTATTTGTAACAGCACCCCTAGGAAACTAATACAGAGAATGTCCTACATAGTTACATAATCTCTAATGAGCTACTTTTGAAAACAAAGTGTCTTAATAAGGTTTAAAAGATCAATCTGGAATCATAAATATTTACCGGGTGCGATCATAACCATTAATCTTTAAAAATCATCAAAGGTACTAGAAAGCAGGTGAACATCATAGATTTGCAATTCTATTATAAACATCAATGAACCATACTTATCATAGTTTTATAATGGTAGGGCCTGTTGTATTCGTCAAGTTTTACAATTTACACAGTACATTGAATTGGACTATGTATGCTCAGAGAGACCCTTTCCCCCCAACATTTTTCACTTTGGAAGTAACTTCTTTGTAATCAGGAAAGTTAATCCATAAATCCTTTTTTTAATGCACATGTTTTTATCAGGACGTGTAAATGAATTGTAGTATATTAATTCAGTACAAGAAGTGAATAAATTACAGAAGAGCAGCAATACAATCACAAAATTAAAGGTAGTGGTTGTGTCTCGAAGAGGCATTATGTCATGAGGAAAGCGCACTTGGAGCTTCAAAGTATTGATAGTGAATTATTTCTGTACTTGGATGATGGATTTGTATGTGTTCATTTGTTTTCTTATTCTTCAGACCTTATGTATACTTTATTTTTTAGTATTAGACATTTTATTAAAATAAATATAAAATCAGCAGGGTGTGGAAACAACTGTTTGAAATAGAAGGTTATTAAGAATTTATCCATGTAGGTCCTCATATTCCTTATGGATACTCAAGAAATATAAAATCTAGGATATTAGTTGATGTAAGAAAATTACTAAGAAAATCTGCTTAAATAGTATAAAATTTATACAGAAAGATTCGTGCATAACCTTGGGCTTCTGCTTTCTGTGTTACCATACATTATAAGGAAATATCTAATAGACTTTTTTCGATGTGCTTGCATTTAAAAGAGAAATAGTGCTGTAATGAATAAAATTACCTCCTAGAAAAGATTGTTTTTTAGGGTTGATAATTAACTGAGAACCTTTAAACATGGGATTTCTGCTATGTACAGAGTCAAAGTGCTATTTATTAACATCTGTACAAGATGTAAGTCACTAGAGACAAGACTGGAAACTGATGGTTGCCTGCTTCACATAAAAACTTAGTAATTTCATAAGCCCACATTATTTTACCGTATTCTTTTATTTCGATTTAGGTGCAGAGCAAAAACCTCAGGTTCAGTATGCTTTCTGATTCCCAAATTAGAGGTTACTCGTTTTTAGAAGTGAAAAGTTTATAAAATATATAAATATTGGGATATTTAAAAATGAAAAGTTAGTAAACATACTATGGTTTTAAGTTACTGAATAAATATTGTCACTCTGTTTAACTATTTTATTTACATTTATTAATTCAATAGGGAAGTTATTATTGCTGATTATAGCAATAGAAACCTGTTTTAAAAGTTCCCTTTCTGATTGAACTGGTCAGTGTTGTCTCCTTGGTCACTAACATTAAAAACAATCATTTCTTTTTAATTTACTGATTTGGAGGGAAAGAGAGAGAGAGAGAGGAACTGATTTGTTGCTTCACTTATTTATGCATTCATTGGTTGACTCCTATATATGTTCTGACCAGGGATCGAACCCACAATCTTAGCATGTCAGAACAAAGCTCTAACCAACTGTGCTGGGCCAGAAAAAAACAGTCTTTCAAATAAAGAAGAAAATAATATAACAATTATAAAAAAGAAATACAAAACAATTTAACTTGTATCTAACGTTCCTGTATTTTATTTGCTAAGCAAATTAAAACCATTTTGTTGTTTTTGCCTTCTTTCTGTCCCTCCTAATTCTGTCAGAGTTGATGTTGCTTTATTCTAAATAGTTCTGCCTCAGTGTTTTTCTTCCGTTAATGAATTCTTTTAAAAACCATCCAAGATAATTTGTTGTAAACTTTTTAAACAGCTTTTCCAAGATAAAATTGACATAATGTAAATTACACATGTGCACAAAATAAATTTGATTAGATTTGACATGTATACACCCATCAAACCATCACTGTAATCATGATAATGAACCCATTACCCCTCATGTTTCCTCCTACCTTTTTGCTTCCCCCTGACCTTGCATCTCTAGGCACTCATCTGCTTGTTTTGTCTCATCATAAATTGATGTATATTTTCTAGAATCTTATATAAATGGAATCATAGAGCATGTTCTTGGTTTTTGTTGTGCATCTTTCGCTTAGCATAATTATAAAGAAGGCATGAAAATGGTACAGTATTATTAATGAAAGTACAGATCTCATTGAGATTTTCTCTGGTTTTTCTAGTGTTCTTTTTTTGTTGTTGTTGTAGTTATTTCTTAGTCTCTTGCATTCTGTAACAGTTCTTTGGTTTTTTCCTTGTCTTTTACGACCTTGATCCTTTTGAAGAGCACTGATTAGTTATTTTGTAGAATTTATCAGCTTGGGTTTATTTGATTTTCTCATGAATGGGATAAGCTAATGGATTTGACAAAAATACCACACAATATTGTGTCCTTAGTGTACATATCAAATAGTTTATATTTGTGTATATTATTATTGGTGATAATTTACCTTGGCGAGTTGGTGTCTGGCAGATTTCTCCACTGTGAAGTTACTGTCTGTCTTTTATAATTAAAGAGTGACTTGTGCCTCAGCTGATGTGACTCAGTGGATTGAGCATCAGCCTGTGAACCAAAGGGTCACCGATTTAATTCCTAGTCAGGGCACATACCTGAGTTGCAGGCCAGGTCCCCAGTAGGGGGTGGTGTGAGAGGCAACCATACACTGATGTTTTTCTCCCTCTCTTTCTCCCTCCCTTCCCCTCTGTCTAAAAATAAAATAAATGTTCTAAATCTTTAAAAAAAGAAAGAAAAAGAATGACTTGAGGCGGGGGAGGGAACTCTATGTGTGTGCATATGTGTGTGTGCATGTGTGTGTTCTGTTTTTCCTGAAACCTTTGCTCACTGATTTTAGTATCCAACATTTGATCTTGTCTGCAACTGTTATTATATGGTGTTTACCTAATGATTCCCTATGTCCCGTTTTCTTCTACATTAATTGGAATTTAATGTGAGAAAGAGCTGTCCTTTCATTCATTCGGTTATTTATATCAGTATGGTTTTATAGATACATGTTAAAAATCCAATGTTGTAATTATTTCGTTTGATTTTTTTCCTTCTAAAATTCGCAGTTCATTTCCTTTCTGAGTTTTAACGAATTCTTTGTGTGTTCTTGATACACATCATTGATGCAAATGCATGATTGCAAGTAATTCTTTTCCAGTCTGTTGCATGTCTATTTATTTTTAGTAGTATCTTTGGAAGAGAAATACTTAATTTTCATGAGGAGCAATTTATCAATTGAAGTTTTTCTTTGGGAAACATGATTTTTAATGTCTTATCTATGAAGTCTTTGCCTAGCCCCAGACCACAAAAGAATTTGTCCTATATTCCTGAACTTTTATGGATCAGATTTTACACAAAGGTCTAAAGTAGCTTGTGAATTAATATTTTTAAATGGCACAAAGTATGGGTCAAAGTTCTTTTTCTTCACCTGGCTAGCCTCTTGTTTCATCACCGTTTGTTGATAAGTGATCCTCCCTCCATTGAATTGACTTTGACTTTTCTATTTGTGGACTCCAGAGTCTGTCTTGATGCCATTATCACACTTTATTACTCTAATGTTATACTGGGTTGGCCAAAATGTCCGTATGTTATTTCTCCATTAAAAAAATAAATAAAAACAAATCGTATTTTTCATTTTACCAGTAACTTTATTAATTTGGACATTCCGAGTATGTTGACTATCTCCTGCATGATATAATGTTATTCTCATTTAATGTCACAATTTGATTGCCATCAACTTCAACTGGTCTATGCCACTGCAGAGCATCATCCAGCAAGAACTCTCCATCACAAAAATTCACAAACCATTTTTGACATTTTCAGTCAGTCACAGCACCTTTTACATACACTGCACAGATCTTTCCTTTGTGTGTTTCAGTTGCATTTTTACCTTTCTTGAAATAATAGAGCACAATATGCCAAAAATGTTGCCTCTTTTCTTCCATCTTCAGTATTAAAATGGTTACACAAAAAAATTCACCAGTTTTGATTTTTTTTTTTTAATGCATGGTGGTATCACAGCTGTCACAATACAGTCTAACAAAATTGTTTCTGATGATGTTAAAGGCAACTAAGCACAACTAGAGCCATCTTATGGAAAAAAACAAACAAGCTTTTTGGCCAACCCAGTAACAGCTCTCAAAGTTAGGTAGTGTAAGGTCCTCCAACTAAGTTGTTTTAAAAAGTTGTTTTGCTATTCTGATTTCCGTTTCAGACTTGGGTTTCTTTTCTGTATTAAAATAAATCCCTATTGGTCTCCCCAGTAATATTTTTTTTCTCTTTATAAGTGCAATTATGGTCCAAGGTATTATTTTAAAATAAAGTACAAAACTTTATTGATAATATTACAACTAAGCTTTAAGAAACTACTGCTTGTCAAGTTTTGGTATAATATTAAAGAATATTTGTCATTGTTTTCAAAGTCCAGGTATAAATGTGTGTGAAACTGGAGTTTCTTCATACACTTCGATTAAAACAGCATGTCGCAAAAGACTGAATGTAGAAGTAGATCTGAGAATCCAGCCAAAGTCTCTTATAGTAAACTCTACAGAGATTTGTAAAATAGTTCCACTGCATATTTTTCTTTTTGTTTTAAAACTAGGATTATTTAAAAATTTATTATTTATACTAACATACAAAATGTTTTTTCTAAATTTTATTTTAGTGTGATACAAACACTTAACATGAGAATTTTCTCTCTTTAAAAGTATTTTCAAATATTCCACAATTTCACTTTTTGATACTATGAATTTGGCTGTTTCAGATACCTCAAATAAGTGGAATCATGTATTTCTTCTTGTGTAAATGGCTTATGTCATTTAGTAAAATGTCCTCAAGATACCTCCATGCAATAGGCTGCATATTGCAGCCCCCGTTTCTCTTTTAAAGCTGAATAGTACGTGTTCTGTTGTATGCATACGCGACATAATCTTTATCCATTTACCTGACAATGTACATTTGAGTTGTTGCCATATCTTGGTGGTTGTGAATAGCACTGTAATGAATATAAGAGTGCCAATATCTCTTCTAGATCCTTATTTGAGTTCTTTGGATGAATGCTCAGAAGTAGGATTGCTGGATCATATGGTAGTTCTGTTTTTAATTTTTTTAGTAACCTCTGTTTTTCATATTGGCTACACAATTTACATTACCAGCAACAGTGTGCAGGTGTTCCAGTTTCTTCACATCCTTGCCAACACGTTGTCTTTTGGATTTTTGACAGTGGTCATCCTGATAGTTGTGAGGTGACATCTCATTGTGGTTTTGATTTCCATTTCCATGATTAGTGACATTGAACATTTTTTCATATATCTGTCAGCCATTGGTATGTCTTCTTAGAGAAAAGTCTGTTTGTGCTTAGCCTATTTTGTTTTTTAACCCTCACCCGAGGATATGTTTATTGATTTTAGAGAGAAAGGAAGGAGGGGGAGAGAGAGAAACATTCATGTGGGTGAGAAACATTGATCCATTGCCTCCTATATGCGTCCTAACCAGAGATCAAACCCATGTCCTTGACCTATATATTGGAATAATACTCTGACCAACTAAGCTATCTGGGCAGGGCTTTATCTTTCATATTTGAAGGATAGTTTTGCTGGATGTAATAATATTCTTGCTTGGCAGCTTTTCTTTCAGCATTTCGAATATATCATCCCAGTTCTTTCTGCCCTGCAAGGTTTCTGCCAAGAAATCCACTTAACAGGCTCATGAAGGTTCCCTAGTACCTGACAAGTTGCCTTTTCCTTCTGTTTTAAAAATAATTCTCTTTGCTTTTACATTAGACAGTCTGTAATTTCTCTCAGTGTGGATGTCTTTGAGTTACTTTTTGGGGGCTGCTTTGTGCATCTTGGATGTAGATGTCCATTCCCATTTTCAGACATTATTTCTTTGAATAAGCTTTCTGGTCATTTCTGTCTCTCATCTCTTCTATGTGTATATTGATCCGCTTGTTGGTGTCCCATAGTCCCTTAAACATTCTTCACTCTTCCTTTTTTCCTCTTCCGATTGAATGATTTCAGCTGACCTCTTATGCTTGATCTAATTTTTTATTAAACTCCTCTAGTGAATTTTTATTATTTCAGTTATTATACTCTTTAGCTCCATGATTTCTGTTTGTTACTTTTAGTATTTTGTCTTTGTTGAAATTCACTTTGTTCAGCCATTGTTCTCTTGACCATAATGAGCATCTTTCTGGTGGTTATTTTGAATTACCTGTCTGGTAAATCATGTATCTCTTTTCTGCCCTTCAAGGTTTCTGCTGAGAAATCCACTTCACAGGCTCACGAAGGTTCCCTGGTACCTGACAAGTTGCTTTTTCCTTCTGTTTTAAAAATAATTCTCTTTGCTTTTACATCGGGATTTATTTCTGGAGATTTATTTTCTTTGTTTGGAAAAGACTTGCTTATGCTTTTATCTTATTAACTATGTTGGTGACTGTGTGCTAGACAGAGCAGTCACCTCTCCCAGTCTTCATGAGCTGGTCTCGTATTAGAAGACCCCTACCAGTCAGCTGGCCAGAGATTTCTGATGGCCCCTCAAACCTCAGGTTAGTCCAACATGCTTCCTTTGTTCTTTGCAGTCCCCAGGTGTCTAAGGTATGCTGAATTCCCCCGGTCACTTAAACAAGTGAGACTGAAATCATTCATCAGGCACTCTCTCCTAAAAAGTTGGATCCAACTCTTTTCCTCCCAGGGGATAAGCTCAGAGCTCGGGTTTATTTCTGTGTGCTCTGTGCTGAGCCGGGAGAGGGGTTATAGCACCCTAAACCTCTGTCTCTGTATTCACTAGCTTCTTGGTAACCAGATTTGCCAGGTCTCATCAATGCCCTGTGAAAGACAAGGCAGAGCTTCCCTCTTTGGCAGCCCCCAGAAAAGTTTCGGCATTGGAGCTGTGGACTAACTTGCTCCCCAGGAAAGTTGGGAGCTGGGGTTTATTGTCCACTTGCAGCATGGTAAACCAGGAGGGAGGGGCTATGGCAACTGCCTGCCTAAATCTCCGCTTCTCTTCTCACTTAGTTCCCAGACAGCTAGATTTTTCTAGATCCCGTCAGCACTCTGAGACAAGCAATACAGAAACCATTCCTTTGGATAGTCCCCATAGAAGTTTGTGCATTGGATTTGTAGACCAACTCTTTCTTTGCCCAGGAAAGAGCTGTAAACTGGAATCTTTCCTCTGTTCTTTCTGTGTTGAGCTGAGGGGAGAAGCTGTGATGACTATCAGTTCAAGCCACTGTCTCTCTTCTCCCCCAGGTGGCTGGATTATACTGGTTTTGTTGGTCTTCCAAGACTGGCAAGACAGAAGCAAATCCTGTGGGGGAGCTTCTGTGGAAAGGTTGGGGCATTGGACGTTCAGCCCATTTCTTTTGTTCCTTGAGAATTAGCTTAGAACTGGAGGATTTTCATGGTACTGTATGAGGGTAGGAGTTCTGGAGAAAGAGTGTTTCTGAATCTCCATACCAGTCTTTGATCAGTCTTAATTTCACATTCATCCAGCATTCAGGTGCCTTTCAGTGAGTTTCTGGATTACTCAGAAACAGAATTTTTTTCTGTGAATTGTTGCTGAATCTATGTGTCAGTTGTGGGGCGTGAGTAGGGGGAGTCTAAATCTTCCTATTCTGCCATCTTTACGTCACTCCTCCCAAGGTACTTGGTTTTAATTTTTAGTTGATATTTGTGAAGTACAAATAACTCATGTCAGACAGTTTTGTTTTTATTTATTTTTTAAGCAGATTTATTTTTTTATTTTTTCCACCATGCGTGTACTGCTTTGGTGTCTAGGGAAGCCAGCCTAGGGCTTAGTTTAGCTCTCTTCATTGTCTCCCAGGTTGTGCTTGTTAAAGAGATACTCTGCCATGCCTATTTCAGGGACCCCCACCCTGTGCAAGATGGTTACATGGTCACCCAGTTCTTTGATGGATTTCACTTACCAATTCAGGTAGTGAATCTCAACGAAGTCACACAAATGAGGGTTGTTTTTGTCAGTGGCAAGCTTATGCAAGTCCAGTAGTGACTGATTTACACTTTTTTCCAAGTATAATGCACACTCCATTGCATTCAGACCATTCTCCCAGTCGTCTGGTCAGGTTTCTTGATACCCTGAAGAAAGATTTGGCTAACTCTTTGGTTCTGGATCTTCATCAGTTTCTCATCATGTTTCCTCTCCTCATTAGACTGGTGAAGAAAATATTTGGCAAAGTTCTTCAAAGCCACATCATCACGGTCAAAGTACTAAGACATGGACAGGTAGACATAGGAAGTGTAGAGCTCCAGGTTGACCTGGTGGTTGATGGAGGCCTCCGAGTCCTGGTGGTAGTTCTGGCAGACCTGTGAGGTGACGCAATCATCATCACAAGTGGCACAGAAGAGTTGGCTTCATGGCACTAGAGCAGTGGTGGGGGCCGTGGTATGATCAGAAGGTACTGTAAAGAGGTTGCGAAAGGCTGGATCTGGGCAGCTGGCTGGAATGGGGGTTCAGTGCTGGTTCCGTCCAAGCACTGTTGAAGCAGGAAATCACAGTGGCTCTCAGCAAAGACTGTATCAAGCAGTTTTAATGTGTTTGAAGCATCGTTAGCATCTTAGAAACTTTTGTCTTTCATTTTTAGAAATTGAAGAAAGCCTTTAAGAGGATGGCCTCTATAACATCGGAAAACAGTGTTTTACATGGATATCCTAAGATTAAAGTAAAAGAAGCTATCCATAAAAACTATTCTGGTTGTAAATTAGTTTCTTATAGGGATATTGTTAGCAATTCCAAACTATTCTATGTAGATAGTAGGGTTGAACGAAGAACTAAATTAATTAAAAGAAATGATAACCCAGGTTTCTGTCAGTAAAAAAAATTACAAGTAAGGGAGAACATAAAGGTAAACAGCCATGTGCTTGATTATAGTCACGTGTTTCTGTGTATAAAAACATAGAGAGAGAGAGAGAGAGACTTTCAGTCAAGATGGCAGCATAGGCAGACATGGCTCAAGTCTTCGCACAAGCATGTCAAAATTACAACTAAAATATAGAACAAGCATCACTTAGAGCCATCAGATTGAGTTGAATGAAGGCTTGACAACTACAGAATTAAAGAAATCATATCTATTGAGACTGGTAGGAGGGATGCAAATGTAGAACAGGCTGGTCCCTCACCCATGTGTGGTGGATAAAAATTCAGGGGAATATCTTGGGACGAGGAGTCGCAGCCCCACACCAGGCCCCCAGGTGCAGGGTTTCAGTGCCAGGATGATAAGTCCCCACAACTTGAGGCTGCAAAAACCAGTGAGGATTGAGTTGGTGGAAGAAACTGCTGGAACCCCAAGCAGTTCCTATTAAAGAACCTACACATGGATTCACCTACTCAGACCCACTCCCTCTGAGCTCCAGGACTGGGGTAGCAGCTTGAAAAGCACCAGTGGTATACAGGGAGAAGCTGAAATATCTGGCATCAAGGCGAACAGAGGCCACAGTCCCTTTACTAAACCATCTCCCCACAGAGCCAGCGTGCTGGTGCCATATCTGAGACTCCATCAAGTTGGCTAACACTGACACACCTTGGAGACCCGGCCCACCCAACTTACAGGCCCACCTAAGCTGCTTTTTCATATGAATGGCTGGTCTTGGCTTATGCTTCACAACTTCCTAAATCCTCTCAAACAAGCAACACCTGACCTCAGTGAGCCCCAGGCCTGGCACTCACAGCAGCCAGCCTAGATTCACATCTTGGCTTTTGATGGGAATCTCCAAGCCCAGCACATGTAGCAAGGATCTCAGACTGCTTTAAAGCTCAGGCAGGGTGGCCCTGGGCAAAGCACAGGTGGGACCTGACCTTGACCTGCACCACCTGGGAATCCCCAGGGCCAGAGCATCCAGTGACAGCCACAGACCACGTCGAGCACCACCACCCTGCCCCTGCACAGCTGATCCTTCACGGAGGGCAGGCGTTGGCGGTCAGTGGTCACAGCCAGTCCTTGCCGTTAACTGGCCTGGGTAAATCCCTCCCATTAATCTGCCTACAGCAACTAAGGTTCAGCTACAAGAAGACAGTGTACTCAGCCCACTGAAGGGCACACCTTGAATACCCAGCTTGGGTGATAGGGAAGGCTGTGTTTTTGGACCCTGCTGAATACCTACTACATTAGGTGACACTACCTAGACACAAGTCTAAGTAACTCTACCTGCTTCAAAGAAACAAACACAGGGAGGCTGCCAAAACGAGGAGACAAAGAAACATGGCCTAAATGAAAGAACACATTTAAAGTCCAGAAGAAGAGCTAGACAGAATGGAGATAAGCAATCTATCAGATGCGGAGTTTAAAACAGTGGTTATAAGGATGCTCAAGGAACTTAGTGAGGACCTCAGCAGCATAAAATAGATCCAGTCAGAAATGAAGGATACACACTAATTGAAATAAAGAACAATTTAAAGAAAAACAACAGTAGAGTGGATGAAACTGAGAATCAAATCAGTGATATGGAATATAAGGAAACAGAAAACATCCAATCAGGACAACAAGAAGAAAAAGGAATCCAAAAAAAAACAAGAATAGTATAAACAGCCTCTTGGACAACTTCAAGAGGTCCAACATTCATATAGTAGGGGTGCCAGAAGGAGAAGAGAAAAAGCAAGAAATGGGAACTCTATTTGAAAAAATAAAGGAAACTTCTCTAATTTGATGAAGGAAATAGATATGTAAGTCCAGGAAACACAGAGAGTCCCAAACAAGATGGATGCAAAGAGGCCCACTCCAAGACACATCATAATTAAGATACCAAAGGTTAAAGATTTAAAGATAAAAAGAGAGAATCTTAAAAAGAAGAGAAAAGTAGTTACCTACAGAGGATTTCCCAGAAGACTGTCAGCTGATTTCTCAAACTTTGCAGGCTAGAAGGGATTGGCAAGAAATACTCAAAGTCATGAAAAGTAGGGACCCACAGCCAAGATTTCTCTATCCAGCAAAGATATCATTTAGAATCGAAGGGCAGATAAAGAGCTTCCCAGACAAAAAGCTAAAGGAGTTCATCATCACCAAACCTTTATTATATGAAATGTTAAAGGGACTTACTTAAGAAAAGAAGATCAAAACTGTGAACAATAAAATGACAATAAATACATACTTGTCAACAATTGAATCTAAAAAACAAACTAAGCAAACAAGAAAAAGACAGAATCATGGCTATGGAGAGTGTTTTGATGATTGCCAGGTGGGAGGGGCGTGTAGGGGAAAGAGTGAAGAGGTGAGGGGATTAAGAAGTACAAATAGTCCCGGCTGGTGCAGCTTAGTGGATTGAGCATCGGCCTGTGAACCAAGGGGTCGCTGGTTCAATTCTCCAGTCAGGGCACATACCTGGGCTGCAGGCCAGGTCCCCAGTAGGGGATGCATGAGAGGCAACCACACATTGATGTTTCTCTCCCTCTCTTTCACCCTCCTTTCCCCTCTGTCTACAAATAAAATAAATAAAAAATCTTTCTAAAAAAATAAAAAGTACAAATGGGTAGTTACAGAATAGCCATAAGTATGTAAAGTATAGTATGGGAAAGGGAGTATCCAAAGCACTTACATGTGTGACCCATGGACATGAACAGTGTGTGGGGATTGCCTGAGGGAGTGGAGGCTGCTGGGTGGAGGGGGGCAAAGGGGGAAAAATCGGGACAACTATAATAGCATAACCAATGAAATATGATTAAACAGCATGTATGTATAGAAAATATAAAGAGGTATATGTGTATATATGGGTTAGTACAGGTACATATGTTTCCCACTGTGTTTTCTGTGAGAACCAAGAAACTAGAAGTAGTGATACCACCTTAGCAACAAGAATCTTACTTCCAGATCTTCTTTTCTAAACACTGTTCTCTAATAAAGAGAAACTAGAATCCCTGGAAAAAACAGCTGATTCTAGGGCAAGGGCAGAGAAAGTATAATGACCTTGTGGAACCTTCTTGTGTGCCCAAAGGTAGATGTCCCTTATTCCAACACCATTTGTTGAAAAGACCATGCAATTTCTGTTGTGTTGCCTTTGTTCCTTTATTAAAGGCCAGTTGACTTTATGTGGGCGTATTTCTGGACTCTCTATTCTGTTCCATTGATGTGTTTTGTTTCCTTCCTTCCTTCCTTCCTTCCTTCCTGGCCAGTACCGCTTTGTCTTCATTACTATATCTTTATTTATAGTAAGTGTTGAAGTTGGGTAATGTCAGCCTTCTGACTTAGTTTTTTACTTTCAATATTGAATTGGCCATTCTGTATGTTTTACTTCTCCATATAAACCTTAGAATCAGTCTGCTAATATCTCTAAAATAACTTGCCGTGATTTTGCTTGGGATTGTGTTGACTATAGATTAAGTTGGGAAGAACTGATATCTTGACGATGTTGAGTCTTCCCATCCATGAACTTGGAATATATTTCCATTTATTTAGTTCTTTTTTGATGTTTTTCATCAAAATTTAGTAGTTTTCCTCATATAGATCATGTATATATTTTGTTAGATTTATAGCTATTTTTTGTTGCTAATGCAAATAGTATTGTGCTTTTAATTTCAAATTCCAATTGTTCATTGCTGATAAGTAGAAAAGCAGTTGAATTTTATATGTTAACATTGTGTCAGGCAACCTTGCTATAATCACCACAAGTTTTTTTCATTGTTGGTTCTTTCAGATTTTCTGCATAGTCATGTCATCTGTGAACAAAGAGAGTTTTTTCTTTCTTCCAAATGTGTATTTCTTTTATTTCCTTCTTTTGGTCTTACTGCATTAGCTAGCATTTCCAGTGTGATTTTGAAGAAGAGTAGTGAGAGGAGATGTTCTTAACTTGTTAGTGATTTTAGCACGGAAGCTAGTTTTTTACCAGTAAGCATGATGTTACTGTAGATTATTTGTAGATGTTCTTTGTAAAGTTGAAGAAGTTACCCTGTATTCCTAGTTTGCTGAGAGTTTTTATTGTGAACAAGTATTGGATTTTGTCAAATTAATTTTCTGTATCTATTGATAGGATATTGTGATTTTTCTTATTTATTCTGTAGATGTGATGGATTACAGTAATTGATATTCAAATGTTGACCCAGTCTTGCATACCTGGAATAAATCCCACTTGTTCATATTATAATCTTTTTATACATTGTTGGATTAGATTTGCTAATATTTTATAGACAGATTTTACTGCTATGTTCATGGGCGGTATTGGACTGTCGTTTTACTCTTTTTTAATGTATTTGTATGGTTTCAGGATTAGGATGATGCTGTCCTCATAGAAAAAGTTCGGAAGTATTCTGTCTGCTTCAGTCTTCTGGAAGATACTGTAGAGAATTTGTTTCTTAAATTTCTTCCTTAAATATATGGTGGAATTCACAGTGAACACATCAAGGCCTTTTTTGTTTGTTTTTTTGATAGTTATTAATTATTGCTTCAATTTCTTTAATAGACATTGGCCTATTCACATTATTAATTTTTTTGGTTATTTTTAGTTGATTTACTTGGATAATTTAAGCTAATGATTTAATATTAGGTTGTTATATTTTATAATACTTTTAGAGTCATTAAAATACTTTGAGTATTCCATGATAAATTATCTTAAATTTGTGTATATTCTTATGAGACATTAATAAAACACAACTGTCTTTTTCCAGCCTAGTGTGTTAATCGTAACATACAAGGAACCTGCAAAATCATCTTCTCAGTTTGGATCCTACAAACAAGCTGAATGGAGGCCAGACAGTACAATGATAGCTGTGTCAGTAAGTAGATTTTTCTTATGAAATCATTACATTGCATTTGAACTTGATTGTCTTAGGTGACTTCCTTTCAGTCATTCAAACCCATTAGTGTTTATCTTCTGTGATTAAATATTGCTGAACGAAATCTTTTCTTTTAAGAATTTGTTTATTTGTTTTTTAGGGAGGGGAAGGGAGGGAGAAAGAGAGGGAGAGAAACAGCAATGTGTGGTTGCCTCTTGAGTGCCCCCTACTGGGGACCTGGCTGTCAACCCAAGCATGTGCCCTGATTGGGAATCAAACCTGCAACCCTTTGGTTCGCAGGCCAGTACTCAGTCCACTGAGCCACACCAGCCAGGGCACCAAATCTTCTATTCAGGTTATTTTTACTTACTTTTTTCTTGATTTAACTGCTACTTCCATTTCTAAATGCAGTGCCCATATCCTTTTCTGTTTATTCTTCTCACTTTCCTGTTTTGTCTTTGTAATCTATTTAATCTAGATTTTTAAAGCTTTTCTCTGTGTTAATACAGTACTCCCCAGTTTTTTACAAGTCCTACCCTCCATTCCCTAGGATGCCTCACAAAAATGATAAACTTTATATTTATGTCATCATAAATTCTCACCTGCATTTGGATCTGTTTCTGCTTTTTTTTTTTTTTTTAATTTTGTTCCATTATTGTTCTTAGGTCTGGCTAATTTTACCTTTTCAGTTCATGTTTTGTCACTGTCATCTCTTTAACTGTTGTCATTACCTAATTTTAATAAGCATAATGTGTATGGTTTAACATTTATTGAGCACCTCTTACATAAGTACTTATATTGATATAATTAGTTTATGTGGATCATCTCATTTAATCTTTAAGTCAACACTTCGAAATAGATACAATTATCCTTCACTGTAGATAAGTATATTGAGATTCCGAGAAAAAAGTTTTATCCAAAGCTACACAGATACTGTATATGGAAGAGAAGGAATTTAAACCCAGGTACTCAGGTTGCATTTACTGTACTCTTCGCTACTGCACTAATTTTTCTCTCTGTTATCTCTTCTTCCACTTCGTGCTGTATAATGCTGACTGGGTTAATCATCTGAAAATGATCCATGTGGTCAAATAATATTATTAAGTAGTTGCTCTTCCCTTAATGTAGGGGTCTTGCATACTACCAACTACACACCAGATCTACCCTGCTGCCTGTTTGTGTATGAACCATGAGCCAAGAATAGTTTTATGTATTTAAATGGTTGAAAAAATCAAAGAGGGATAATGTATTTGGCACTTGAAAATTATATGAAATTTAAATTTCATTGTTTATGAATAACATTTTTCAGAGCATGAAAATACTAATTTACGTATTGTCTATGGCTGCTTTTAAGCAGCAACAGCTGACTTGAATAGTCCTGACAGTGACCCTGATACTTCCACTCTTCTTTCTCCTGCTCAACAAGTAGACTATAAATTCACTGTTTCAAGTGCCATGCATATCTTCATATTATGACATTTTATATTATTTTTATTTCTATTGCATACCTATTATGTCAGAAGAAGGGAAAATAGACATTGGTGTGTGGATTATATTAATATTGAAGTAGATGGCAAAATACTATGTTTATTATGCAGTGACACTGTAGTGAAACCAAAAGAATATAGTTGACGTATCCCACCTAGTTCTTAGTTTAAGTATGAAACACAGTATTTCCAACTCACTGAAATTAAGTTAGAAAAATTAGAAATTTTAAAAGGAAATATGTCATCATACCAGAAATTCATCACAGAAATGAAAAGTGCAACCAAAGTAAGTTTGCTTAGTTAGTGGTGAAGTGACAAATATTGTAGTACTGCTCAGTTTTTGATTTAAGTAATTAGTGCAGAGTGTGAAATGAGTGAGAATTACTCCCTATGAATACAGCATGGGTAGAACAGCTTCAGGTGTAAAGACTTTCAAAAAAGCTGAGAAAACACTAATTCAGTACAACCTGAAGTAGAATCCATTCACTAAGGTGTGTTTTAACTGATGATGGTAAAAATATGTCTGGAACAGAAAAGGCTTATTTATTATTTAGTTGGACAAGTTTATGAAGTTCGTGTACATGTAAGCATTTAAAGCCTTTGGTTACTTTAAGTTCTTGTCAGGATTAGAAGCTGCATATCCTGACTTGCTCAACCCCATAGCTGTCGGTGGTAAAAGTTTATTGTAAATTTTTTGAGCTCAGGGGCTGAGATAGAATTTTTTTTTTACTTGAAGAACCACCTGCAGACACATAGCAAACACTGAATGACTTTGGAAGATAGTTTTGGCTGCATACTTGGTAATGTAGCCTAATGACTTCAGTCTAAAACTATAAAGCAAAACAGTGTTTAATATGTGAAATGTATATATAGTGAAGTCATTTGATGACAGCTAATGTTTGAATCACAAGCAATGTCACACTGCTTTTCATATTTCCACGGCTTTCAAAAGTTAAGACAAAAGAAGTAAGATTTCTACTTCCAACAAAAATAAATTTCCTGAACTAAATTATACCATTTTCAGACCTTGGTGCAGTGGCAAAGAAAATTTCCAAATTTCAAAATCCATTTAATTGTGAAAATGAGGAGCATTCCACCTAACCTTCAATTGGAAGTAATTAATTTACAATGTAAGGTCATGTTAAAAGGCAGACATCAGGAGAAGAGTCTAATAGACTTCTATAATTGCCCGCCAAGTACTGCATATAGTCACTTAAAATTATATGCTCATGGATTGATACCAATATTGGACAGTACTTGTGTGAAAAGACATTTTCAAATATGAAGTATGTAAAATCTCATTACAGTTTAACATAAAAAGAGGAAACTTTGCAGTCTGTTTTGATAGGGAACACTAATTTTAAACCCCAATTAAGCAAAAATGCTGTCCCCTTAAAATGAGTTTCATTCTCTTCTATGGATGTGTGTTAAAAAGAAAATTTGTACTCAGTTGTCATTACGATTATATTTAGAATTTTGTAAGAATAATATTTATGACAATTTGTTTTCACTATTAATTCTTTTCTTTTTTTCATTGATTTTTAGAGAGAGGACACAGAGGAGAGAGAGAAACACAATAATTTGTTGTTTCACTTATTCATGCATTCATTGGTTGATTCTTGTATGTGCCCTCAGCAGGAATCAAACCCACAACCTTGGCATATGGGGATGACACTCTAACCAGCTGAGCTACCTGGCCAGGACCTTAATTATTTCTTTTTATTTTTCTGTATTTCTCAAGCTTTGACACCTTGGAGACTCGCTGACCCTGGAGAGGCTGTAACTCTCAGGGCTAGCCAATTCCTACAGGTAGTAAAGGACTCATCTGTTGGTACACCTTTTATATACAAGTCAACCGATTCATAGTCTGTACCTCCAGCCACCTCCTTTAAGGACCCCTTACACTCTGCGCCACTCTTCCCCTTTCCTGATAACCCCAGGGTCAGGTACCATGTAATTAGAGATAGCCTCTACACCCCCAATAAAGGGGAAACAGCCCATTAGCTTTCTTTTTAGAGCAGAAATCATTTCACATTAATTTATTAAACTTTTACACTCTACCAAATATTTAGAAAGCAGTTAACCTCAGCTGGTATGGCTCAGTTGGTTGGACTGTCATCCTATAACCAAAATGTTGCAGGTTCAGTTACCTACCAGGGCACATAACTAGGTTGTGAGCTCGATCCCCTTCTGAGTGTGTACAGGAGACAACCAATCACTGCTTCTCCTTCACGTCAGTGTTTCACTCTGTCCCTTCCTCTCTCTCTAAAAGCAGTGAAAGAAATGTCCTCAAGGTGAGGATTGGAAAAGAAAAAAGAAAAAAAAAAGCAAGCAAAGAAGTTAGAAGTAATTAATTCTTGTCCTCAGGTTGGGGAGATAAAAATGCATATGTGAGAGAATAAAAACAATTTACTATTTTTGGCTATTGAAAATCTGATTTTATTTCACTTGGTTAATACTTCTAGCCTTTTTCAGAAACCTTGTGAAGATGTCATGATGAATTTAATTTTAACTATGGTAGTGTGGCTCATATTAAATATACTCAGTAAATGCTGATGGATTCAAGTTAATTCATATCTATTTGTATAATTTAAAACATGAATTAATGTTTAGCTGATACGAAATTTTTTTTCTCTTCACCTGAGGACAGTTTCTGATTGCCTTGAGAAGAAGAGGGAAGGAGAGAAGGAAGGGAGGGAGGGAGAAGGGAGGGAGGCAGAGAAGAAAGAGAGAAAGAAACATCAATGTGAGAGAGAAACGTTGATTGGTTGCCACCTTGTATGCACTCCAACCAGGGGTCGAACCCTCAACCTGGTTATCTGTTTTGACTGGACCTTGAACCCCGCGACTGTTTGGTTTATGGGACAATGCTCCACCAACTGAGCCACACCGGCCAGGGCATGCATTTTAATATACATATATAGGATCATAAGTGGACTTTATGAAAAAGACTTTTCTAAGAGAGGTTTTACATTCACAGCAAAATTGAGGGGAAGGTTTAGAGATATTCCTTATGATCCCTTTTCCAGCAGATGCATAGCCTTCCCCATTATCAACTTTCCCACCAGAGTAGTACGTTGGTTATAGTTGATGAACCTATAGCCACACATCTTTATCACCCAGAGTCCATAGTTTACATTATGATTTTGTGATACTACTCTTGCTGTTTCTGTGGGTTTGGGCAAACTTATAATGACATGTATCCAACATTATAGTATATACAGAGTAGTTTTACTTCCCCCACTCCCCAAGTCATCAGCACTTCTCCTATATATCTATTCATCTCTCATAATCACTGGCAAGCAATAATCTTTTTTATTGATTTCATAGTTTTACCTTTTCCACAATATCATATAATTGGAATTATATATTATGTAGCCTTTTCAGATTGACTTCTTTCACTTAGTAATAGTATTTTTAAGGTTTATTCATGTCTTTTCATGGCTTGATAGCTCATTTTTTAGCACTGAATAATATTCCATTGTCTGGATGTACTACAGTTTTTTGGTCCATTGCCCTGCGGAAAAAAATCTTGCTTTTGGCTTCCAAATCTTGGCAGTTATGTTAAAGCTGCTGTAAACATTCATGTGCAGGTTTTTGTGTGGACATGTTTTTAATCCTTTTGGATACCGGTAAGCATGATTGCTGGATTATATGGTAAGACTATGCACAGTTTTTAAAGAAGCCGCCAAACTCTTCCAAAGTGTCTGTACCATTTTGACATCAGCAGTGAATGACAGTTTCTGTTGCTCCACATCTTCGGCAACATTTGGTGTTGTCACTGTTTGGATTTTGGCCATTCTAATAGGTATAGAGTGGTACCTCATTTTTTTAAATTTTCATATTCCTGATGATATAGGATGTGGAACATTTTTCATATGCTTATTTACCATTTATATGTGTTTGATGAGGTATCTGTCAAGGTCTTTGGCCCATCTTTTAATTGAGTTGTCTTTTTTTCTTATTGTTGAATTTTAAGAGAGTTCCTTGTTATTTTGGATAATAGTCCCTTATCAGATATGTATTTTGTGGGGGGTTTTCTTCCAGTCTATGACTTATCTTTACATACTTTTGACATATTTTTTAGAGAGAAGTTTTTTGGCTTATCAGTTCTTTCTTTCATGGATCATCCTTTGGTATTATATCTAAAAGTCTTTATCAGATCCAGGGTCATCTGAATTTACTGTTATGCAATCTCCTCAGAGTTTTAAGGTTATGAGAATTGGATTTTTAAAAGTTTTCATTTTTAAGTTACAGGGGTGATACATGTTCAGTGAAGGAAGCCAGAGAAACCTAGAGAAATGAAAAAAATTACCAGTAATTCCACCATTCACAGAAAATAATTTTTATTGATGTCCTTATATATTTTCATGGGTAATTTCAGATGCTTTTATACTTAATAGCACATGGATTTTGAAAAGCTACTTAAGTCTATTTGCTTTTAAATCCAGAGTGATATTACTATAAGTGACTGGTAATGTCTCTTGTTGATATGGAACAGATTTGATAAGTCTGTGAGTTTTATAAGTAGATTATCTGAAACATTATTTTTTTCTTTATAGAAAGCTTATAAAATTTCATAATCTGCTTTTTTGATATATTACGAACATTGTCTAATTTTAGCATCCTTGTGTCACTTGATTTTAATTGCATAGGATTCTAGCTTACTGATGAGTGTATTATTTTTTAAATTATATTTTATTGATTATTCTATTACAATTGTCTTGATTTTTCCCCCCTTTGCCCCACCTCCACCCAGCACCCCCTACTCCCTCAGGCAAACTCTATGCCATTGTTCATGTCCTCAGGTCATGCATATAAGTTCTTTGGCTTCTCCATTTCCTATACATCCTCATGGCTTTTCTGAAACTACCTATTTGTACTTCTTAATCCCCTTTCCTTATCACCCATCCTCCTCCCCCCTCCCATCTGGCAGCCTTCTGGTAACTAAATTCTTTTCTCTTACTTTTAAGAGTGTCCCTTTATCTTTAACCTTTGGCCTTTTAATAATAATGTATCTTGGAGTGGGCCTCTTTGCATCCATCATAATTGGGATTCTCTGCGCTTCCTGGACTTGGATGTCTAATTGCTTCACCAAATAAGGGAAGATTTTTTTCACTGTTTTTTCAGGTAGATTTCCAATTTCTTGCTCTTTCTCTTCTCCTTCTGGCACCCCTGTGAAGTGAATGTTGGACCTCTTAAGCTTGTCTCAGAGGCTGTTTAAGAGACTCTCTCTAAAAAATAAATTTAAAAATATTAATTCTTCATTAAAATACTTCTAAATGTAGGTAATTTTATTATTCCCATCACACAGTTGAGGAAAGGTAGAGAGGTTAAATAACCTGCCATTAATTACATAGCTACTATATACCTAAGATTACATTGCTGATAATGGAAGTTTAACCCATAAAGCCTGGTTCTAGAGTTCCAAAGTCTTAGTATTCTGCTTTACTGTCTTTCATTGCTAGCATGGTTGTTCAATTTTGTTAGCTATTGTGGAATAAAGCTGAACCTAGGAGATGCTTTGGGACTTGATTTTATAGAAAGCCATTGATAGAATGTGTAGGGCAGGGATATACAACTATATGACCTTAGAGCAATACAGCATGACTCTGCAGTTATTAAGTCAAGTTGAAGCAGCTATCCCCATGTAATTTTCTCACTGACTTCTCCCACCCAAGCATCATCATTGTGTGCTCTGACATGTCAGTTATATCCAAAATTCTATTTCTGTATCACCAGCAGAACCACAGTCACCTGTTTATCAACTTACACCTTAAAAAGAAATTCCACTGACATTGTTTTTTATGGGGGTGTGGAAAGAAAATCTTTCACCATTTTAAGAATTGGTTCATAGTGTTTGGGTGAGTGTTTTCTTTGAATATCAGACATAGAATACCATTTTTGTAAATATGATACCAGGCCATAATTATTCCTAAAGTTTTTCTTAACTTTAGACAATGAATACATATTCAGGGACAAGGAGCACTGAAGTCAGTGTTAAGTACTGTCTCATTTCTAGGAATATATCTAATAAATAGTAGCACCAGTTTATTAAGGTATATGTGTTTAAGTATTTTTATTATAACCTTCCTTATCATAGGAAAAAACTCTGGAGCCCTTTGATTCTGCATTCCTATCCAGTCACCAATATGTTGCTAAGTCCTGTCTCTAGTTTATTGTCATCCTCTTCTCTTTATTCTCATTGCCATGACCTTAATGGAGGCCTTTTAATATTTTGTCTAGATTGCTTAGAACTCAAAACTTTTAGCTAATTTTTTTCTCCACTCGAAATGCATCTTAAGTATGCATAGCTCAATCACTGCTCTTATATTATTCTTATTTTCAAACCTTTCATTGGCTTGCTATTGCATACAAAATATGTTTCAAACTACTTAGTGTAGTATTTAGATTCAGGGTCTCCTGTGATCTCTCCCCAAGCTGTCATTCCAACTCTATTTCCCACTGCTACCTTTAATATTTCCCTTCACACCTAGCTAAATGGAAGTATAGTCTGTTCTGCTGAAACCTGAGAGTTACTGTAACATAAATTAGAACATAATTTATTTAGGGATAAAGGAAAGACGTCAGTTTAATTTATAATTTCTGTTGTTTAATTGTGATTTTTTTCCCTTCCATCATGCTAATGTATAAAGCTACCAAATAACAGCCGAGAACTGAGTATTCTGATGGAGTGGACTATAGCAAATGGCTGAGCAGTGTAGTACTGTACACAGTACCCATTCATTTCATTTTTTTTTTTTTTCATCCTAGTGTGACAAAACTCTGTTTCGGAAGTGATTACTCTGATTCTCCTGGATCTCTTTGAATTTTGCTCTTTTCTCCATAACTCAGCATCCTTAACCTTTCCTTAAATTATACTGTTTTTGTTAGGATTGTTATATTTCACATTTAATATTTATTGAACTATTATCTTCATATCTTAGTTAAGGACTCTGAAAAACCCACTTGTTTACTCTCATCATGTGATTTGCTGCAGGTTTGGTCAAGCAGTTCTGGTCTCACTGCAGTCACTGATGTGGCCAGTTAATCTGACAGCTCCTCTGGTGCGTGATGGTCCCAGATACCATCAGGCACATACTGGGTAATTGGCTCGAGCTGCCAACTCTGGGTTTCTTTGTGACTTCTTTTTTTCCAGTAGGCTAGATGAAGCTTTGTTATATGGTGGTAGAAATTTTTCAAGGGAGCAATAGTTTCCACTACAAATCTAACCATCACTTTGATTTCTTTTTTCTAAATAGATTTATCTAAGTACAACTGATGTACAATAATCTGCACATATTTGAGGCGTACCATTTGAGCAGTTTCCTACAATTAAGATAGTGAACTTATCCATCATCCCCACAAGTTTCCTTATACCCTTCTGTAATTCCTCCTGCTCTGATCCATCTCCTTTGAAAACCAACCACTGGATTACTTTCTGTCTTTGAAGATTAGGTTGCATATTCTAGAGTTTTATATAAATGGAATCATACAATAATCAGGGGTGTCCAACCTGTGGCCCATGGGCCACATGCAACCCAAGATAGCTATGAATGAGACCCAACACAAAATTGTAAATTTACTTACAACATTATGAGATTTTTTTGTTTTGGTTAGTGTTTGTGTATTTAATGTGTGGCCCAAGATAACTCTTCTTCTTCCAGTGTGGCCCAGAGATGCCAAAAGGTTGGATACCTCTGCAACATATACTCTTATTTTTCTCTTGTTTCATTCACTCAGCTTAATTATTTTGAGTTTCATGTATATTGTCAGGAATCAGTAGTTCATTTTGAGTAGTATTCCATCTTATGGATATGCCAGAAGTGGTTTATCCATTCGTCTATTTATGGATATTTTAGTTTCTAGTTTTTGGCTATTCCAAAACTCCTATGAGCATTGTTGTACAAAGCCTTATGTGGACATACATTTCCTTTTCTTTTGGGTGGCTATCCAAGAATAGAACAGCTAGATCATGAGATAGGCTCATGTTAAACTTTTTAAGGAAATACCAAACTTTTTTCAAAGTAGTTGTACCATTTTACATTTCTGCAAGCAGAGTATGAGAATTCTCATTCTTCTGTGCCAACATATGGTATGGTATGGTATGGTATGGTATGGTATGGTATGGTATGGTATGGTATGGTATTCCTTTGAATTTTAGCCATTCTAAGTGTGTAGTGGTATCTCATTATAGTTTTAATTTGCACTTCTCTAATGGCTGTTGTTGAACCTCTTTCATTTGTTTATTTGCTTGCCTTCTGTGGTGAAGTCTCTGTTCAAATTATTTGTCCATTTTATTTATTGTGTTCTTTCTTATTGTTGGGTTTGTAGAATCCCTAATACACTTTGAATACAATTCCTTTATTACATGTATGCTTTACAAAAGAATTTCTCCTAATATGTGTGACTCATCTTTTCAGTCTCTTAACACTATTTTTTGAATAAATAAAGTACTTAATTTTTATGAAGTCTAGTTCATCAGTTTGTTCTCTCATGGTTACTATTTTCTTCCTATGTTTTCTCCTAGAAGTTTTATGATTTAGGTTTTATCTTTAGGTCTGCGATATATTTTGAGTTAATTTTTGTATATGTTGCAAGGTATGGATCCAATTTCATTTTCTGCATATTGACACCCAGTTTCAGCACAGTTTGTTGAAGAGATGCAAAAGAATGCAGTGTAGAAGGGATAATTGTTTTCTTTCTTTAATTAGTGCTCTGGTATAAAACAATGTAATAGTATTAGGAATAATTTTTGATGAATGTTCATGTGAAAAGATAGTCACATATTTTTGAGACTATGTGTGATTTACAACCGTTTTATCATTTCCCATTTAAATATGTATATGAATGTATACAGTCAGAAAGATATAAAAATGTTAGATATTATCTTAAAGGTGTGATTGGGTGATTAATTTTATGTATTTGAACATGTGTAATAAAGAAATAAAACTAAAAACAGAAAACACCATTTACAAACCAGTATAAAGAATGTAAAAGTGCTGGCTCATTATTTCTGCCTTATTTGAAGTCTGACATGACAATATTTGGAATAGAAGATAACATCTCTAAATCAAGTCCTTATCTTGTAAATTATTACAGAAATCTTTGTGATATGTTATTTAATCATTGAAACCAGATGCATAAATCTGTTCTGTTCAGCATAATAAAAAGGGTATATCCTAAGGAAAAAAGGCTCTAAGAATAGGAATTCTGAAGTATATAGTGGGAAATAGCAGCACTGGATAATGAATGGTAGAAGGAGGTATTGGGATTGCATTGCCTTCAGGTTAGGCTTTAGTTGTATTCAGCAGTTGATTTGCCTCATGACACAGCTAGATTTAAATTTTTCCTGTTTACAGAAAATTAATATTCATAGTGTATGTGTTGTGCATCAGTCATACAATAATTTAATTTGGGATAGCAAGGGAAAACTTTCCAAATGCAAAGTAAAACGCAAACACATAGTTAATAGTAATGTCATCAACCACCACCACCACCACTTTTAGATTTCAGACTTCTTTTTTAAAACATGGAATTAGGTGAGGTAATTTGCATGGTTTTTGTTTGGTTTTTTTTTTTTTAATCTCAGTTACCAATTGAAAAAAAGTGATGTTGAACTTTAATATTCATACCTCTCTTGACTAAATTTTTGATGTCCTTTTAAAATATTGTTTGTAGTTCTTTTTCTTCTAAGTGGCACTAATACAGACAAGCCTGTTCCATCCTCTTATTTAAGTAGTGATTTCCTTCTTTTATCCTCTTTAAAGCTTTTATCCATATGTATTTAGGATCCTAAGTTACAGAAATACAAAGGAAGGACCACGAAGACTTGTCATTTAAGTTGCCTACAGAAATTGTTGGGCCTCTGTGTTTAAAACCGTATAATCTAGTAGTATGCCTTGGAGAAAGAAAAGAAATTAAAGATATAGGATGAAACAGGAAAGCGAACTATGAGATAGTTTATTTTACTTTTTCATTTAATGAAAAAAATTAGTTTAGTTTTGGGGTGTTTGTGAATTCTAGAGGAAGGTATTAGGACTGTTACCTACAGATTAAGCAATAGTTATATACTTATTTGCAGTATTTTGGGGTAGGAAGAGAAGGGCTATAGCACTGCATAACAGATTTGGTATAGTTAAATAAAGATGCTAGTTTTTAAGAATGATTGTTTATTCCCCAAATTTTTAAGATTGACATTTTCATAAACCAGTCTTGTTTTAGAACAATGATAAATGTCATTGAGATCTAGAAGTTATGTACCATTTAATATACATGCAAAGCCATAGAAACTTAGTAAAGATGATCGATACAGAATACCAAACTAGTAATTCTAGCCATTATTTGTAATTTCATCTAGTATACTTGTATTCAAAATTTCTGCAGAATGAAGCTATATTTTCCCTGGCATTGTAGTCTTCTAAGTACTTGCTAAATTTCTGAGTACCCTGTTAGCATTTGATATTCTGAAATATTGAACTCTTGACCTTGAGTGACTGATATTCCGGAAAACATTTGTATGTTATTCATTTAAGTACTAGACCATTACTTTTACGTTTTTAGCCTATATAAGGTAACAGAGTTTACAAATCTTAAACAGTTGCTAATCTATATAGGCATCATTATGTTTGTAAAACTTGATATGGTTTGATTGAATTCCTTTTCCTTTTGATTCCATAGTTTCCACATTAGAGGAATATAAAATTGCACACAAGGAATTAGGATGATAAAGAATGATGATCTTATTTGAAATAATCTTAGCCTTTTTCCTTTTGTATCCCAGTGTGTTGGACTAGATTTGTAATGCATTATGAAATAGTAAAGTTCATGGCTTTAAAAAAAAATAGTGGCTTTGCTAGAGAAATCAAATGTTTTCTCTGGCATTCCTTTAAGTAAAAAACAAAGTCAGTACTGGGAAGAAATTTGAAACTTTGAATAGTTTTTTTCAGTTATCTTTGGTTCTACTTTGGGCAAAAGCCCACCTGCTTCTAAAATGTAAGTACAGTGTTAGTATAAAGTAGTTTAGGCAAAACATTTTCTTTTTGTTGTTGTTGTTGTTGTTGTTGTTGTTGTTGTTCAAGTATAGTTGTCTCCATTTTCATGCCACCACTTTCCCCTCCTCACCTACCCCCACCTCCCACCCTCAGTCCTTACCCTCTTTGGCTTTGTCCATGGGTCCTTTATGCATGTTCCTTGATGACCCTTCCTCTTCTTTTCCCCTGTGGGCAAAACATTTTCCACTTCACTCTATTATGCCCAAAAATGTTTGGTTAGAAGCAGCTACATAAAGTATTTTCTATATTTATATAAATGTAAAATGGTTGTTTGAGCCTCAACAAGTCAAAAATATCTGCCATGATCGTATAATGGCATCGTTGTAATACAGGTTATATTTTAAAAATATTTCGTTAACTTAGAGAAATAAACTAATGTTCAAATTTTGGAAATTTTTTTTTTCTGTGTTATGCGGTATACTGTATAGTAAGTCAGAGACTAGTTAATTGATTTTGAAACATTTAACTATTATTTCAAAGTTGTACTGTATAAACGTGGAGTAGAGTTAACAGTTTCATCATACTGTTACTACTTGGTGACGTTTTAAAAATTTGGAAAAAGTATCTGCCATATTATTGCAAAGTTCCAGAAGTGTGCATTTTTGCAAAATCGTTCTCTCTTATTCCATAATATAGTTATTTTAGAATATTAATGTCTGCAGTAGAATATGAACTGTTCATTTCAATGACATGTTTATGAAATATTTTCATAAAAAATAAAAAATTTTTGTGGGTTATTAAACAAGATGGGATTTTTAAAAGTCATTTTTAGAATTTGTATAATTAGACTATAGCTTTTCAAAAAAGAGTTCTAAGGAGTGAAGTATTTCCAAAGTAAGAACATATAAAATGAAAATTTAGGGTTACAGTCATAGCCTTACACCTTAATTCACGGTAAATAAAATTTATCTTTCAGACGGCAAATGGCTACATCTTGTTTTTTCATATTACATCTACAAGAGGGGACAAGTATCTTTATGAACCAGTGTTTCCCAAGTAAGTTTGTCTTTCATTCTTTTAATATTTGCTATACCTACTTTGCATTTACAAAAACATTATAGTTCTGGGTTGCCTGAAGTGATTAAAATAAGCTAAACAAGTATTTTCAAAATAGAGTTTCAAAAACTGTCAAGTCTTTGAACTATCATTATGTGAAAAAAGAATTCTGTTAAATAAACCTGGGAGCCTTGGATGATTGTACTGTATCTCTTCTTGGACATTCAGAATTACTACTAATGTACTCCAGATCTAGCAGTCTCCCGTTCTTATCAATGAGGAGCTAAGTGATCATGAGGGGAAGAGGTCAAAGCATCTTAGTAAGCTGATACAGCGCTTTTTCTTATATATTTTTTTGTATGTGGACAGAAAATAATTTTAGGGAATATGGACTTTTCCTTTTTTATCCTCACCCAAGGATACATTTTTATTGACTTTAGAGAGAGAGGAATGCAGGGAGACAGAGACAGGGATATTGATTGGCGAGGATAACATCTGTCAGTTGCCTCCTGCACATGGCCCCTAAGGAGGATTGAAACCTGCAGTCTTTTGGTGTGCGGGATGACACTCCAACTTACTGAGCACTGGGCCAGGGTGGAACATGGACTTTTGATCTTTAAACTATGTTGTTCTATATATTTGGCATTGTTTATTTTTCATTACATTTTTAACTTTACTTTTGAAATGGAAGAATATTTTATTGAAAGAACTTTAGAAATAAAAGAACATATAACTTTAATACCAAACATCTTTTTGTAAAAAAAGATCAAGTCATTAAAAAGTATGAAAATATAAATGAATGTCACATTTCTAGGTAGTGGAGGATAGCCAGAATTTATTATGTCTGTAAGAAATTAAAGGGAAAATAAATTTCATTATATGAAAATTTAAATTTCTCAGAATTAACAGGAAAAAAACATTAAAAGGGCAAGTAACAAACGGGGAAAATTTTTGCAGGAAATGGAACCAAGGCTTACTATTTTTTATAAAGGAGTCATCTAAATTGCTAGGAAACAGTAACATTTCAAAAGATAGATAAAAGCAGTCTCGTAAGAGGAAATATAACTAACAAACACAAGAGAAGCCTGTGTTAATTAGTAAGTCAAACTAAGCATTAATAACTCAGAGCAAAACATTAAATACAGTAATCTTTTTTTAAAGCTACACATTTTAGCATATAAAAATAGTTCTGGAGAAACTTTGAAATAGGTACACTTCTAGTAGATAAACACGAAGGTGGAGTAATAGACAATTTGGTTTGTAAATCAGCTGTGGTATATTCTTAAATAATATACATCATTAAATAAAATGTCTCAGAAAAATTTATAAACTTGAGACTCTGATCACATAATGCCTAGTGAAGAAACAAGTCACACAAAGTTATATATGTACTATGACCACAACTTTGTAAAACAAAACAACAAAAATCATCTAGAGAAAAAAACTAGAACAATGCATATTGTCATTGCTCCTGAGTGGTAGAATTGTAGTAATTTTTCAGCTTTTTTCAACTCTTGAATTTTCCAAAATTTTTGATATGCATGCATTATATTGGGTTAGCCAAAAAGTTCATTCAGTTTTTTTCTGTACAATGATGCTAGTAGTGCTTAGTTGTCTTTAACTTCATTCGAAACAATTTTGTTAGATTGTATTGTGACAGCTGTCATATCAGAGTGCATTTAAAAACAATTTATTAAAATTGGTGAATATTTGTACAGCCATTTTAAAATTGAAGATGGAAGAAAAATGCAACATTTGCAGTGCATTATGCTTTATTATTTCAAGAAAGGTAAAAATGCAATTGAAACACAAAAAAAGATTTGTGCAGCCTTTGGAGAAGTTGCTGTGACTGATCGAATGTGTCAAAAGTGGTTTGTGAAGTTTCTTGGTATGGTTAACATTTTGACCAAATAATTCTTTGCTGTGGGGCTGTCTTATGCATTGGAAGATGTTTAGCAGCACCCCTGACCTCTGCCCGCTAGAAGCCAATAGCAGGAGATAGCTGACACACTCAAAATGTCCAAAACAATGTTATTGGCGAGAATGAAAAATATGCCTTTTATGTTATGGAAAAAGCTGAACGGGCTTTTTGGCCAACCCAGTATTTACTGTGGGGAAAAAAATCCATGTGTTTGAAAAATCTAAAATAAAAGAAGGCCATAATTTTTTTTTAATGGCATATGAAAGTATTTCTTCAAATAATACTCGTTAATATTCTTGAGAATAAACTTTGGGAATGTGTCTTGTAGCTCAGTTTCTTTTATCATAGATTTTAGGGAACTATCTAGATTTTTCTTGATGTTATAGTCACTTCTTTTTGTAATAAATACAGTGTTAATTGAAGTGTTCTGAGTTTTGGAAATCTTTTGTGAAGAACAGAAATTTTTTAATGATGGAATTTAATTTGATTATTTTGCAATAAAAATCTTAATTACACAAATGCTTTTGGCAGAAAAATTGTAGTGTTAAAACAGTATGGACTTTGCGATAGGAAGTTGATGTATTTAGAAATATTAAATTCAGTTTTATGGGTAGTATGAAGCCTACTTTTTTTTTATTGTAAATAATTTGTGAACTTTTTGAAGAACTTGTAACGAGTGTCAAAATATCACTTCCTTGTGCATTTTGAACTACTGCATCTTAACACATTGTATTGCCGAATTTAGACGTGCTCCTGTCAATAAAAAGCAATAATCAGGATAATCTGAACTTAACTGGATTAATTTATACTATAAAATTAATAAGTAGGATTATTTATACTACTATAGGTGGGCTGGGTAGGGAAATAACATCCCTTTGACATACCCCCAATAAAAAGCAATAATCAGGATAATCTGAACTTAACTGGATTAATTTATACTATAAAATTAATAAGTAGGATTATTTATACTACTATAGGTGGGCTGGGTAGGGAAATAACATCCCTTTGACATACCCCTTGAAAAATACTATTTTCTTTATTTCAGCCCACTAACACGACATATATATACACACACATGCACACAGTGTTTTGAAATAGTGTTTTGGAAATCACCTTTTTTCTAGAAAAGTTTTTTAAAAAGTGACTTCAGGGGATGCCATTTAACTGTGTATGTTAGGCTAATGAACTAATAAAGGGCATTATTTTTATTTTTAACTCGAATGTTCTTACACATATTATATTGAGGCTTTTGGGTTTTAATACATGAGCTCAATAATACATGAGCAGCATGAATAGTGGATAAAGGATTAAGCTTTGGCATCAGATAGACCTGGAATTGAATGTCAGGTCCACCTCTTTTCAGCTGTATGACTTCTGTTAGTTATTTTGTACCTCCAAAACCTGTTTCCTCATCCATAGAATGAGATCACAGTAGTAATTATTTTCTAGGATTAATAAATGAGATCATGCATGCATATTAAATGTTCAGATTAGTGTCCTACCTCATGGGAAAATTAATAAAGGACAACTGCTATTATCATTAATATATTTTTTCCTTTACCAAATTTTTACTTTATTTCTAATATTTTAAGTGACTTTATGTATAAATATAAAGTGATTTTATGTATTATGTACATAATATATATTATGTATTGATTTTTAACTTTTTTATATTTGGGTAGTAATATACTTTTCCCCCAGAGTTTAACTTCTGATAACTGCTGCATAAGTTGTTTTGTTTTTTTTTTAATCTCTTATAGGGAAACACTTTTGCAAAGCAGAGCAAATTAGTGGATTTAGAGTCAGCCTGTTGTGTAATTTGCTGGGCAACTTTCTAGTTGGGTTGCTTAGTCCAGCAAGTTTCTAGTTTTTTAGAACCTATTTTAAAATTGGAATAAAAATACTTTCATTATTTGGAGGATTATATGAGTTCAGGTTTTTAAAATCTGGAAAATAATGACTCATATACAAGTTTGAGGAGAGTTTTAAAAATATGTAGTTTTGACAGTGTATCATTGTTGTCATTTGTGTCATTGTAAACATTTATGCCATTCAAAATGCTATTCTGAGCACTTTTTCAAACTCCGTTAATCCCTGCAGCAACCCTGAAAGGTAGTTAGGTACAGTTACTATATAAACTGTAGCAGAGAGTCACACGAGTAAGTAGTGCAGAATTCAGATGTGAGTGTTGTAGCTTCAAAGTCTTTGCTTTTTATCGTGAACACTGTATTACCTCAAATGTATTTATGCTTGTCTAGCCATCAGCTACTTTGGGATTTATAGGGAATCAAAAAGGATAAGTGATCTGGGGAGGTTTATAATAGTCCTGAAGAATAGAAGCATGATAATTGAGGTGAGTAGTTAGTAATCATCTTCTCAGTTGCAAAAACTCTATTGTCTTTTGTTTCTATACGCTAAATCTTTGAGTTCATCACATGAGTTTTTCCAGAGTATCTCGGCTCCTCTGTATTATGTGACAGCATCTTAACCTCAGACTGCATATTGTTTTCCATTGTGCTCCACCTGAGACAGGTCAGATGCCATGATTTTCCATAGTTTCCGCAGTGTTGTTTCCAGCATCCTTCCTGTTGATGTTGGGAGTCAGCCTTCAACAATGATGGCAGTCTTAGTGAATGACTTTTTATGCCTCGAAGGTTATTTATTCTTTGATTAATGAATGTTTCGCTTTTATCTTTTTTGTTTTTATAAATCCATTGTGTAATAAACCATCCCTTCATATGAGTTACATAGATCAGTGGATAGATTTATCTACTGAAGGTCGTCTGACTTTTTTTCTGTCTTGAAACTTGCAGTGATTAACAAAGAAAACTGCCAGGGATAAATCAGAAATAATTTGTGTTTAGGTTTAGAATGTGTTCCAAGTGCTCATCTTTAAATATGAGTTTAGTAGATCTTGAAGCTGCAAATCAAATTTATTTTACTGTAATGAAAATAATTTTAATAAATATGTCATCATAATGTATACTTTGTTGAAAGCAGAGATTTTCCTCCTTATTCTGTCTTTCCACTCCTATTAACCTTTTTTTTTTTTAATTTGGTCAGCAGCTTATTGACCCCAAAGTTCTTTAAAAAAAAGTAGTGCTAAAATTCAGTACATTTAATTATCAAATATTAAAAATACAGATATTATTTCCACTGGAAAAAAAATCACCCCAAAACAACTATCAGAACTCCCTGCATCCCTCACTCCCAGTATCTTTCATTAGATTGTGAAACTTTAGCAGGTTGTTAATGAATTAGTGCTAGGTAGAAATCAAGAAAAGAATAACTACTAATAAAGGTGTGTGGTTTCTAACCTCAGCACAATCTACTCTTTCAAAAATCCAGACACGTGCTAATTTACATCAAGTTTAGAGGAGAAAAGAAGTCTGAATTAGTTAGAGATGTGCAAGTTCTAATCATTTTGATTAAAATGTAGAATATACTCCCTTAAAGTAGTACCACTTTTCTTGAGCTTCAGGCCCACCTTGCAGGATATATTCATTTAGATGTCCCTCTAGGCCATGTCAGACTCATCATGGCTAAACCTAACTCCTTTCCCGTCTACCAACCCAAGCGTACTGTTGTTTTCTAAAATTTAATATAGTTACCATGATCTTTTATACAATTGTTGAATGAGGTTGAAAATCTTGGAATATCTATTTCTTCACTTCTCAAATTTCTTGTGTAATCAAACTGTGTTGATTGATAGCAACTCTTTAGTGTCTTTAGAATTTGCCTATCTCTGCTTTTATTAAGGACCTTCATGGCCTCCCCTTACCTATAGAAAAACTTATTTACTAACAACTTATTCTCCTCTTTTAGTGTCTTTCTCCTACATACTTAAATCCATCCTTTGATTTGATAACACATTTACTTTTCAAAACAGATATGATGCAATTCTTGTCTCAGAAACTTTTTTAGAAAGCCTGGGTTAGGCTCTAACTGGCGTGACTCGGCTGGTTGAGCCTTGTCCTGCTGAGTGAAAGGTTGCTGGTTTGATTCCCTGTCAGGGCACATGCCTCGGTTGTGGGTCTGGTCCCTGGTTGGGGCACGTGCAAGAGGCAACTGATCATTGTTTCTCTCTTACACTGATACTACTCTCCCTCTCCTTCTCCCTCCCTTCTCCTCTCACTAAAAATAAATGAAATCTGTTTTTAAGAAAGTCTGTGTTAGTCTTATTCTAAGTCATTCAAACACCTAGACTATAAAGGTATAAAAACACTAACATTACACATCAGTATTTTCTGGAATAATATTATTTCAGAAAGATTCCATTGGTATACTTTTTTATTTTTATTTTTTATTGTGGTAAAATAACACAACATTCATCATTGCAACAATTTTTTTAAAGATTTTATTTATTTATTTTTAAAGAGAGGGGAAGGAAGGGGGAGAGAGAGAGAAACATCAATGGGTGGTTGCCTCTCACTCACCCCCTACTGGGGACCTGACCTGCAACCCAGGCATGTGCTCTGACTGGGAATCCAACCAGAGACCGTTTGGTTCACAGGCCGGCACTCAGTCCATTGAGCTACGCCAGCCAGAGCTCATTGCAACAATTTTTAAGATGTACAGTTATATTCCATGTAAGTGGAATCACATAGTATTTTTTTATGACTGGCTTATGTCACTTAACATATGTCATCAAGGTTCACCCATTTTTGTAGCATATGTCAGAATTTCCTTACTTCTGAAGGCTGATTATTCCATTGTATGTGTGTCTACCACATTTTGCATATCCATTCATTTGCTGATGGACACTTGGGCTGCCTCCTCATTGTATCTGTTGTTACATAGGTATTGTATCATAGGTTGCTATGAACATAGGTATTCAGATGTCTCTTTGAGACCCTGATTTCAGATCCTTTGGGTTTATAGCCAAGGTGGAATTGCTGTATCATGTAGTAATTCTATTTTTAATTTTTTGGGGAAATGCCATACTGTTTTTCTCAGCAGCTGTACCATTTCACATTCCCAGCAACAATACACAAGGGCTCTTATTCCTCCATGTTCTTGCCAACAGCTGTCATTTTCTGGGTGTTTGTTTGTTTATATAGTCCTCGTCTTGGTGGGTGTGAGGTGGTATCTCTCATTTGGTTTTGATTTGCACTTTCCTAATGATCAGTGATGTCGGGTGTCTTCTCATGTGCTTATTGGTCATTTGTATACTTTGCAGAAATGTCTGTTTGAGTCCTTTGTTGTTTTTCAGTTGGGTTGCTTTGGTGTTTTGTTGTTGAGTTTTAGGAGTTCTCTGTGTATTCAGGGTATTAATTCCTTACCTCATAAACGTTTGTTGCTCTCCAGTCCCCCCAAAGTGAAGTCCAAAGAGCTCTGGCCTGACATTTAGAACCTACCTATCTCTAGCACCTTGAAATCTACATCTTCTTGAACTACCTTCTTGTTTGAACACACATAAGTTGTCTTAAATATCCATTGGAGGCAGATTATGTTTAATTAATCAAAAGGCAGCCTAAACAACATTGACAGCTGCAACTTATTAAGAACCTGCTAACTCATTTTTCTCATTTTATAGACAAACAAAAGCATAGAAAGTAACTCAGAGTGGCTTTTCCAAAATCATTGCCAATAAAAAAGTAGAACCTGGATTGGAACCCAGGTATTTCTAATTTCAAATGCCATTCTCTTAGCCACATCTCCGAACTGCTCTATTTATTTGAGGTAGTAATACCAAGTCTAATATCATAAGAACTTAGGAAAAAATGTAATTAAGCCAATTTGAGAGTTTTTTGGCTCTTTATAATCTGGGTTTAATTTATACTTCCAGACTTATTCTTCATGATTTTCGTCTAAAAATCTGATGCTGTACTTTCAAATTGTTGAACTAGAAGTAGTATTTTTTATTAGAAAGTGAGGTTTTTAAATTAATGTAATTTTTAACAGTTCATTGCATTTTAGTATGTTTGGAAGAAGGGTTGGAAACTTTCCTTAAAATTGATCTCTAATTTTATAATAGAAGTCATTAGAAAGTCAGGATTTACCTAAATCTGCTTTAAAATTTTTATAATACCTTCGCTTTAATAAATGAGAGTATTTTTATGAAAAAATAGAGGGTTTTCATCCTTTATCTTGAAAATAACCAGCAGAACAAGAAGTTGAAAATATACTATTTTCTATTTTTAATAAAAACTGGAGGTATCTCTAATCCTTGAGCTAAAAATTGGATAAGAAAGAATAAATGACTTAGGATGAATATCAAACCGTAGAGCCTAAGGTTTCTACATGGTACTGTTGAAAAGCAATTTGTTTGGTCTGTAAAACCCTAGGAAGACTCAGGAATTAGATGCTCTAGTACCACAGAATATAGGAGCGAGCCAGAGGCCATAAAGCGGGAGATTATTTTTAAAACCTGAAGAAGGAATAAAGATTTTGTGGTCCTACATCACAGGATACAGAAAACGCATTGTCTGATTAAACCAGGGGAAGTCCAGACAAAGCGTAGGCAAGGATGAGATGGTAAACTAAAGATGGGGGTTAAGTGAGAGTTGTAATACTGAACAGTAAGATGTCTAGCCTATTTACTCTGCTTGGCTTCAGACTTCTGGATTCTGTGCTCAGATATCCCTGGCAGGGTTGAGGGATCCTTCCCGGGGAAGTTAAACCACTCTAGAAAATGACCCAGAAGGCCCTGCTGATACTTGGCTACTTCAACAAAAGTTTCAAGCCCAACTTGAACACACAGAGTTTACAATTAGCTTGTTCTCATTAACTTGTTAAACATGAACGGCCAAGGATTGTTAGCTATTTTAGGAAAGTTTCCAATGTAAAAGAAAGGCACAAGAGGAAAAAAGGAAACTCAAAATTGACAATGTAGGAAACAAAAACACTTTGAGGAAGTGATCATTAACAACCTCAGATAAATGCTGTCTAATTAAGACAACAACAAAAAAGCACGGATTCTATAAGAAAAAGGAAGAGGGAGTGAGGAAGTTCTTGGAATGAAAAGTATATAAGCAGAAAAAACAGAATTGGAAAAAACAATTCAGGAACTCCCCCAGGATGTAGAACAAAAGACAAAGTACAGGAGAAAAGGGAAAAGTAGAAGTTAATATAAATTTCAGAACCTAACTAGTAGGAGTTCCAGAAAGAGAACAGAATTAGAGAACTTCATTGGAATACACTAACAAAGGAAATAAAACATAAATTTGCCAGAGCTAAACTAAAACATCAGTCACTAGATTGCCACCAAACTTCTATATGGAAAATAATCTAAAACTAAAAATTGTGTAAAAAGCTTTCTGAGCATCAAAATAATTTTCACAAAGCAAAGTACCTTGAAAGCTATTGCTCTTTTTAGATTCATTGCACATAATTTTAATAGTACTGACAAAGTGGTTTCCAGGATAATAGGTGCCTGGAGAGGGACAGATGACTTAGGCAGGCTAATTGTTGCCAAGAGTAAGTGATAGCTGATAGTAAGAAAAGAGACAGATAGCTATTAAATTCCAGCATAGACGTTGAGAAAGATGGTCCCATGCCATGTGGAGATACAGATTCCAGGGCAGCTTTATAGTCCTTTTGAGCGGTTGCATGTGACAGCTTAGTTATATTGACATTGACCCAGCCACTCAAGTTGTAGCCATTTGATTGATGCTATGGAGTTTTCAGATTTAGTCATTTTGCTGTTTATTGCCAAGTTTTATGTAAAACATCTGATTGCATCCCTGGATCTGAACAATTCTGATACATACCCAAAGGATAGAAATGAAGGATGAGGTATGGAGTAGTAAGGTAAGATAAGGTGAGGATTTGGATCACTTTGGACATGTACTATATAGAGTGGCATATATCTTCCATAGTTGTCCAACTCAGAAAGAGCTATTAGTCAATTTAAACAAAATGTCTGTTGGTTCTCTTGAGAGTTGATTTTTAACTTGTGTTTTTTCCTAAGATCCTTTGCTCTGCTCCCTTTACTCCCACTTCAGTACAAGTTACATTGGTCAGACACATTCATTTCTAATTGATAAGCAGATATGTATGCTATAATGAAATTTAGGTCTTTTTCATTTGAGAACCTAAAGGATAAACACCTGATTTATAAGTTTGATTAAGTTTATTTGGGTATGTATTAGTCACAGAGTAAATGAGAATTCAATTTCTTTCCCTTTAATCCTGTATATTTACTTTTTTTTTTTTTTAGAGGAAGTCCACAAATGAAGGGGACACCCCATTTTAAGGAAGAACAGTGTGCTCCAGCAGTAAATTTAGAGATGAGGAAAATATTGGATTTGCAGGCTCCCATTATGAGGTACAGTACTTTGGTTGTATATAGCATTTTGTAATGACAATAGGCAATGTAGTTGATAAATCATGACCAATAAGAAAGTTGTTCTCATTTCTTTTCATTGAGGATAACATTTTTAACCCTAGGTATGCTTGATTAACCCTTATGAAAAATGTGAAAATTTATAGACGGTACATTATTATACTTAAGTTGTTGTAATAAAGCCCATAAATTAGGTATACCATCCATATGTTATTTTAGAAATTTATATTTTTGGTAAGATCTAGAATTGTTTGAATGATATGGCATGGTCGATGTTACTTAAAAAAGGTTACTAATAAAAACCACACAAGTTGAGAAAAAGAGAAAGTGCCTTTGTTTTCTATAGCCTTCGTAAGTTTGGGGAAGTATACGTACATTGGGAAGAAAACTGAGTTTTCTGATCCAAGTGTGAATGAAGGTTGTGTGATAAGGCCAGAGTACCAAAATACCAAAAATTATTTTACATCCATTGGTAAGAAAAAACAAATGACTTTACCAATAATTCAGTTTTATTTCCTTAATTGCTTCACATTTGACATTTTAGTTCTCTGCTCTGTGGGTCTTGTCAAAATTGTAATTTTTAACTTAAAGTTCTTACTACAAAAAAAATTTTTTTTGTAAATCCAGGGTTGAAGTTGGACCCCCAAGAACCTTTAACCGTTATTGAACCCAGTCATATTCAATAATGAAATTTTACTGGTAATATTCCAACATTCTGTGCATCAAAATGACCAGCAGTTCTTACCTCTGTTGCCCAGACTTGCTATAGGAAAATGATAAGAGAAATGATAAAAGTAGTATTCTAGCTCAAAATATATTTTATTAGGAGTCATTAAAACCTCCCTGTCAAAATATGTGCAAGTAAACTTATGAAAGAAAACATTGATAAATTCAGTTATATAATTTTTTTTTAAATCTGTCTTGGTGAAAAGAGCAAACACACACCATAAGTAAGACCAAAAGACAACACAAACTGAAAACAAGCACATATAGTGAATATCACAAAAAGCCAATTTCCATAATAACACATTTTCTATAACAAGAAGACACAGTAGAAGAAATGGACAAAGAATGGTAAGCCATTTGTTGTTATTTTTATATTCCAGTTAATACATTACTTAATAGATTGCCATTAGGACATTAAATAAATGACTGATACTTACAGTTAGATAACATACTATCTTGGGGAGGGAGTAGGGAAATGAGAACTTTATACATTGGTAGTGGGTATATAAACTGATACCATACCTATGGAAATCGATTAAGCAGTATCTATCCAAGTTACAAATGCTTATGGCCTTTGCCCAGCATTTCTCCTTCTAGGATTTAATCCTGCAAATACAATACATATTGGAAATGACATGCTCACAGGATTTTTTATTGTACATCGCTTACAGTAGTAAAAGGTTGAAAACCACCTAAATATCTATCAGTACGGAGTGGTTGAATAAATTTTCTTACATCTATACAATGAGAATAATACGCATCTATAAAAACAATTAGAGTACTCTGTACTTTAGAAAACTTCCCAAATATGTTGTTGGGTGAAAAAAACGGGTATCCTTTATACCATAATGCTAGTATTTGTTTTTAGGAGCTGGTGGTGGTAAATGATGTATTGTTCTGGAAGAATACATAAGAAACTAAGCATGAGAACTGAGTGGCTAGGGGACATTTTTGGGAAAAAGACTTTACTATCCTTACTAAATATTGAACTGTCTGGATGTAATATGTGAATACATTGAACTATAAGAATTTAATACCTATGTTTTAAAATTTTTTCTGATGCAGTTATAATAAAAGCTTTCTTTCACTATTTTGTTTGGACTACAGTACAGATACTGGAACATATTAAATGAAATTGTATGCAAGTGGCTGGCTGTTGTCTTGTTTTGCTTAATCTGTCTTTTAATAATATATGAGTAGTCTCCTCAGAAAAGGAATGCTTTTTGCTTTTGCTTGCTTAAATGGGATCAGGGTTACAAAAGATTAAATCAGGTTATTCATCACCTTGGTCAAAACACACTCTTTACTTTAGATTTTATTTAAGATAATAGATTCTTTTCAATAACGTAACTTGTTGCATAAGGAATTTTGAATGTGGGTACCAAACTAGGTGGAACTGTACAAGCATGGTGTTCTGTCTCCACCTGGTGGTAAAAACTGTGGTTCATGAAAATGGAATAAAAAGAGCTTTTCAACAAAGAATTCCTGCCACCTTGTACAAGTTTAACTTGTCAGGTGCTACTTTTTAATCAGATGTGGATGATTGGAAATCTCACAGAACTCAGAACTTTCTAAGTTTTCCCTCAAAACTTCAGTAAAATAATTGCATTTTAGAGGAATGCTATTATTAGTACCTATATTAGAGATTGCCTATATGGTTTTGAACTGAATAAGAACATGTGAAATTTGGGCTTTATAACCATTTTCCCTGCCACTACCAAAAATGTAAGTCTTATAAAGTTAGGGGTAATGGTTACACTGTTGCTTATAGGCATAAGATGGCAAGAGCTTTTAATTTTTGATTGAAAAAGAAACTAGGATTAATGTTAAGCATCTGAACTTTGTTGATAGAAAGGTAAAAAAGTACTAATACCATGTAATGAATACTAATAAATAGCATAGATTATTCCATATTTTGCTCCATCCCAGGCAGTTAGGAAAGCTCTAGGTAGTATATAGTATGTAATATTAGATATTAAATATATTTGCATATTTGAGAATTGATAAGTGTGAATTATATATATGCATATATATATATTTTTTTTAAACCTCTGGAATACCAGATAGCTGTTCTGAAGCCCATGAAGTCAATGATTGGAGAGGCTCTCTTGAGGATGTTAGAGTACATTTATGTGATTTTCTATGTATTTATACCTAGGGGTAATTTTCAAAATATTTAAAAACCAGTACAGCGTTAAAGGATATGGGATATTTATTATTGGTACAAGGTCCTGATAACCCCTGATGTCAAGAACTAATCCTGTAGTAGTTAGATCTTCGTGAGGGAATCAGTGGTGGGCAGGCACTTCAGTGGCTGAGAACAAGTCCTACTTACTAACTTTTATGGAAATATTCAGTAAGTTAACAGCTGACATCAGCCTTTGTTGTTTTTTTTTTTAATTGATTTGAGAGAGAGAGAGAGAGACATCAATTTGTTGTTCCACTTACGCATTCAGTGGTTGTTTCTTGTATGTGACCCTGACCAAGGATCGAACCCACAACCTTGTTGTATTGGGATGATGCTCTAACCAACTGAGCTACCTGCCAGGGCACAGCCTTTGTTTTAATGAGTTTGTTTAGTTTCAATTAAATGAGGATACTGTCTTTTCCTATGAGTTTTTTTTATCATTATCACTGGTATTTTAAAGCCATTATTAATTCAGGATTGTCTAGGTGCCCCTTTATGTTGCTCATTTTTCCCTTGATTCTTAGTCACATTTTCCTGTTTACTCACATGTGTGCTCATATTTTGTCATAGCATTGTGGGTGATGATGGTGTAGAGATTCTAATTCTGTCAACTTTGTTAGAAGAGTTTTGCCTAGCAGGCAGTTAAAATACTGCAGGGTAACCTTGTCATATGCCGTAATTCTAGGAAGGTAGGAGCTGGGGAAAGAGAAAAAATATTGTTTGAAAAAAACCTAGGTTGACACCTGTTTAATGAAAATCACTGGTAAAACAGTGACTGCTCTACTCACTTGCCTCTCTTTATATGTAGTAGCAGATCTAAAACATTAAGTTCTTGTATTCTGCTCACCACATGCTACATATAAATTTTATCACAAAAATATAAATTTGAAATGAAAGAATATATAATACTTTAAAAGGTGAACTTTAAAACTGGGAATCTTAATTGATTACAAATGCTCTGATGTTCAAAATATGGATCTGTGTCAGAGGACATGTTATTCTACTCGTTTTCAATATTTTTACAGTTTGGAAGAAAATATAATAAATTATTGTCTCAAATCCTTGGGGAATGAGTCATTGAACTTAACTTTCCAAAGAAGTCAAAGTTTAATTGAAGAATTAAAACATTAAAAAACAATTTACTATTAAGATTTAATTGTTTATTAATTACACTCAACTTTTTTAAATATGAAAGGAAATTTAATAGTGTATATTAGAGTATATATTATAGACATATAACATTTTATCATTCTTTTGTATACTTGAATTCTTTATAGCATTTGATACTCTTGAGTACTGTTGCTTTTTTTTAATATTATATTGATTATGCTATTACAGTTGTCCCAATTTTTCCCCTTTGTCCCGCTCCACCTGATACCCTCATTCTTTTCAGCAGTCCTCCTCCCCTTAGTTCATGTCCATGGGTCATGCATATGTTCTTTGGCTACTCCATTTCCTCTACTGTTCTTAACATCTCCCTGTGTATTTTTTACCTACCAGTTTGTACTTCTTAATCCCTGCACCTTTTCCCCATTGTCCCTCTTCTCCCTCCCAACTGATAGATAACCCTCTAAATGATCTCCATATCTGTGATTCTGTTTCTGTTCTGCTCATTTGCTTAGTTTGTCTTTTAGATTCAACGTTGATAGTTGTGACTTTATTGCCACTTTAATGTTCATACTTTAGATCTTCTTTTCGTATATAATTCCCTTTAACATTTGGTATAACAAGGGCTTGGTGATGAAGAACTCCTTTAGTTTTACCTTATGTGGGAAGCACTTTATCTGCCCTTCAATACTAAATTATAGCTCTGCTGGATAGAGTACTCTAGGTTATAGGTCCTTGCTTTTCATCACTTTGAATACTTCTTGCCAGTACCTTCTAGCCTGCAAAGTTTCTTTTGAGAAATGAGCTGACAGTCTTATGGGAACTCCTTTGTAGGTAACTGTCTGCTTTTTTCTTGCTGCTTTTAAGAGTCTCTCTTTATCTTTAACCTTTGGCGTTTTAATTTTGATGTGTCTTGGTGTGGTCCTCTTTGTGCCCATCTTGTTTGGGACTCTCGGTGCTTCCTGGACTTGTATTTCTATTTTCTCCAAATTTAGGAAAGTTTTCTTTCATTATTTTTTCAAATACATTTTCAATTTCTTGCTCCTGCTCTTCCTATTCTCCCTTTGCACCCCTATGATTCGGTTGTTGGTATGTTTGACGATGTCCCAGAGGTTCCTTAGCCCATCCTCGTTTTTTACTTCGTTATGTTCCAAATCATTGATTTGATTCTCAGTTTCATCCCCTCTACTGTTGGTTCCCCGTAAATTTTTCTTTATTTCACTTATTGCAACCTTCGTTTCTGCCTGGCCTTTTTTTATGCTGTTGAAGTACCCAGTGAGTTCCTTGAGCATCCTAGTAACCAGTGTTTTGAACTTTGCCTCTGATAGGTTGCTTATCTCCATTTCATTTAGCTCTTTTTCTAGTTTTGTTCTCTTCTTTCATTTCGACCATATTTCTTTGTCTCCTCATTTTGGCGCCTCCCTGTGTTTGTTTCTATGTATTAGGTAGAGCTACTTTGACTCCCTGTCTTAGTAGCATGGCTTATTATAGAAAAGTACATCTGTAAGCTGGTGGGGCAACCTGTGTCAGCATTCTGTGGCTCTGTTGGGGGGAGGGCTCAGAGAGGGGACAGTGCCACTGCCTGGCCTCTAGAGTTTTGTCCAGGAGGAAGCTGTCTCTTGGCACTGCCCTGTTGCCACTGGTGCCCTTCCAGCTATTGCCCTGGTGCTGAATTCCAGAGGGAGTGAGTCTGCATAAGTCTTAAGTCTGTTGCAGGCCTTTTAAGAGGAGTTTTCCTGAGAGTCCCACAGTTTCTTGCCCCATTCCAACCCCCACTGGCTTTTGTAGCCAGAAGTTATAGGGAGTTATATTTATAGTGCTAGAATCCTGGGCTGGGTGGTATGCTCTGGGGCTGAGATCCCTCACTCCCAAGGTATCCCACCCAATTTTTATCCAGCACACATGGATGTGGGACTTCCCATTCCACGTTCCACACCTCTGTGCTCCACTCTGCATCTCCGCGCCTCTCCATGCCTCTCTACCTCTCTGCATGTCTCTGTCCCTTCTACTCATCTGGATGAATGTGGCTTCTTTAAATCCTTGGTTGTCGGACTTCCATACAACTTGATTTTTGACGTTTCTGGGTGATATTTTTTTGTGGTCTAGTTGTAATTTTTGCTGTAGTTGTGTGAGGAGGCAAGGTGTTTTTACCTATGCCTCCATCTTGTTCGGAAGTCTCGAGTACTGTTTCTTAAATCAATCTATTCCCTTGGCTCTTTTGATAACCAATTTTTACTGTTTTTTCCCCTGATCTCTTTTTCTTTCTCTCTACCAGTACGTTTGCAGTCTCATTTATGGATTTCTCTTTTTCCCCTTTTTCCTCCCTCCCACAGACATTTACTGTCAAATATAACTAGCACTGCCCTTGGGACTGGGCATGTAAGAGTAAATCAAGTAGGTGTTTATTTGCCATTAGTTAAGTAAATGTTAAATCTCTTTGAAAATATCAGTACGTGCCGAGATCATATTACATAGTTTTCAATATTTAATCAACTGAGATGTTTTCTGAAGGGAGAAACTTATTTTATTCACCTTAGAATGTCCAACAGAGAGTATAGCACCTGCCACAGAGCATGGGCTTAATAAATGAACAATATGAGACTCATGATACCCTAGAAATACAGTGATCAAGAATTCTGCTCTTCAATACAGCAACCTCTAATCAGATGAAGTTATTTAAATTTGTTAGTTAAAAGTTAAGGAAATTTAAAATTCAGTTCTCCTGTCACATTAGCCACGTTTCAAGGGTACAATTACCATGTATGTCTGGTGACTGCTATGTTTGGTAGTACAGGTAATGAATATTTTTATCACTGGTGAAAGTTCTGTTGCACAGGGCTCGAGGGTGTTACTCTATACCTGATGGCTCCAGGTTGTCATCCTTTCACTAACTGCTCCTTTCGTGGTTTCTCTGCCTCTTTTCTTATCAACTATCACTTACCCTGTCTTCTAATTTATTGTTTCTATTTCTGTTTTTTAACTTAATTCATCAAATTTGTGACTGTGGCTTCCCATAGTCTTCCATTTCTTCCACAATTTCTGATTCTAGATTGAATTATACATAAAGTTACTATATAGCTAAATTATAAATAAATGACAGTTGTGTAAGTGGTTTCATTATTTTCTCCAAATGAATGTTCTTAGTCTAGAACAATTATATTCATACTCATTGCTTTCCTAGTATGTTCTCTTAAAAGGCAACTGCTAATAAATTGCTTACTTCTCTACAGTTTGCAGTCTGTTCTGGAAGATCTCCTGGTTGCTACTTCTGACGGACTTCTTCATCTTATTCACTGGGAAGGAATGACAAATGGAAGGAAAGCTATTAATCTTTGCACAGTACCCTTTTCACTAGATCTGCAGTCATCTAGAGGTAGTTATACTTTCTGCATGGGGTAGAACGAGATGTTTCATATTGGATATAATCTAGTTAGGTATTTTCTGTGGATGAACATTGATTTTTCTGCTTTGGAATTAATTATGCAAGGAAAGTATGTGCATTTGTGTGTATGTCTCAGGAAGGAATAGTTTCGTTGTTTACTGGTTTGTTTGTTTCTTTTTTTTTAAGATTTTATTTATTCCTAGAGAGGGGAAAGGAGGGAGAAAAACATCAATGTGTGGTTACCTCTCTCGTGTCCCCCCTACCCGCTGCCCCCCACTGCCCCCGCCGTCCCTGGGACCTGGCCTGCAACCCAGCCCTGACTGGGAATCGAACCAGCAACCCGTTGGTTCGCAGGTCAGCACGCAACCCACTGAACTCAGCAACTCAGCAATACCCCACAACACTAACCAGGGCTGTTTAGTGTTTTTAGGTCATTGGTTTTTTTGTTTGTCTTTAATTCATTGATTTTAGAGAGAGAGAAACATCAGTAATGTGTTCCGTCTGTTTATGCATTCATTGGTTGATGCTTGTGTGTACCCTGACCCAGGATTGAACCTGCAACTGTGGCTTATTGGGACAGTGCTCTAACCAACTGAGCTACCTGGCCAGGGCAAGTCATTATTTTTCCCTTTTAACTGTCCTTACAGGGTTGGTAAGCAAAAAAGTGAGAGAATTATTTGCTATATTTATATTTGTATTTCACGTACTTACTTTTTCATCAGCAGGTTCATTCCTGGGCTTTGCAAATGTACACATCAGAGACATGGAATACTGTGCCACACTTGATGGGTTTGCTGTGGTGTTTAACGATGGTAAAGTTGGATTTATTACACCAGTGTCCAGTAGATTTACTGCAGAGGTATGACTTACTTACTTTGAATATTTTCTTTATTGTGCATTAATTTAGTCTGTGTTACTAAATCCCTCCCCCATTTTAAATTTATGATTTTAGGGGTTAACTAATACTTAATATCAAAACTATACATACAAATAGTGTAAGTAGACCAATAGTTCTGTGAGACATACTGAAGAAAAATGATAGTTCCAGCTCTCCTCCCTGCTCTCATCACACCCGGCTTCCATTCTTGTAGGCAACTACATTTTGTTCTTTTACTGTTTATTTTACTATTTATCTTCACTATTCTTTGTATTTCCTTTAATTTTTCGTTTTTAGGCTCTGTTTATGTACCTCTCACTGTGGCAAATGACCATGTACTTCCTTCCCTGTTTCCAGCACATTCTTCCCAATATAGCTGTTGTAGGTTTGATTAGATTACTATTCATTGTTTATATTGATACTACTCTGTGCACTTATATTAGTACCTGTCCCGTGGAAGATATTATGATTATTTTTCTTTTCTTACAGATTCTCCCTCCCACTTGGAATTAATAATTGTTAGTTCTTAACATTTGCTTAGTTTCTGTGTATTTACTAACTCAACCCCAAACTGCCTGCTAGTTATGTAAATATCCTCTCAGTTCATCCAAATGCGTAGGTGTTCTAGCCATTTTGTGTTGAAGAAGCTTCTGGCCTGCTCCAGTCTGGACTGCTTGCTCACTATATATGCCTTTAACACAGTAGTATTTTGGGGATCTCCATCATCACCTGAAGGATTTCCTTTACTCCTTTATTTGTATGTGATCATTTTGCTTTTGCTGGTTAATTCGTATATGATTAGTTCATTTATAAATTTGGTTGCTGTGATAGAGACCCACAATAAAATTCTGGATTCATTGATAAACTGTGGGGTTTCGTTTACTGTGATGTTCACTGTATGGGGAGCTAACTGGATTATTTCTTTTCCTTCCATCTCTCCAAAGTTTATTTGAAGAGAGTCCGGCAATCTTTTCCAGAATATGCATACCTGGCTGGCCCAATATTCTAGTATTTGAGCTAAGAAAAGAGTTAGACTAGAGGGCCCAGATTCAGAATGTAAACTTTTACTTAACCCTGTTTTCATTGTGGTACAGAGACCATTGGAGTCCTTTTATTTTTTGTTTTTTTGTTTTTCACCAAAGAAAAAGCTCTGGGTTTCTGTTAGCGTGGAGGTGGGATGTACTTTTAGCAGCTTAAATTGGGGAGGTACTCCTGGAAGACCCCAGCTGATGCTTAAACAGGCTTTGAATCAATGCTATTTTCAGTTCAGCCTTTCAGAGACATCTAAATTCTCAAGCCTTTTGTGTATCCTATAATGTAAATATACCTGCTTCTCAACATTGTTTACTTCCAATTAAGGATCCTACTGTTCATCCTTATATTTCCCAGCTTCTAGAATTTTCTGATACTACCTCATCTCCCATTCTTTGTCTTTGCCAGCTTATACTTTTTGAAAAAAATCTTTTCTGTTATAAATATTGGGGTTTTAAGAGTCAGAGAAGCTAAATATTCATGATCAGTCTGCTGTTTTTCACTGGAAAGGATTTAAGTTTCTTTTTTAAGGGTATATTCTTTCTACATGGTATTACCAACTTTAACTAGTAAGGCACTACTGAATTACCAACTTTAACTAGTAAGGCACTACATTTGTGGTAACATGTCAGTGTGTAAATAATAAAAATAAGCTTTTGAAGAACCTAATTTTTTTCACAAGGTACAGATATATTTGAAATTGTGTGAGATTTTAATGTTTTTACTGAAAAAAAATTATTAGAGCTGAAAAAGTGATTGACTCTTTTCTGTGTTTTTATTAGTATTTGGTTAAAGAAATTTTTCCAGTCAATTAAGGGTTAAAAAATAATAGAAAGTAGATGGGCATTATTAAATGTTACAAATAGAAAATATAAATTACAAGGAAATAATACATATATATTACTGGTAGTTAATACCTTTGCCTTAGATAGGAAACACACTAACAGTATCTTTATATTAGACATTATTTAAGTACTTTGTAAAATTTCTGCTTGGCATTGTTTAATATATTTAACAGATAAATTAAAATATGTCAGATTATGCCTTTCCTCTGCTTAGAACCCTTCAGTAGGAGTATATAATTAGGACAAAACCTTCTGAGTACAACTAGAAAAGCTGAAGAAAAAATATTTTTAAAATGTGCTTAAAGGTTTTTGGAGAGCTAATTAGACAGTAAAGAATTACCAGGGTGGTGGATGCCAGAGGACCAGTGAGCTCAGCCCAGTGTTTGGGGCTGCAGTGAGCATAAACAGAAGAGGCTGCGTGCACCAACAGGGACGGGGATGGATCTCACTACAGTGTTGGGTGAAAGCAGATGGACATAAAAGGATACATGCTATGATTCTATTTTATCTAAGTTTAAAGGAAAAATGAAAGCATAGGCAGTTCTAAATTAGAATTTGTATGGATACATCTTTAAGTGGTAATGGTTTAAAGGAAAGGAAGGAAGGGATTGCCATGTAAGTTTGGGTGTTTGTTACCTTCGTGGTAGGGGCTAGGGTATATGATCAGGAACAACACTGTTGGGGGGCTTTTGAGTATCGTTAATTCTTGACCTGAGTGTTGATTCTGCAAGTGTTTACTTCATGATGTTATTGAGATGTACATTTTTGTTTTGTATATTTTTCTCTAATATAGTATAATTCATAATAGAAAAGTTTACAAAATAAAGGCGCTCCAGTGACTCCTAATACATAAATTGGAGAAAAAGCCAAAGATCTTTTGGTGGCCTTCAAAGTCTGTAAATCTGGCTTTCTGTTACACCTGTTACCTCACCTTGTACTTCCTCTTCCTCCATTCTACTACATCTGCACAGACCTCTTTGATGCTTGGGCATGCCAGAAATGCTATCTAAGATAGGACCTTTGTACTTGATACATCTCCTTCAGTCCTTCAAAACACATGTTCATAGGGAAAGCTAATTAATATTACATCCTTCCCCCATGTGCCCCTTCCCCATAATTACTTTATTATTTTTTCTGTAGTATTTATTAACTGCCAATATAGTGTATAATTTTTTTAACTTGTCAGCCCCCTAACAAATGTAAGGCATGGAGACATGTAGGGATTTGGGTGTGTTTGAATACCTGCCATATCCACAGCACCTGGAGGAACACCTGGTGAATAGTGGCCACCCTAAAAGTACTTGTTATAGCCCCGGCCAGGTGGCTTACTTGGTTGGAGCATGGTCCCATAGATAAAAAAGTTGCAAGTTTGATCCCTGGTCAGGGAACATACGGGAGACAACTGATAGACATTTTGCTATCTCTCCCTTCCTCTCTCTTTAAAAATCAAAGAGTATATCCTCGGGTGAGAATTAAAAAAAAAAAAAAGTATTTATTACAGGAATAAATTTCAATCTAAGAAGTTATGCAAAGAAATAATGCTAAGTACCATCTTTACCATTTTTTGTTACCTAATTAATACCAGTTTTATTAAAATTGAAAAAAAAATTCTCACAAAAAGAAGCAAATATTCCATGTTTAGATAGTAGGTTATATAGCTTATTTGGTAATTAAATAAAATCTGTAGCATTATATTTCAAAAAGCGTTGTAATTATAGTGGATCTTCTAATGTTTACTGTTGGGATAATCTAAAAATAAAGTGTATATTGTAGTGTGCTGTTTTTTGTGCTTACTAAACTGTCATGATGACCTTTGCTTTAGAATTTGTAATCTAAGAAGTCCTTGATTTGACAAAACAGACAATGGAACTGAGTCTATTCTGTATCTGTATTCAAAATTAAATAGCATAAGTTTAATTATAATGTCATTCATTTTTGCTTAATTTGTTGAATGCTAGTCATTATATTAAGTGGTTTACATCAAAACACTCTAAGACGTAATTTACGGATAAGTAAACTGAAGCTTGGAAAGGTGAAATAATCATTTCAGCAAATGAATGGTAGGCCTGAGGTATTATGCCAAGCTACCAGGTACGTACCATGCTATTAACCATTACACTGTAAAGCAAAGGAATAATAGAGAATAGTAAGCAATTAACAAATCGTGAATTACTTCTGAAGAGTATAGCAAATAATGGGGGTGTAAAGTGCAGCGTAGGAAACATGAGATCTGTCCAGAAGGTATCCAGCCATGTAATATGAAAAACAGTGACATTTATTGAAGAAAATACAAGAAACATTGTACATAGGAGAGTGATGCCTCAGTCCCCTTCAAAGTCAGCACCTTGGGACCTCACACAGTTCTCCCTGTCACCATCAGCTGCCTGTGGTGTTTTCCTGAATCTCATCGATTGTCTGAAATCTCTTCCCTTTCAATGGTGATTGTAGTTTTGGGAAAAACCAGAAATCGCAGGATGCCAAATCTGGTCTATAACGGGGCTGAGTCACCTGGGTGATTTGATGTTTTGCCAAAAAAGTCTGTATGAAACGTGATACATAGGCAGGCGCATTGTCATGATGAAGCTACCAGTCACTAGTTGCCCATAGCCGTGGCCTTCTGAATCATCCAAATAGTTTCCATGGAGGAATTGTTCAAGCTTAACACAAAGTTTGATGAGATTGTTGGTCTACTCACTCAGTTATTTTGAATGTGATATAGCCACATAGTACATAGACTCAATCAACAGCATCTACCACACCCACTGACTAATACAGTTAAGTTGTCATTATTCACACATGTGCATTCCAGTCCACTCTCCTTGGCTGTCAGGTTACATCCATGCCTTGCAAACCATTCTCATTATATTAACAATGGCTGGACTTTTTCCGGACAGACCTTTGTATAGGCAATAATACTGTAATAACTATGTATGGTGTCAGTTGGATACTGGAAATATCGGGGGAACACTTTATAAAGTGTGTGATTATCTAACCACTGTGCAGAATATACCAAATAAATTTCACTGTTTCCTGCTGATTGGGGAAGTTAAACACTATGTGCTAGGTGACCACGTGAATAATAATAGTGAACAAACTGGATGCAGTTTATGCTGTCAGGAGGTTTGTATCCTAACAGGAAAATCATCTTCATTTAATTTGAATATAGAGATTGAATGTCCCTTTTTTAGTGTTTTATAAATAGATCAGCACTCAGCTGAGCTCATTTGGAGAATATTTACTGAACCTAGCTAATGAAATTGTTTTAAGGAAGAAAATTCAGACACTCCTGATGGAATATTTTTCTATCCAGATGAAACCAAATAAAATAAAGCCTAATGAAACTGTTATGTTTATTGAAGGAGAGTTGTATTGTTTACATTGTATTTTGGAGAACACTTTTTAAACCTTAACTGTTTTTCTTTATTATAGCAGCTTCATGGAGTTTGGCCACAAGATGTTATCGATGGAACTTGTGTAGCAGTAAATAACAAGTATCGACTAATGGCATTTGGTTGTGCAAGGTAATCGATATAGACTTCTGCATTTTAAGCATTATTACCAAAAGTAATGTTTCTTTAAACATCAGATGTTCTTAATACACTTGTAAACTTTGTCATCCTATTGTAATTTATGACCCAGCCTTAATATAAATCTAAAAGTATTTTATTAGATTAAAACAAAGAAATCTAAAAGAGGTTTTGGAGGTCATCTTAATTAGTAAAATTAAGATTTTCTTCAGTGGTAGGAAATTAGGTTACAAGTTTAAAAAATTAAGTCAGTTAAAATTTAGGTTCTTTACTATTTACCAGGATCAGGAAGATATTTTTCTTTTTTTAAATAATCCTTTCTTTTTTAAGACATCAGTGTTGACATTGTCTTAGAATTAGTGAGTGTTACCTTAGTTAAGAAGCAAATTGAAAGCTCATACATAAAATCCGTTTCTTGCTTTAATTCAAATAATACATGTTTTAGAAGTAAAATAGAATACAGATCATTCAACAAAAATCTGTGTGTCTGCTGTGTACCAACCACAATTATAAGCACTAGGGATACATTAGAAAATAGCTAAGATACCTCACTGTCAGGCTTATATTTTAGCTCAAGTAAAAAAATTATACAGGGTGGGGCAAAAATAGGTTTACCGTTGTGAGTATGTGAAGCAGAGTTTATTCTTGTGTTATTATTTATTATTGTTTTATTTTTCATATGAATAACTGTAAACCTACTTTTGCCTCACTCTCTATCAGAGACTTATAGTAATACCTTACAGTATGTATAGTGCTCTTTAGTCTTCAAAACTTTCCTAAATATAAAATTCCATTTCACTCTAAAAATGAGACTTAATGTTTCTATAGAGCATACATCTATAATAATTTCCAGCTACAAGTGACGAAGTATCTTTTTAGTATTAATAATACACATGTTTAAATTGCTATCTTCATTATACTCTCAGTAATCTCTGTAAAGTAAAGAATCTTCTTCCTCATCACACTACTTTTTACTGAGGAGGTGAATATAGAAATATAAATAATTTAACTTAGTACATGAAAGAAGAAAAGGCATTTTCATATTCATGGATTTTATTTGGTCACATTTTAGTTAGAATTTTGAAATCAGTGTTCATGATACATTTTGCATATAATTTTTCTTTTTCTTACTCTCCTGGTTTCTAACTCTTCTTGTCACATAAAACAAGTTGAGGAAGGGTTCATTCCTCTCTCTTCTTTGTTCATCTTTGAATGTGTGGTCAAATTTGTCAGTTAAGCCATTTGAGCCTAGAATTGTCTTTATGGGAATTTTTTGTATTACTGGTTTAATTTGGTTTTAATAATAGATTTAAAAAGATACAGATTTTCCGTTTCTTCCTAAGTAAATTTGGCAATCTTTTTCCAGGAATTTTTTTTTCCATATACACTGTCAAATATTTTGGCATAAAATTTATAATATCCCTTTTAACTTTCATATTGTAAAGTAAAAACATGCTTATAGGAAAATGCATAATCCAGGTATTTAGTTTTATAAGTAATTGTGATACAAACACCCGTCTCTTCACAGCTGGGTCAAGAAATAGAATTGGCAGCCATTATAAGTTTTGGTCTTGCTACATCCTAATCACAACTTTGTCCCTTCCCTGACTCACTTGAAGCTAACCAATTTTCTGCCTTTGTGATAATCATTTCTTTGTCATTATAATTTTACCACCCATGTATGCATTTTTAAAGAGCATAATTTAGTTTCACCTGATTGAACTTCATATTCTCTTATGAATCTTCTTTTAATCAACATTGTGAAATTTATCTATGTTCTTTGCCAGTAGCTGAAATAGTTTTTGATTGATTTACATATAGTGTTCCAGTGTATGAATATACCATAATTTACCTGATTTGCTGTAAGTGGACATTGACATTATTTCTTGGTTTCCATAAAAAGAGACATTATCTTATAAAAATCTAATACCCTCATGACACAGGGGAACATTAGTGATAAATCACTGCTAAGATATGATACTCAATTCATGTTGAACTTAACCAAAATATCTTTTATAGCTCCTTTGTTCCAACCACAATCAAAATCATGAATTATAGGTGGTTGTTATTTCTTTAGTTACCTTTTGCCTATAATAGTCCTCACACTTTTTCTTATTTTTATGACATTAACTTTGAGTCCTTGTCAGCTGTTTATAGAATGTCCTTCATTCTGAATTTGTCTTCTTTCTTCATAATGGCATTTAATTAGTTTAACACCTGTAATGACTAGAACTTTGAAGCTGGTTCTTGTTAAGCCAGTTCAGTGACTAGGAAGCTCACACATCAGCGTTTAGAGGAAACTCCGAGAGACATGAGCAGTGGCAGATGTATAGTTTCACCTCACCCGCATTCAGGGATAGCACCAGGGGCCTAGCAAGGCCAGCTGTGAGAGTACAGGAGAGGCACTGTAGCCCTTCCCCCAGGATAGTAAAGATAGAATCTTGGCCTTCAGTCTTTCAGTCATCTCGGATTTTACTGGTTGGGAAAGTAGCAGCCCTTCTTCTGTCATGATCCTAGGATAGGGTGTAAGTGTTGTGATTGTAGCTGTGTGACATAGCAGACTAGTGGCTTCTAGCTCTGATCTACCATCACTTACCAGGATTAATTGTGTTGAACACTATCTGTAGCTGTCCTTAGAATTCTATAAGAAGCCCCCTTTTAGGATGCCAATTTGCAAGGAATCAGTCTTACAATCAAACATTTACCTTTATATTTAAAGGCTTATTTACATTCTTTTAAACATTTTGCCATGCACAATGTTGTGTGCTTCCTGTGGCATTATATAGCAATAATGTTGCATTGTCCCACTATTAATTCTGCTAAATTTAATCATTTATGGTGATAATAGTCATATCTCAACTATAGAGATACGTTGTTTGCTTTGAGATTAATAAGTAGTGTCTTTTAATGAAAGAAATTTCTGATTGGAGCCCTGATTGGGGTGGCTCAGTTGGTTGAGCATCGTTCCACAAAGCAAAGGGTCTCTGGTTTGATGCCCCGTCAGGACACATGCCTGGGTTGTGGGCCTGTCCCCAGTTGGGACATGTGTGAGAGGCAACTGATCAATGTTTTCTCTCACATTGATGTTTCTTTCCCTCTCTTTCTCCCTCCCTTCCTCTTTCTCTAAAAAAATAAGTAAATAAAATCTTACAAATTTTTTTGTTATTATTGGCTGATGAGAAATGGAAAGAGAAATAACTTAAAGAATATGGGCACTATAGAATACATAAAAGATTAATTTTCAGTCTTTATAAGTATTGACTTAGCACCTACTTATATTAGAAATATTTGGGCTCCTCACCAACTTATTAAGAGTTCAGCAGCCCAGAGTTAGTACATGACAGTTTGTCAGATGGAAAGCAAAACCCTGCTAGCCACTTAGTGTTGTCTTTCATCAAGGTGTTTGATTGGGCAGGTAGTCTGCAAAGGTATATATTATAGGCATTTGGCTTCTAAGCTGGAATAACAGATCAGATTTTCTTTCCCATCTGTAAAAAACAAGACAGTAGACAAAAATATGAAACAGGTGTTTTGAATTCAAGAAGTAGGACATCAGGCAACAAAAGACCGTGATCCCTGAAAGATGAGAAACAAAATAAGAAAACTCTACAAATGCCCCAGCTTTAATGACTTTAAGGGAGTTTCCAGGGAATAGCATATGGTTGGAAGATAGAGCCTGGCAGGTTCCCTGAGCTGAGTTCATGGATATGAGAATGTGATGAGACAAAAGCAGCTAAGACTCACAGGAGAGACACCAAAAAGAGAGTGACACAAGGAAAGAACTCCAGAGATGTGTAGAGGATCCTTTTTGAGTATTGTACTGAAATGTGAAAGATATAAAGAAGATGCAAATCAAGCATGACAGAAGAAAAGATTAATAAAACTTGAAGAACATGGCAAGAGAAATTATCTAAAATAAAATACAGAGAGAAAAAAAGAATTATAAATAGTGTTAATGAGCCTTGGGATAACTTCAGGTGGCTTATTATTGCAAGTATTTTATTTTGTCCCATTTCTAACCCTTGTGAAGAGTTGGAACTGCCTGGAAATGGAGCCAAGCTGCTGAGGGGATATTATCTAACTTCTCCTACCACAAAGGAATGTGCATAAATGCCAGACATTCTGACAGTCACCATCCAGTGTCATCCTAAGGTGTGCAAAAGCAGCCTGGGAGTTAAAAAGCATTTTACAGCAATATTTGTGTTAATTTTTTGATCTAGAAACTCCATAAACAGAATTTTTTTTTTAATGATTATTAAGTTTAGTTTCAAAATGTAGCCTAGAAGTAATGTAGATTTTTAGTTCTGGTTTCTGGTTCTTCATTAATTTGATCCTTATGAAGATGTTTTAAATAAAATAATTGCATATACCATATATACAAAAGAGCATGTATCGTGTATAGATTTAAAAAGTAATGTGATATAAAAATAATAAAATGAAAATCTATATAAACTACTATCTAAAATGGGAAAGAGCACATTATCTGTGCTGATGAAGCCCCCTGCTTGCCCCTCTTTTATTTTTATTTTAATTTTTTAAGATTTTATTTATTTATTTTTAGACAGAGGAGAAGGGAGGGAGAGAGGGAGAGAAACATCAATGTGTGGTTGCCTCTCATGTGCCCCCTACTGGGGACCTGACCTGCAACTCAGGCATCTGCCCTGACTGGGAATAAAACGGCGACCCTTTGGCTTGCAGTCCGTTGCTCAATCCGCTGAGCCACCCCAGCCAGATCTGCCCTTCTTTTTTAATGTCCCCTTTTTCCACCAGTACTGTCGCTGATCTGCAGTTAGTATACAATACATTATTAGGTCTTTGTTGCATTTTTACCACAAATATATTTTATTTTTAATGTGTTTTTACTATATAGAAACAGAATTATGTATCTATGCTATTTTAATGCATATAACCAAATTCAATTTACTTTTAATACTATATGGTTTATTACTGCATCAGTATACCAAAGTTCATTTTTCCTTTCTTTTACTCCTGAACATTCAGATTTCCATATTTTGCACTTCTACAGAGTACTATAATGAACATTATACATGACGAGGATATTCTGGGATATAGCTAGAGTGAAATTACTGTAATACAGAATATACTTTTGTTCAAATTTATGAGATGACTACAAATTATCTACAAAATCGTTTTGTTCTAGTTTACATTCCTACCAGCAGTACATAAGAGTTCCAATGATAATACTTTCTGTATTTGTATCTTTATTTTTTCACTAAAAGTTTGTTTGTTTTTACAGTGGTTCTGTACAGGTTTATACAATAGATAACACCACTGGAGCTATGCTGCTGTCTCATAAACTAGAGTTAACAGCAAAACAATATCCTGGTGAGTCCTCTTTTTTTTTTCTCTCCTTATTTTAACATTTTTAATGTACAGATATGTCTAGTGAATGCTAATTTCAAATGATGCATGCTATAGGTCAAATAATGTTAAAACATAAAACAATATTCTCTGTGATCCAAGGATTTCCATGTAACTAGAGACTCGTAGGATACTACTTTTATCCCTTCATTTAGTCCTCTCTATCCTTACTTAGTTTTAGCCATGTTGCTCTGAACTTTGCTCTATCCTCTGACCTGATTTCATTGCTTCTGTTACTTTTTCCTTCTAATTCAATTGATTCATTCAACAAGTACTTACCGAGTACTTAATACAGCCCAGATACTACATATACAACAATAAAGAACAACGGTCTCTTTCTGAACCAGTTAGTGACTCGTGAATCCTGCCCACAAGATTGTTTAAAGTCTACATCCTTAGAAATGATTTTGACAAACTAACAAAGCCCGACTTACTGTGTGTTAAACAAATAGAATTTATTTTCTCAAATAACAAGAAACCCAGTGGTAAGATGCCGCTGCCATTCATTTGGCCTTTTGTTCACAGGGTAACTCCTAAGCTCAAAACATTACAACTGCATTTGAGTCCAGGAGAAAGAAGGAAATAGGTCATACCTTTTCTCCTTCCTTCCTTCCTTCCTTCCTTCCTTCCTTCCTTCCTTCCTTCCTTCCTTCCTCCCTTCCTTCCTTCCTCCCTTCCTCCCTTCCTCCCTTCCTCCCTCCCTCCCTCCCTTCCTCCCTTCCAAATTAGGAAGGTAAAAGCTTTCTTAGAAGCAACTCCACCTTCTTCCTGCTCCAACTATCTTCCCTCCGCTTATATAAAATTAACCATAATTATGTTATGTTGCTACCTTAAGGCTGTTCCAAGCCTTCATGGCAGAAGTGGGCAAGGGAGAACAAGCATGGAAATAGATGTTGGATTAAGCAACCAATAGTGTCCGCCACATATGTAGCATGGAAGGCCTTCTGCCAGATCTCTCTGGCATTATATCTTGGTTCACTCTGGCATTAGTGGCTCGATAAATTTACCCTATGTTAAAAGAAATACCAGCCCTCACTGGCTTAGCTCAGTGGATTGAGCTAAGGGGTCGCTGGTTCAATTCCCCAGTCAGGCCACATGACTGGGTTGCGGGCCAGGTCCCCAGTGAGGGGCATGCAAGAGACAATGACACATTGATGTTTCTCTCTGCCTCTTCCTCCCTTCTCTCCCCTCTGTCTAAAAATAAAATAAATAAAATCTTTAAAAAGAAAAAAAGAAATACCAAAAGTCCTGTTTATTAATTATCTAGTTCTAAACTATCTGTGTCCTTGCATTTTAATAGTTAAATGCAACTAGGTTGCATTTTCAAAAAATAATACACATACATGGAAAGAAGAATATTTTTATTTTAGTCTTCAGTACTATTTTTTACTAACAGGATGTGTGTGCCTGTTGGACACTCAAACCTTAGTTCTCAAAGATTCTCAAACCTTGGAGTCAAATTGGGGACAGTCACTCACATTTCCTGTTCCACCGTTGATTTTTACACACTTCACTTTTTTCACTAAAATCTGAAAACCCATCTTCACAAAGATGTAACAACATCAAAATAAACATAGCACAACATGATACTGCAACTGTGAACTACCTGGAGCTAATGGTTTACATTGTGCCCAACAGATATATATGAGGGGGTACCCCCAAAAATGGAATTTATTTATTTAAAAATTGTGTATTTATTCTTACATGTTTAAACTTCAGTCATCTTCAGAGTACTCATTTGATGCAATACACCTATCGAGACATTTTTTTCCACTGCTTAAAACAGTATTTGGACTTGTTGATTTTGATGCTTTTTAGTGCTTCTGTCATTTTTTGTTTCACCTCTTCCGCATTGGCAAAATATTTCCCTTTGAGGACTTTTTTCATCCAGGGAAACAAAAAAAGTTTCTTGGGGTGAGATCTGGTAAACAGGGGGGTGGAGCACAGGGGTCAAGCTGTTTTTGGTCAAAAACTGCTGAATACTCAACGCAGTGTAGGCAGGTGCACTGATAAATAACCCATTATGAAATGGGCAAACATGTTGAAAGAGTCTTTAAAAAAGATTCACTGAAGCCAAACACAGCCTCTCAAAACACCTCCAGCCAGTACACTACACTGATACAGATGGGTTCCTAGAACACTGACCTAGGAAGCCTGTACTACAAGGGGCCCGCCCTCCAGAAGATAATTTTGTTTTTTTGGCAGGGCTTCCCCGCTTGTATATCTCTGTATTTCTCTTGAAAATTATCTCCCGGAATCTCTTGTGAATTTTTTGCGGTGCTGTGGGATACCTTAGCATATAGGCTAGGAACTGCCATCTTAATGTTGTATTTAACTACCAGACTACTGGTGGATTCTTGAGAGTTAGTCTTTGTCTCATGTCTTCTCTTTACCTAAAATGTCCCATATTTCTAAATGGATGGTATATATTTATCTTTCAAGATACAGCTCAAGTGAAATCTTTTTTTTTTTTTTAACTGAATTAGATAGAATACGATTCTCTCTTAAGCCCCTTTGCTCCTTAAATTTTTATCATTCTTATTCTGTAGCCTTTAAAGGTCTGCATATTGTATTTTTCTCTAAGGACAGTTTTTGTAGCAACTTACAAGAACAGAGTAATATTTTGATTGTGATTTTGACCCTTTTTTTTTTTAATTTTAATCCATACTTATGTTGTGCTGTCCAATATGTTACCTACCTGCCACATGTGGCTATTTAAATTAAACTAATTGAAATTAAAGGAAATTAAAACATTATTCCATCAATTGCAGTCACATCTAAATGTTCCATAGCCACATGTAGCTAGTGGCTGGCTATGAGACCAAACGGACAGAAAACATTTACATCATTGCAGAAAGTTCTGTTGATTGCTTCTGTTGGACAGCACTGTATTGAGTTTTTCAGATTGACCTTTGGTTATCCACAGCCACTCACTTTTATGGCCTTTGTTGCGAGAGAACTCTGCCACTTTGAGCTATGTAACTTGGGGCTATACACCTGCTTAAGGTGTAGGAAGACTTGCATTGTCCTCCTACATCTCAAACAGGAGATAAGCTTCCTTGTTTTTTCTGGCTCCATTAGCTGATTTTTACAGGCTGCAATACTTGAAGAGTCCTCACATGAGGCAGCAGCTTACATTCTGATTCCCAGACTTATGCTGACCTGAGACCCCTTTTTAATTTTTTTGTATGGATGTGAAACCCCAACTCCCTAGTCATTGCTAGGTCTCATCCCAACCTTCTATTCCTGCACTTCTCCCCACTTTCCACTCCTGCCTTAGGCTGCCTTGGTTCAAGCACCAACCAATCTCACTTTCAGTTTTCTCTTTTCTTTTTGCTCCTGGAGATACCTCTTTCTTTCTTGACAGTTCGGTTCTGTAACAGAAAGTCTTTGGATTACTTTTAACATTTTTTTTTCATTATCATAATCTATGTTCATTGTAGGTTGGCAGCTAGATAAATTTCCCATAATCCTGCCACCTGAAAACTAGATTAAACATCATTGTATATCTCTTCAGCTATATTTTAATATACATATAACACTTAGAAATAGATAAGCATATTATATACCTGTGTGTATATATATTTATGTGGAATAATAGAAATACTGTTTAACCTATCCTTTTTGGTGAACATTAACATCTTTTCATGACAGTGAACACATTTAAACCTTTTTTTTTTCTTGCACATGGAATTGCTTTTCATTTTGTAAATTTTAGTTTGATTTTGTGTGTTTTGGCTTGGTTTTCAATTTTTCCTGGACAAGTGTGAAGTATGCTAATAAGATACTATGTTTCTTTTGCATGTTCCCATTTATTTTTCATCTACCTAAATAACAGTTATTCATATACATGAATTATATTGGTAATTGCTAATCTGAGTATTCAAACATAGACAGAGGAAAAAATTTCTTACTCTGTTAACCAAACCTGTCTTCTATAGGCTAAAACCTATATACCTCCCCTTTGTAGCAAATGTACTTACAGCAAAAATTTATTAATACTGCAAGTGAAAAGAATTTTAATTTTAAAACAAGTGATAATATAGATATTTTGGAATTGCTGGTGGAAATGTTGGCATGTTTCATTTAACTTTACAATAAAGAAACTTGGTTTTACTACACATTGAAATTACCTTCTTTAGTAGTTGTATATGGGGTTGAAAGAACAGTTATTAGTTAAAAGAACATATGAGCACCTGGAATACATGAGCTGTAGTTTACTTAATCCTGCTATGAGATGAAGCTTCAGTTTTTTTAAAATTTGGATCCCTCTGATATTTGCCAATGAAGTGTGAAGATAGTGGTAAAATATTATTTTACATTTTAAAACACCTTATACTTTGCAAAATACTTTATCATTCAGTGTTAAATCATTCAAGGGAGGTCTTATCCCAGTATTACAGAAACTGATTCACCTGAAACCGAAGACTTTTAAAAATACACACTCAGTTGTAGTTATTCAAGCTAATGCCCCAGACAGCTTTCATTTCTTATAAATAACTTGGGCACTGAGTTTGTTCTGCGTAGGTCAGGTCAAGGCTTAATGTCCTTACAGTTTTTTTAATAACCCTAAATGAGCAGGATTCATCTCATTATTTGAAGCAAAGATGCCTTTCTTCTTATTTCAACTTGAAAATATAGACTAAAAAATATTTCTGAAGCAGTCATTTATTTTTAACTCTTCTCACTATTTCTTAACAGATATTTGGAACAAAACAGGAGCTGTTAAATTGGTCAGATGGTCTCCTGACAACAGTGTTGTAATAGTGACCTGGGAATATGGAGGACTTTCTCTATGGAGTGTGTTTGGAGCTCAGCTGATTTGTACACTTGGAGGAGATTTTGCGTGAGTCAATAAAGACAAATTTTAGATAAATAACTCCACTTTCCCTCAGATAATACACACACACACACACACACACACACACACAGAAACATTGTGTTATATAGATACCCTTTTGCCTTATTTGACTCTTATCCCAAAACAATTTGTAAGCTTCAGAATTAATTGATTCAGAATGTATTGATTATGCTAACATCCTTCCTCTTAAAACTCCCTGTTCATTCCAAAAAAATGCATTTATTTATTGAACCCCTGTTATGTATATGTTAGCATGTAGATTCAAGACTAAATATGGTTTTCTTCAAGTAGCTTATTATTTAATGAGTGGTAAACCATGCGTATAAGTAGCTAGTAGAAAATGGAAAATTATGTTATCTCATTGGGTTAATCTAAGTTAACCCACTGATTGATAGTAGTAGATTGATATGTCTGACTACTTCATAAACTATTATGAACCTCACTCCTGACAAAATGAATACATGTTCCCAAACTGTGTGATCCTGTCAGAAAGTTACTTAGGACCTGAAAGGCTATGCCTCAGTGATGAAACCACATGTATTAACCAGCGGTGTCATAGTTCATGCAGTATGTGCTTTTATTTTGAAGGAACATAATCAATTTGATTTTTTAAAAATTAAAGCTAAATATTATATGTAATTAGAAGACTTTAATTTTCTGTTCTTTTAGTTATCGGTCTGATGGTACCAAAAAAGATCCCCTTAAGATCAACTCTATGGTAAGTACTTTGTATAAAATACTGGTAGAGTGTGGAAAACTTGGATTTTTCTTCTTTTTTTTCCCCTCACATTAGTCTGATAAAATTATAAAGCTATTTTAGTGTCAGCAGAATCTTCTGTGCAGTTTTTGTCCTGAAAAAAAAAAGTGTGTGTGGGTGTGTGGGTGTGTGTGTGTGTGTGTGTGTGTGTGTGTGTTTGATCTGGAGGCTGTTCAACTTTTAGTATTTGATTTTGGTTTTGCTTAGATGTGTCCATTAAGCCCTTCATCTGATAAGTGAACATGGTGCCATAGTGAAATCAAACCATTGTATTTCCTAAATATACTTGGGGCTTTTTTTGTGAGTCACCAGCACCCACTTGTCATGACCTCCTTTCTTTTAACATAAAGTGAAATGCTCATTGACTGTTTTTCCTGGGGGACATAGATGTGTGCATTATTTGAGCACATTTTTAAAACTTTAAACTGTATATCAAGAAAATTATAGTTACTTTCATAACAGTGTTTTTGTTAACTGTTTTCATCTGTTTCTTTAGAAAGCAGTGAGGTGTAACCCGTCTTTACATAAAAGCTTTTTTTTTTACTACAGCCCCTCTGTGTACCCTCTTTGTGAAATTAGTGCTTATGAGTACTCTACGTAGAAGGAAATTTTCTGACCTTCCATTTCTTAAAAGAATTAAAACTACCATGGTTACCTTGAACAGTAGTTCTCAAACTTTCACCACCAAGGACCCCAGTTGATGTCCGCCCCCACCTCCACACTGTAAAATAAGTTTTTGAACAAATACCATTTCTATAACCACCAATCAGTGCTTCTGAATGGCATGCAACAACCAGTGTTATCACCCTCACTAAATTATTTTAGTCACAAACTAAGAATCTAAATAAGCGTTTTAGTAAGCTTATACAACTTTTACTATAGGAAAGCAAAACTTCTATTACCCTTTGAAATTTTGTAACAATTCTTAGACTCCCCATTACTGTTTTCTTGGCCTTGCAGATTGGAAATCACTAATATTAAAAAATAAACCATCATGGAATTTAGTTATAGAATGTTAAAATTGATTGGGCTGAACATTCCCATTTTATGGAGGAAGAAACTTACACCCTGCAAAACCAAATAGGTTGGCCAAGGTAATATTGCAAAGTGGTAGCCAAGCAGGAAATCCCTAGTCTCATAGCTTCCAATCCATTGTTCTTTGCTATATACAAAACTGCACCTGTTTTGGATGCTTTTTTCGACACTTTAGCGAGGTAACATGGGTCTTACTCTGTAAGGAATTTCTTAATATTTGAGAATTAGTTAAATTAATAGAGAAGTTACGGCAAGCAGTAGGCATTTCTTAGGTTTTGGAGTTAAGATTGATATGTCCTGTTTTCACTGTTCTGGGTAGAGAACAGTGATGGTGGTTTCCACTGGAGATAGAGCTAAGATGTAGTAGATGTAGGTGTTTGTTTTAGATGTAGATTCTTGTCTGCATTGTTTGTCATAGTTTCTCTAACCTTCAGAAGTCATCAATAATGCTGTTGGTTATTTTTCAGAATTTATTTGAAGCTAAGAAAGTATAACAACTTTTTATTGCTTTGATTCTTCCCCTCTTTTCCTTCTCTTTCCCCCTCCTTCTCTTTCCAAGAGCTGGGGTGCAGAAGGCTATCACCTATGGGTAATCAGTGGATTTGGTTCTCAAAATACTGAAATTGACTCTGAACCCAAAAGTATTGTTAAACAGCCTGGCATTCTGCTATTTCAGTTTATCAAGAGTGTACTCACCGTAAACCCTTGTATGGTAAGTGTATTTAATTAAAACTGTTTGAGGATTTTTTAGTGGCCTTCATATTAGAATCCAACTCTTCCTACGACACAGATGTGTTGAATATACTCTTAAAAATAGCATATTGCCTTCATTTGTATATTTTTCTATGAGTCTTGTGTTTTTAAAAAATTTCTGTTAAATTTAGGCCAATATTTTATTTCTGAGTAGGTATTTCTAAAAAAAAAGATAACAAGCAACTTGAGGAAAAGCAGTGTTTACAGATTTACTTGAATTACTACAATAAAATTTAGTCTTTATCTGAATAGCATTTCCCAAAGTCTGTTCCACCAGACATTACTTATAAGAAATATTAATAGCAGTTACATAGAATAAGAAAAAGTTCTATTGTCATATAAGTGTGAAATAAAGAAGCTAAAGCTTTAGAGATTTCTTTATTGTGGGTCTCTAGGGTCTTTATTATGCTAATGTGCATTATGAAAATCCAGGGGTTGGTGTATAAAAACCAGTGTTTCCCAAGTTTATGTAACTATGACTTTTTAAGGAACACCTTGAAGAACCTGCTTTGGGAAATACTGCTCCAAATTATTATGTTAATTCCTCATGTTTTAGCAATCTGAAATAACATTAGTATTATATTTTGTTACTATGTAATAACAGTATATGTTACGTGTTAGGGATGCATATCTAAATATCTACCACCAGTGTGTTTTTAAATATTTGGTACAGTTAAAATTTACAACACATGCCCTGACCCATGTGGCTCAAGTTGTAGGGCATCTTTCCTCAAAGCAAAAGGTTGCTACTTTGATTGCTGATCAGGGCACACTCCTGGGTTGCAGGTTTGGTCCCTGGTCAGGGCACATACGAGAGGCAACTGATAGGTGTTTCTCACATTGATCTTTCTCTCCCTCTTTCTCCCTCCCTTCCCTTCTCTCTAAAAAATAAATCAATCAGTCAGATGTACAATAGATTGAGAAAGAATGGGGAAATAGCCTGAATCTTTGATGTTGTTACTGTAGTTGAAGAATAAGGATCCCCAGAAAAACAAGAATAGAGTATATCTTCCTCCCCCCATCCCAAACAGTAATTTAAAAGCACCCTTGAGTTTTATATCAAGAGAGCATTTGTACTACAAGGGAAAGGTGAAGTGCTCTGGGGTATTGATGTGTTTGATTTCATAGCCAGTGAAGAGTCTGCCTGTATTTGAGAACACTGGCCTTCTAGTTGAAAACCAGGGCATAATCACTAACAGGAGCAATGTCTTATTTTTCTAAATATCCTTAGAACCTGGCACAGTCCTTTGCACTAACCAAACATTTATTAAGTGATCATTGCATTGTTCTGAACCAGGACCATGGACTGGGACTGCTCTTCCTCCTCCCCATGGTTTAAAAGACCCTCCAGCATCATGTTAACCCTGTTCCTAATCCACCCTCTTCTTGCCATGTGGGCACATGAGTGAGCACACACACAGACTGTTTAAAACATGTTTTCTTTCCACCCCACCACTCATGAGGTATTTTATGTGAAGCTAATTTGTAAACTGTAGATAATGAGTAATTTTGTTCAGTTTTCAGATGGAAAAACTCTCACAGCAATGCCATATTGGAGTAGTAAAAAAAGATCCTGCTATAGCAGTCGTAAACCTGGGCATGTTGTGGACTCTGTATGATAAAAAGACTTAAAGATTTCTTTTACGCTAGAAAGTAATTATTGAAACATTATCCGTTCCTTGTAAATATAACAACGCATGAGATTGTTTTGTGGTTGTGTCCTCTATGAGGAAAATCAACAGTAAAATATGTGGTACATTTCCTGTGGTAAAACTAAACTGATGTGTTTTCTTACCTTCTCCTACCTACTTTTGAGTTGTTTTTATTTCCTTCTTTGCCCCTCTACTTCCGTTTTCCCTCATCTAGAGTAACCAAGAGCAAGTGTTGCTTCAAGGGGAGGATCGATTGTACTTAAACTGCGGAGAGGCCTCACAAACCCAGAATCCCAGTTCTTCAGTACACTGTAAACCCAGTCGGGGAAAGAGCTTGTTCTCAGATGGCGGTTTCGAGTCTCAGAGTTTAAGCACTTTACTTGGACATCGACATTGGCATGTGGTACAAGTAAGTCTTAAGTGACTATTGACTTAGTCCTTGGTAAGATAGCACCTGGAGCAGATTGTTAAATATTTCCTCTGTTGCTTTTAGAAACTCAGAAACTTTTAAATGTTTTTGACTGTCATGTCTCTCTTCTGCTTTTCTGTGTTCTTGTTTTCTTGTTCTCTGCCTCCGTTCCACTTGATATAGAGCGTATCCCTACCTGCTATCAGGCCATTGGTAGTGAGCAGTTTCAGAAGTTGGAAGTTTATGTTTTGCCCTCTTACTGAACAAAACTGTTTAATTTACTTCTAGCTTTTTTCCTTTTCTTTTCTTTTCTTTTTCTTTTTCTTTCTTTTGTGTGTGTGTGTGTGTGTGTGTGTGTGTGTGTGTAAATAGAGCTGTGTGGATTGGATTTGCGTAGCAAAAATGTAGTTATCATGGGAAGTAACAATATCGATTTAGTGCCCTGTGCAGCAGCTGACCTTGTAGTTCTACTAGGGACATAGTTGAGGTTAATCGCCTAACTTTAACCCAAAATTGCAGACTTGGGGGCAGTATAGAACCCTATTGTTAATAATTTTATTATTATTTAATCTTGTTCCAGATTACTCATTCTGATACAACTTTAAATTAGCAGTTTCTTGTAATTCTGATAAATTGGTATTTAATATGAAAATTCTGAATTTTGATACCAAGTAAAATTAATTTAGATAAATCAATAAATTGAAGTTTCTTGAAAAATTTTCATAGTTTCAGTCCTGAGTGTTTTCTTTCCCCTTTTGATACCAATGTCTTAGGTCCATCAGAGCCTACTCTTGGATTAGTTTGTTTTAGTCAGTCTATTTCCACAATTCTTTGCCTTATCTCTAAATTTTATACTTTTCCCTTAATAGCTTACTTCAGCTCCCGTGTTACTTTCAGTTGACTCTGAGTGAAGATAATGAGAGGTAGTAGAATGGTCATTATGTAAAAATTGAAGGAGGAATATCTCCTACATTGATGTGGTATACACTAAAGTGTACTTAAATTAATAAATTCATAAAATCAAACAATGTGCATTCCATTTTATAATTAGTAACATTTTTTAAATAAAACTGCATCAGCTACTTCCTTGACTAAAATTTTCCACTGCTCCCTTCTCTCCTATAGCCATTTCTCTGCTATTTTCATTTCCCCATACTCTGAACTATTCATTCTACACTGACCTAGCATCAATGCCAGTTCTGCCTAGCCAGGTCTGTGTTGCCAGAGAGCCAAGTAGAGCAGAGGATCAAAGAAGGTAGGTCTGGAACTCAAAAATCCATCAGGCAATAACAAAAATTGAATTTCCTTCCAGCTCAAAAATTCAGTGATTCTGTGATTCTTAGCTGTCCTAAGAAGTATCCCATATTAGAGTCCTATAATACTGATTTTACAACTTTAGATGAAGTAGGTACTAGCAAGATTCTTAATATTATTTGTTCTTCAGATATCTAAAATATTCAGAAAAATTAACTTAACTCTAGCTTTTCCTAAGTTTTTCAGTTTCCTTAAAACTAATAAAAATAATGCCGGAGTTATACTCCCAGAACAATTACGTTATAATAGACTCATAGAATTTTTAGAGCTGGAAGGGCCTTAGAGATCATGTAGTCCAACTGGATTTTATACATGAGGACATTGAGGCTCAGGGAAGTTAGATGACTTGTCCAAGGTCACACAGGAGAGTAGTGTCAGACTTTCCTTGCCATAATATAAATTAAAGTAACAGTCTAATATATTTTAAAACCTAGGTACTAAATGTTGAATGCTGCTGACCTTGAGCTAAAACCCAGAACATACCTATTTGGCAGTGTTTTTACTAGGATTTGCTCTGTATTTTGTTTGCTGGCATTCCAGCCACATGAGTCAATGCAGTGTTGTGGTGATGTTTTGGTGGGATGGTTTACAGTGTTCATATAATGTAATGCCTTACCTCACAGGCTCTTTAGCCATTAGTAGTGATTCCCTGAAGAAACAGGGGCACTTGTTTAATTACCCCCTTCAACATATGTTCTTACCTAGGATTAGTGCCCACATACTACATCAGAGTCTCTTTGTTTGTGTGAGATATACTTTGTATGCTTTTTGTATAGCGTAGAATTCATCAAGTGAGCTCCAACTAATTCTGCTACTCTGTCGGTTCTTCATCTAGACTACTGGATGTTTTGTTTGTTTGAGCCTTCTACTTTACATTCATTAGTTTTCTGATTAGAAGATTGTATGTTATGTTTTTTTCCTTTAACTAAACCGTCACAAGTACATACTTGTCAGAAGCAGGGTTAGTAACTGCTTGTAGAGATGGTGCTCTTTGTTTATTTGTTTGTTTAATTTTGTTTTCCTAGCTACACATTTAAAAAATTTTGAAAGTAGTTTGTTGACAGATGTAGGAAAAATAATAGGAAATTAAAAGCAAAAACAATAGTATCCTTGTGATTTTAGGGTATATTCCTTCTTTGATTGCCATTTATTTTAATATACAGTAATTTGTATAATATAAACATTTATTTCTAAAAGATGCATGAATCATTATCATCCAGTGCTCTGAAGTGTTGGTTTTATAGTTAACCTGGCTAACTCTTTGGAAAGAGTAAGCTTCACAAAGCATGGGAGATAAACACCTACAATGTATTGGGCACTACGTTAAGGATGTCAGCAGAGATGATTTTAAAAGCTATATTATTTACAAACAATTTACCGCCATTCCTGTGCACCAGGTGTGGTATTTGGCACAGATCAAATCTTCTAGGAAGAGGGTTCTCGCAAACTCACCAGTTACAAAAGTAGTCTAGGCAGGAGACAGGGTTTAGCTGGAAGATTTTAAGGGAAAAAAATTGGTTCTTTGAGAGACTGAAGAATCCTAAAATGTTAAGAGTAGAGATTCTATACGTTAGCACTGAGTTTTTCCATGGTGTGGCGTGATTTTTGTGCCCTGAGTGTGGAATCCTGATCTGAGTTTCTTCATTATCTATTAGCTGCCTCTTTTCCTTACTTCTGCCATTTCTTTTTCATGTTTCCTTTTTATTTATGGGGGTGACACTGGTTAATAAAACTATACAGGTTTCAGACACAATTCTACAACACATCATTTGTACACTGTATTACGTGTTCACCATTCCAAGTCAAGTCTCCTTCTATCACCATTTATCCCCACTATGCTCTCCTCCAACACCCCTTGAATCCTCCTTCTCCCCACTCCCGGCAGTCACCACGCTATTGTCCATGAGTTTTTTCTCTTTTCTTTACCGTTTTTGCTCAGTTCCCCGCCGGCACCCCGTCCCTCCGAGCTGCCAGCCTGCTCTCTGTGAGTTTTTCTCTGTTTTGTTAGTTCAGTTTGTTCATTAGATTCCACATATGAGTGAAATCACCTAGTACTTGTCTTTCCCGGACTGGCTTATTTCACTTTGCATAATGCTCTCCAGGTCACTTCTGCCATTTCTTGTTTTCAGTATTAAGGGTAGAGCTCAAAGTTCAGGTGGCACAGATCAGTAAAGGTGACCTACTGGGGAAAAATAAAAGTTTTTATTCTCATTTTATAGCATTTTCAAACACAAGACTGCTTGAGCAATAAAACATTTTAAACTTACATTTTGTGTTGTGAAAATAAACCATTTGCCATTTTTGGCACCTCATCTACTTTGGGAGGTTATAAGAATAAATTGTTTTTCCCTACAGATATTCATCAGAGTGTGATCCTATGATAAGATTTAACCTAGGTTGCCATGATTAGAAACTCTTCTTTCACGTTGGAATCTTCCACTTTGGCAGTGAGATCTCCATCTCGTGCTTTAACCACCCAAACATTTCATAAGTACTTATGAAACACTGAAATTTGGCGGGGGGCGGGGCGGGGTTGGTTCTTTTTAGTGTCATGAGTGTCTGGCTCAATTATACTGTAGATTCTTCCTCAAGTGACTGTTTTCTTCATCCAAAAAAGTGAATTTTGCGTACAGCCTCCCAAAAAACTTTCAACTTTCATTTTGCCTCCTGATCATTAGCTTAGATTGCCATTATTCTGAACTGATTACACCCATCATAGTGAATTTTATTAATTGGCCTGAATGGTACAGCACATCCTTCGCGATACAAGTTAAGCATTCTTCAAGTGTGTACTGTGACACTGTTATCTTTCATTCTGTAGGGGAGGCTTCCACAAACCAGCACTGGAGTTAAGAATTTTCTAATGTACTAAAAGCTATTAATTTATTTAGAATTTAGGTGGACTTATTAGATAATAAGTGAGGTCTAACAAATGGCCTTAGAAATAAACTTTGTCAACTTAATGCAGATGTTTTCAGCATATTATTTTTATTTGTTTTTTGTTTTGTCTTCATATTACACAAAGAATCTTACTGATTTGATGACATTTACTTGGCTTTTTAATTTGGCTTTATTTTTTTGAATATGTAATACTTTTTCTTTAAGTAAAATGGAAGTAAATTTGAATCAACTGAAGGTTCTCTTATTCCAGGATCAGAAGATTCTTCCCTTGTTCTATCGTTCTGTTAATTTTCACCCCACATTCACCACATGCTCATGAAAACTGCTTAATCGGTAGGCTAGTGGAGAGGTCACAGTCTCTATAAAGCTAGAATTTATTTAGTCTACATTGATAGCTCATAGAGGATTCATTAAGTTTAAAATTCGTATTAGAGTGATACAAAGACACCATGAACAAGGGATGTAAGGCAGTCAACATGAGAAGCTATTTTTACTACTTATGTTGCAGATAAAGAGTTAATATTTGTAATATTCAGAGTTCTTATAGATGAATAAATTGAACACCCAATAAAAAATAGTAGCTATACACAATCTTATATGTATATGGATGTTTGTTTAGAGATGGAGTAAAAACTAATCAGTGCTTATCCCTGAGAAATGATTTAACAGGAGAATTTCATTTCGTACTTTGTACATTTTTATATTGTTTAAAGTTTATAAGCATGTTTTGCTTTTTTAAATCACAAAAATGTAAAAATAATAAAAACCAAATACGAAACTTTCTCTGGGGCTCTGTAATTTTTTTAGGTAAGGTTGTTTTGGGGATAGTTCAGATCATCAAGTCCAAACTGTGTTGAACTACACAATTTTTGGCTGCCCCCGTGGGTCCTTCTCTAAAAATCTTTTGTCAGTCTGTGTTTACTGTGTTCAATATTTAAAACAAACAAAAACAGTATAGAGAAAAAAGAAAAGTCTGATGTCTAGAAACTTACAATGAAATGATTAAGACAGGAGATGTGAGATATTGGCTGGCACACAAATAGTAAATTCCAAGCACTCTGCTAATAATTACCCATATTTGGAAACACTTTAAACATTGTACAAGAAGATGAATCTCATATTGTGATGTTAATGCTTTAAGTTTAAATCCATTTTCAGAAGTCTTACCAAACTGATGTGTTATTTTCTATAGATTTCGATCACCTATCTAGAGAGCAATTGGCCTATACGGGTGAGTTATTATTTTGTTGGTGTTAACTATCATTGGATAACATTTGCTGCAAAAGGCACTCTGGGAATTGAGCCTTTCAGTGGGTACCTTGATAAAAGTGAAAATTTTAATACTGGATCTTTTACGCATTGTTAGTGTACAACATCTTTAGTCAAATGTAAGTTGTGTATAAATATACAGATTTTTTAATTTAGTGTTTTACGTTTCATTTAATAATAGCCTGTTTGCCTGGTGCAATATTAAACTCTTTATACCTAATAAAGTAGATTTGCAAGGAAGAGTTTTTAATTTTTTTTAATCAGTTTTCAGCTATTGATAAGCTTGGACAGAATATTGCTGTGGTTGGCAAGTTTGGCTTTGCACATTACTCTTTACTCACCAAAAAATGGAAACTTTTTGGAAACATTACCCAGGTCAGTCTTTTTGAAGTTAAAATTGATTTCTTAAAGTGTAAGAGGACTGCAATATGAATAACTACAATATAAATCACTGTTTACTTATTTAGAAATAAAATCAAATATTAAAAAATGATATTGATTATGTCTAAGTCCGTTCTGATAGAGTACTTGATACTTGAAAAGGGGTTTTGTATTCAGTTAATTGGTTTGTTTTTAATCTCATTAAGAACAAATACTACAATTCTTTAACTTGGGGATTTACCTCTTACATTCCAGGTTGAGTTCATCAGATATGATCAGAATAAATTACAACAAAACTTGAGATTATTTACCTGCTTGTCTAGTCTGCATGTGATATGAATATTTGGGTAGCATACAAACAGGTGCAGTTGAATTTTGCATGAATCAAATAGGAGGAATAGAGACGAAATTAACATTTAACGGGTGCCTACTGTGTACCAGGCGCTTGAAGATGCTTTCATATATTAATGCATTGCTCTTCTTAACAGCCCAGTTAGGGCACTATTGTTAACCATTTTATAAAAGAAACTAGGAACCTGAGTCAAGCACCTGATAAATGGTAAAGCCAGAATTTAAACAAAGATCCTTTAATGTTGGAATAATGATGTTGCATGGTACCCAGTTATTTTGAATGATGTATTTTCTGACTTATAGAAATGCTTATTTTTTTAATAGAATATGAATCATTAATAAAGGCCCTAGAGTAATGCTTAATTGGGAGTACGAGACTAGAGCAGAAATAACTTCAGCTTTCATTATCTGTTTAAAAAGTTTATTATTGTAATTTCTGGCAGCATAAATAACGGTAAATTTTTTTTTTAATTTTCTTTTAAGGAGCAAAATATGATTGTGACAGGTGGCTTAGCCTGGTGGAATGACTTTATTGTCCTTGCATGTTATAACATAAGTGACCGTCAAGAAGAGGTAAGATTTTTTCTCTCAAAAATAATATACTGTTATATTTTAAAGATATTAAGCACTACTTGAGTTTATAGAAAAGTAATTTATCTCAAAATAAATAAAAATTTTAATTTTTTTAAATCAAGAATTAGGCATTTTTGGTTAAGGGGATTTTTATTTCAGGTTACTACTTTAAAAATGTTTTAAAGTGATAATCAGAACTTCTAGATAAGTTTTTCTAATGATTTTTAGCTGTTAGACATTCTCTTTAAAGTTTGTAAATAGTTTTTAAAAAGTTAAAAGCAGAAAAGTTTATAAGGGTGGGTGTCCTTAGAGATTTATTAATTTATTGATTTGCATGTGTACTTTTTGAGGAATTGCTGGTCTCCTTAAATCAGGTCTAAATATTTAGATCTAAAAAGAGTATCATATAGAATAGTAGTTTTAGTTTTGATCACTTCACCTTTTGACTCTTAGTAGAATGAACCTTCCCTGTCAAAATATAAACATATATCCATTTATTGTTAATGCTCAGATTAGTCTTTTGACTCCTTTTACTTGAAAAAACATCAGTAGATAAATAGCATGTCTAAACAGCATGGACTTAGTCATCTCTGGTAGGCATCTTGTTTTTCCAATTTTATTTTTGTTTTCTTTAGCTGAGAGTTTACTCACGAACATCTAATCTGGACAATGCCTTTGCTCACGTCACCAAAGCACAAGCAGAGACATTACTGCTTAGTGTCTTCCGGGACATGGTAATAGTGTTTAGAGCAGACTGTTCAATATGCCTTTACAGTATTGAAAGAAAATCTGATGGGTAAGTCCATAGCACATGACAAGTCACTTTTTGCTCCTCTGTAGTTTTCATTTTTTAAAAGTTACTCTAATTTTATATTTAGTTTTTTTGTTTTAGGAGTTAAAAAGCAAGAAATTTTAATTAGCGATACACTCATATGGTAGTTATTTTTTAGCTACCAAAATAAGTAAATAAATAAGCCTGTACTTACTTCTTCAGGTAATCTTACTGGATTCATTAAAAAAACTAATTTGGGATGGAGTAAACCATACCATTTAGATACTGATTTTTTCACAACCTTTAAAACAAGTGGTTAGTAATTACGCAAGTGTTCCAGACATTAGGGGAAATTTAAAGGATTTCCACAGCTTTAAGGCCTTAGGAAGCATGTCCTCAGCACACTCACATTTCCACTGAGCCAGACAGCTGTAGTCTGGAGCAGGAGAAACTGACAGTCCTATGTGTTGTCTGTATTCTTCTTGGCATCTGGTTGGCTTGCAGCATTTAAAACATGCCTCTTGAGTTTTATTTTGCTCTCAGGTATTTTTTGTTTATTTCTTTTTTTTAAGAAGCCAGGAAGTGTGTATTTGGTGAAGTAGCATAATGATTGAGCAGTAAAGATAAAAATTAAGAAATCTTAGTAGCCTAGATAGAACCCGTATCCTTTCTCAACCAATTAAGCTATTTTTTATACCCTTTTCCCTATCTTTTTCTTCTCTTTTATATCTTCTTCCTTTCTTCCTCATCTCCATGTGTTCTTTGGATGCCTCAACCTTGTCAGTTTGCTGCCTAAAGGATACTTGGAGAGGAGGGAATGACAGGAAGAAGGCACTCAGGTCCCCCATAAGTGTGAAATCTAATACTGTTAGTAGCTGAGCATCGGGGCGCGCAGCCTCACTAGCATTGTTGTTGAGATGTGTAGGTTTTTTCTTCTTTTTCATTTTTTTAATTTTTATTTTATTTTATTTTTATTATTTATTTATTTATTTATTTATTTATTTATTTATTTATTTATTTATTTTTGCAGTCCAAATACTACTGCTGGTATTCATGTTCTTCAGGAAGTCTCCATGTCACGCTACATTCCTCACCCTTTCCTGGTAGTATCTGTCACTCTGACATCAGTGAGTACAGAGAATGGAATCACCCTGAAGATGCCACAGCAGGTACTATTCTGTTAGGACTCTTCAGAGTTTTTACCTCAGTTTTTAGTTTTAAGTTGATATTGGGAACTATTTATTTGTTCAATAAGTAAATACTAAGAGTCTAGAATATGCCTTGTATGTAGCTGTTGAATTACAGTGACAAACTAAATAAACATGGTTTCTGCTCAAGAATAAAGAAATAATTACATAAGTAATTATAATTGTGATATGTGTACCAAAAAGTAGTACAGGTCACTCTTAATAAGAGTTCATAACAAACACCTAGAGTACTTGAAACAATCAGAAGATTCCTATACTTATAAATTGAAACCTGAAGAACAGTGGTGATTATCTAAGAGGGGGGATTTCAGGCAGAAGGAACAGTAGTGTAAAGTCCCATAGATAAGAGAGAACATGACATTCTGGGAATTGGAAGAATTTCAGAGTAACAAACATGGAATGTCAGTATATGAGTCCTATTGAAAATACAGACTGTAGATTTTATCTTAAAGTCTAAAATGTCTTAAGTTGGGCATTGATATATCTATAAACTTTATAACATTTATTCTAACTATAACTAGAATGTAAGGAGAGCAGCTAAGAGACCATTGTAATGATCTAGGTGAATTGTGTTAGTGACCTGACCTTGGGCAGTGATAAAGATGGAAAGGAGGAAGAGGTTGAGTGTAGAGTTTAGAGGACTCCATTTGATAATTATGCAGAAAGAGAATGGATACTGCCATAGTTGTTCGTTAAAGTATGTAGTGGTGCCACCAGGACCCAAGTTGCATAACTGACACCAAACCTCCTTCCATTATACCAGTGATTTCCAAACTTCATGTAAATGTGGACCCCATTTTCATAGGAAAATTCTATGTAGATTTGTCGTACCTGTCTGCTCAGTCTGTCTTTTGCTTCCTATTAAGGTACTTTCATTAAACTCCTTTAAAATACAGGTTCCATTTTCTCTGTAAACTATATTTCATGGTATCCAGATAGTCCTAGTTGATAAGGGAAAGTTCTGTTTTATAGAAGAATTCTAGGTAAAAGATATGGAAGGAGTGTAAGGATTAAAGAATAACCAGAGGAAATAACTGATTCAGGCAAGTGCTTATCATTAGGCGAACCAGTCAGATGAAAGGTTGGTGAGAACTTTACAGTGAAAGGATGAGGTGGTCCTAGCTAAGTCTTACTAATAGATCTTACCATCACTGAAAGTGGGAGAACCAGATTTGGCATGCTTCCTGGGGCGATGCAACGTGAAGGTGCATGTGACTCTTAAATTTCTATTTTTCCTTTTCCTACCTATGTATTATTTGCTATATCTCATTTATTACAGATAGTCCAATTTTTAATTTTCATGTCATGTGCTAAATGGGGAACTGACGACTTCAAGTAAAGTTCTTGGGATACAGTTAACAACTTCTTACAACTGTTGCTTGGAGATTTTGTGGGGTTTTTTAAAAATTTCTTCCACTTTGTAAGTTAAAACAATTCATATGACACTTATCACCTACCTACACATGGTCTAAAGCAAAAATGAACGATGAGTACATGAATCTTCTGGACGCTTTTGCCATTTTTTGTACACAATCCCACGTAATGTCTGAAACCAGTACAAAAGAGAAATTTGTATAGCTGCGTGTGTTGCAGGTAGACTACATAGGGTGCCTAAATGACATTGGCAGCTTAAATTCATCCTGGTAGCAAGTGTCAAAGCTGGAACACAGTCAGTCCCAAGTCTTCTGAATAATCATCCTTTCCTTCCTAAAATCCTTTTTTCTTTGATTCGTGTGACATTGTGCTCTCCTGTTTCTCTTCTTGCCTTCAAAAGCATAGACAACAGCCCTCTGGTGTCTCATCCCTGTATACTTTGCCTCAAAAAACTCACGTTTCCTTCAGTTTACCAAACACACCTTTACGGCTGTGACCTGGCATATTCATAGGTTGTTCAGTCATTCTCAACAAGACTTTCACTCGAAAGTCTTAAGATTCTTTCAAATTTAATGAGCAACAAAATAAAACTCTTCAGTTTTCTCTCCCTAAATTAATTTTTTGTCCTGACTTCTGTCAGTGATGAGCTCAACTTTTCTAGCACCTCACCTAGATTCAATATCCTGAAATCATCTTTGATTCAGTTCTCTTTTTCTACCCTTTATGTATAGGATATTGGTAAGCTTTTTTTTTTTTTTTTTTTTTTTGAGTCAAATTGCCATTCCTCTTAATGACTGCAGGTCTGTTACCATCCCATGTTCTTCTCATTATACCCTTAATCTAGACAGATTGTTCTCAGTTTTCCAAAAGACTTGTTCTATCCTACCCATGTTGTTTACACTGCAGTCTTGAACCAGAGCACCCAACCTTTCCTGTCTGCCCGTCCTCATCCTTCAAGCACCACCTCATCCCTTACGCCTTCTCTAGCTATGCCACTTAGATCACCGAAGTGAACTCTCATTTTCGTGAACTTCCGAAGGTCTCTTAGTTTCTCTAGGATAATTCAATTCACCCAATTTTATATTCATTCATTCATTCACTGCATTGTGTTAAGCATTTCCTACCCTAGCCAGAAAGCTTCTTGTACGTACACTCAGAGCTTAACAGAATGGCTCTACATCGTGTACACTCAATATCGTTGATCGTTTAACCTGTAAACCTTAGGGATTGAGGAGAAAATGCTGCAGACATATCTATAAATTGGTATGAATTCAGTTTTGTTTTTTTTTCTTTCAGGCTCGTGACGCAGAGAGCATTATGCTAAACCTTGCAGGACAGCTCATCATGATGCAGAGGGACAGATCGGGCCCTCAGATCCGGGAGAAGGACAGTAACCCTAACCAAAGGAAACTTGTGAGTCAAGTGCAAGTCATTTAGAACCTTAAGAATGTATGGGCTTAGGATATAGGAATAAAAGAGTTTGAGAGTATTGTCTTGTGATTTGGAATCTGAGAAAGGATGTAAAATTAGTTTTAAGCCTCTGGGTATAAGACTATTTGTGAAGGGTGAAGGATAAGGTCCCGAAATGAAAAAATGTTCCATACTCCATATGTTATTGCTTAGGCATTATTTCCAAATTCTGATGGGATAATAGTATAAACTGGTTAAGTTCATAGGTTTCCTTTTGCTTTAGATTTAAATATATATACTTTGAAAGGCCAGGTTACTATTATTAACTGTAATTCTAAATAAATAACTCTAATTTTCCCAAAAAGTTAGACTCTTAATTTGAAAGACTTAGGAAACTAGTACCTAGGAACTTAATCTACAAATTTAATAGGAAACAACTGATTCTTTTCTCTCCTTTTCCAGCTGCCATTCTGCCCTCCTGTTGTACTAGCCCAGTCTGTTGAGAATGTGTGGACTACGTGTCGAGCAAATAAACAAAAGCGTCACCTTTTGGAGGCCCTTTGGCTGAGCTGCGGAGGTGCAGGGATGAAAGTCTGGCTCCCTCTCTTCCCTAGGGATCACCGCAAGCCCCATTCCTTCTTGTCCCAGCGGATCATGCTGCCTTTCCACATCAATATTTATCCCCTGGCTGTGCTGTTTGAAGACGCATTAGTCCTTGGTGCTGTCAACGACACTGTACTCTATGATTCTTTGTATACTCGGAACAGTGCTAGGGAACAGCTGGAGGTGCTCTTCCCTTTCTGTGTTGTGGAGAGAACCTCTCAGATCTACCTCCACCACATTCTGCGTCAGCTGCTGGTCAGGAATCTTGGCGAGCAAGCCTTGCTCTTAGCCCAGTCCTGTTCTGCATTACCTTACTTCCCTCACGTGCTGGAGCTCATGCTCCACGAAGTGCTGGAAGAAGAAGCTACCTCACGGGAGCCCATTCCCGACCCTCTGCTTCCCACTGTGGCAAAATTTATCACCGAGTTCCCGCTTTTCCTGCAGACAGTTGTTCATTGTGCCAGGAAGACTGAATATGCCCTGTGGAATTACCTTTTTGCAGCCGTTGGAAACCCCAAGGACTTGTTTGAGGAATGTTTGATGGCTCAGGATTTGGACACAGCTGCCTCTTACCTTATTATCTTACAGGTAACAGCTCTCCTCTTATAAAGGTACAAGAATTAATGAGCTTAAACTTTGAGGGGAAAAGAAAGGGGCCGTTTTGGCATTTTGGTTGTGTTTAAGGAATTGATACAGTCCAGTTTTCTGTTGAGTTTACATCTTTCCCTTTGAAGAAAGTAGTCTTACCAACTGACAGAAAATTTCTTTGAATATCATAAATTGGCATTGCAGGGATTTTAAAAATCCTGTTTGTCAATAAATAGGCCTAAAACAGATTAATGAGTTTATAATATTATTTTGAATAATATTGAAGAAATGTATTATTATATGTATTATAGTACATATAACATGCACATATTACACAAGAATATTGAATATTACACAAGAAACATAATCAAGAACTGCTACTGGGTTTGTTTGAGCCCCTCCCTGCCCCCCAGCATAATAATAGGTTTCCTTCTAGTGTGGGATTGGTGAGGTCGCACTGACGCAGCATGGGTCATAGCACAGCACCTTGTGCTAGGCTCCCTATAGCATGCACTAGGAGACTCAGGCCTATCACGGTAATTACCCTCATAGTGGTTTCTCTCAAAATAATGGGTTTTTTGAGACTCCTGAAAATTTGCTTCAAATATGTTTGATAAAAGTACTTGATAGTTTGTTGTTCCTATCAGTCTGATGGATTGGATAGGCTACACTTAAAGTTTCTTTCAGATGACTGCAAAGTTGTGTTCACTGATGCAAAAAGCTAATGGTAAACCTGGTTTGAAACTGCCTGGAGCAGGTTTCCTGTTTACTTACTTGCTTCATAACAACTGATTGAAACCAGAGGAGATACTCAAGCAGAAGCTGGATGGCCATGAAATTCTGATTCCTAGGTTAGGCTTAAAGAAAAAACCACAGAATCGTAAAAGTAGAAACAAACTAATGCAGCTGTTTATTTCTTAAGATTACTCCTTAAACTTTCTGTGACCTCCAAAGCAATGGAATTGGAAACTTTTGTCCTATCAGGATTCCTGGGTTGCTGTGGATTGTCAGATAATAATTACAGTTAAATTTGTCTGTTAGGCATCTATCAGTGAAGGTCAAGGCAGGCAGTAAGGTTAAATTTGTGAAAGAGTTATTTAGGATGCTGTTTGCGTTGCAGTACCACTACTCTTGCTCAAAAGAATTTTTTAAGTCACATCCACAGAAACCTCTCACAGGTTAAGTAACTTGCTTCAACAGGTTCTTTAACTCAGATCCCTCATCTGTAAAATAGGAATGAGGTACCTGTTTCGCAGATTCCCTAGGAGAAATGAAAGAAAGAAAGCCATGTTAAGTTTATGTCAGACACCTGGCATGTAGTGGGCACTCAGTAAATCATGATTTATATCACACCAGCAGGGCATTTGCCTCACTTCGGCTTGTATAGTACTTTTTGTGCTCTTCTTTAAATTTTGCTGTTAAACTGTCCCCTACAGTGTTGCAGCTTCATTTCTTCTCTGTGTTTAGGGAACCATGGAGATAAAGTTGCTCAAGCTTCTCAGGTTATTTGCAATATAAAAGGAATCCTTGTTTTCCTTGGTTGTTTTTGTAGAACATGGAAGTCCCAGCAGTAAGTAGGCAACATGCCACCCTTCTGTTCAACACAGCCCTGGAACAAGGCAAGTGGGACTTATGTCGACACATGATTCGATTTCTTAAAGCTATTGGCTCTGGAGAATCTGAGACACCTCCATCCACGCCTACAGCTCAGGTTAGTTGCCAGATTGCACAGCTGCCCTGGGCTGTATACCTGTGTGGCGTCTTTCTCTAACTGTACTGCACGTTGTATGTGCTCTTAGGACCTACCCAGTTCAAGCGGTGGATTTGAGTTCTTCAGGAATCGAAGCATCAGTTTATCCCAGTCAGCTGAAAACGTACCTGCTAATAAATTCAGCTTACAGAAAACACTAAGTATGCCATCTGGTCCTTCTGGAAAAAGGTAAAAGAATAAAAGCTGTTACTGCTTTTAGGGCATTCTGTGACACATTTCACTTCAGGGCATTTGCATAGTCAGATCTTATGAAAACAACCACTTGATCCAATTGCACTTCATTTTCCAATTCCCAAAAAGTTTAGAGACCACGCAAAGACTTCTCTTTCTTCTCAAAGTTCACTTCTTTACTCTTTGTGAAGTTTCTGTCCCTTATAGAGTAGGTTTTGATATACCAGTTCTGAATGTAATTAGCTTTAAGTTACTTCTGATAATAGAATAAAAAAGAAGATGGTAAAACTTCAGGAAATCCAAAAGACTTCTGACAGTCAAAAGTTTTATCATCCTTTCCAACTATACCTCTTGACAGAAAGTAAAAATTTAGTACTCATGTACTTGGCTCTCCTGTGACTCTTTAGATTGGAGAAGTCATTACAGCAGTCAGAGCAAAGAGGAAGTGCGGCTGGAGACTGAAACCTGCATCACCCACAGGGGTGACTGCTCCCAAGAGGTTAACTGAGCTCACACGGGACATTATAAAATACAGTTTCCTCTGGTTTGCGAGGTCCGCCCTTATATACCTTCCTGTGTTACATGTTCTTGGCTTTTGATTTTTCTCTTCCCTAATCCTTTTATGTTGTTTGTATTGTCTCTACAGTGCCTGGCACATAGTTAAAGCTTATCGAACATTTTTTATTGTGATTTTAACTTCTTTTTCTTATCACAGCCATTAATATTACCCCCACTCGGTGACATACACACAGTCATGGGCTATGTACAAGTAAAATGCAACCTGTAAACAATTGTCAGGCAAACAGTAACTTCTCAGCCATATCCTGAATTTAAATACTGGCTAATGCATACTAAGTGCTCACTGTGCACTAGGTATATTTCAAAGCATTTACATGTGTAGGTCTTTTAATCCTTTCAACAACTGTAAAGGGTAGATAAGGGCAGATACTGTTGTTACCCACATTGTTCAGGTGACAAAACAGAAGCCCAGAAAATAAACTTGGTTTTGTTCACACAACTAATGAGTGACAACTAAGGTCTGAATGCAGGCAGCCCTGATCCAGTACTGCCTCTCACTGGAAACCCCACTTTACCGCTACCACACCAGTCACACCACATCAGCTCATGTGAGTAAGGGCTGATAGATTAGATTTAGTCGTCATTGATTTAAAAAAAAATTTTTTTTATGTTGTCTACATGACTCACACTGAGAGATTTCATTTCACTTTTCTTCTCCTTAGTTTCTTTGATCTGATCTCCTCCCTTCTTTTTCTTGGTCTTTTCACATATAGCATTTATTTGCTCCCATGCTTCCTTCAAGCAGTTACCACCCTCTTTCCTCGTTTGGCTTTGTCAGCTATTTTTTCCTATTTCATGTACTCATTCTAACAAATGTTTTAAGAGTCCAGGTATTGTTCAGCAGTTTGTGGTATCACCTGGAGGAGAAGACCTAAAATTTTATCTTCCTCTCCATCAGAATTAGACCTTTGATCTCTTACCTCCTCCTCAGCATTATCAGTGCTACTTTATAAAAGATGGTGAAGTCTCCCAGGAAAGATTTTTCTGTAGTTTTCTTGTTTTCACACTTATAGATGGAGTAAAGACAGCGACTGTGCAGAGAACATGTATATTGACATGATGCTCTGGAGACATGCTCGGCATCTCTTAGAGGAAGTTCGGCTCAAGGACCTAGGTTGCTTTGCAGCTCAGCTGGGCTTTGAACTAATTAGTTGGCTCTGCAAGGAGCGTACCCGAGCTGCTCGGGTAGACAACTTTGTGATAGCCCTGAAGAGACTCCACAAAGATTTCCTGTGGCCCTTTCCCATCATTCCAGCCTCTTCTATCTGTTCTCCTTTCAAGAATGGAAAATTCCGAACAGGTAATGTAGATTTTGTGTCACTTGTACAGGGGAGTTGTATTGTACTCCAGATATTTAAAAGTTTTGTTACTAATTTATATTCAAAAAAACCTTTTCATTCCAAACTCGGGAAGAGATAAAAGCCAAGTTTTTTTACATCAGTCTAATCATCCACCATTTGATCAAGGATATAAATAAAGTAGAACCTACTCTCAAAGACTTGTGACCTTGAAGTCTAATCCATCAATAAATCTAACCATTGTTGCCTTAGATTATCAACAAGTTGAGAAATGACTGAATATAGAACTACCACACTTTATTGTGGGAAAGAGTTTTGGAATTGGTTAATCAAAATTAGCTAAATGTTACTTATCTGACAGGACTCATTCCAAAGAAATGGGAAAAATGCATCTTTGAGAGCCCATCTTCTAAACTAGGAAAGGACAAAGTGAAACTGCATTTTGATGAACGAAAAAAAGATAAAGTTTTTTAGTTCAGGTCTTTTTAAGGAAGACTATTCTAATTATCACTTAAGAAAGTTCAAACAAAAGCCTTTTATTATGGCATTTGGAAATTTCATGTCATCCTATATCCAAGAAAAATCACTTAAAAGATGAACAGAATAAAATTTTGCCTAGTTCTAGTAAGACATGGTGATAAGACTGTTAGATGGCATTATATAGTCAATCCTTTTTGTTACAGTCCCACATCCCTGGTGTATGGGTGGATGATGCGGTGTAGGGCAGCAATTAGCTTTGAACTTACAGTATTGGGAGAGTGGGGCAAGAGGAGCTGAAAGAACAGAGTTGGAAATGACAGTGTGTGCACCTTAGATTCTCATTTTTCCCCTTTGTGTTGGACCTGTCTGGCAGTGGGAGAGCAGCTGTTAAAGTCTCAGTCAGCAGGCCCTTTTTCAAACCTTGAGATAGATGTTGGCATCTCTAATGTCCAACGAAGTCAGAGCTGGCTCAGCAACATTGGCCCTACCCATCAGGAGATAGACACAGCCTCATCCCACGGACCGCAGATGCAAGATGCCTTCCTATCACCTTTATCTAACAAAGGTAAATGTCATTTAAATACGAGGTCATCTTCACTTCCTTTGGAAAAAAGATTATGTGCACTTCAGAGATAGAGTTTCCCTCTTTTCCTTGAAGCCGTTTCCTTGCGGATTGCCCTTTAGTGTTTGATGACTGATGTGTGGATAGTTACTAGGACAAGGCCACATTGGCCTTGACTATACTTTATCATATTTATTTTATGTAAAATGAAACAGATAAAATCTCATTACAGATCAGCACTAATAGATGAACTTTTACAGCCAATTTTAATGATGTAGAAATACTGACTTTGAACCTCAGGTAAACAAAATGTTGTCTATCCCCATATAAAAAATTGCATTCTTTTCATGAGTATACCTGTGTCATAAAAAATTATACTCAGTTATCTTCTTTTTATTTCATTGATTTTAAAATATGGACATTTTCTTTTTCTCTGCAGCTTCCAATAAAATATCCTTAATTAGCCTCTTAGCTTTTAAAACCTAAAATACTTACTATCTGGCCCTTTACTAAAAATTTTTGCCAACCTCTGGTCTTACAGTAATGGGTAAGTTAAAAATTGAGGAATTTTTAAAGTGATTTATGTTGCTTATAATTATAGGAGCCTTAAGTGGCAATTAATATCTGATTTTCTGCAGTTTTCCTTTTTTAAAGATTTTATTTATTTTTAGACAGAGGGAAAGGGAGGGAGAAAGAGAGGGAGAGAAACAGCAGTGTGTGGTTGCCTCTTGTGCACACCCTACTGGGAACCTGGCCTGCAACCCAGGCATGTGCCCTGACAGGGCATCCAACCAGCGACCCTTTGGTTCGCAGGCCGACACTCAGTCCACTGAGCCGCACCAGCCAGCGCTGATTTTCTGCAGTTTTCTTAATGGCCAGGTATTCACCTGAAGTTTGATTTCCAGTCTGTCGTCACTACTACCTGAGTTAACACTCTGAGGGTAGGCTTATAGCTGCCATTAGTATTGTTTGTTGTAGAATGCACATAAAATTTATCATCTTAACTTTTTTTAAGTGTATAGTTAGTAGTGTTTACAATTCACATTGTTATGCAACCAATCTCCATAACTTTTTATTTTACAAAACTGAAACCCCCTATCCATTTAAAAATAACTCCCCATTCCTCCCTCCCCCAGCTACTGGCAAATAGCATTCTGTTTTCTGTCTCTATAATTTCAGTACTTTAAATACTTCATATAACTAGAATCATGCAGTATTTGTCTTTTTGTAACTGGCTTATTTCACTCAGCATAATGTTCTCAAGTGCATCCCTGTTGTGTGTAGCATGAACATTTCTTCCTTTTTTTAGGTTAATATTCCATTGTATGTGTATACATTTTGTTTACCCAGCCATCTATTGATGATACATATGGGTTGCTTCCACCTTTTGGTTATTGTGAATAATGCCACAGTGAACATGGGAGTACTCTCTTTGGCACCCTGCTTTCAATTCTTTGGGGCACATACACAAAAGTGGGATTGCCAGGTCACATGGTAAACCTTTTTTTCCCCCCATAGTAGCTGTGCCATTTTACATCCCCACTAATGTTGGCGAGGGTTCTGGTTTCGCCATGTCCTCACCAACACTCACTTGCTGTTTTAAAAAAATATTAACCATCATAATGGACATGAGGTGGTACCATTGCTTTTTTGAAAAGAATTTTTTTAAAGAGTTCATTTCAAACAAACTTAAAAAGTTTAGCTAACAGTATAATAGATCCCTTGGCCCCTGCATACATCTATCACCCGGGTTCATGACCAGGTTTGTTTCATCCACTCCCTACTCCTGTAGTTTTGAACCAAATCCAAAACATATTTTCTCTGTGAATATTTCAGTATGTATCTCTAAAAGGACTCTTACCTCTAAAAATTTCACAATAATTTCTTAATACCATAAAATATCTAGTAAGTACTCAGATTTCCAATTGTTTCATAATTCATAATTGTCTTTTATGACTTGAATCAAGATCCATACATTGTTTTTAATTCTCTTTTAGTGATTGTTCCTGTCTCTTTTTTTTTTTTCAAATTTATTCATTGAAGACACTTGCTTCATGGATTTTTTCATAATGTGGATTTTGTTGATTGCATCTTCATGGTTTAGTTTTAACAATTTCCTCTGTATTTCTTGTCAGTTGGTCAGATTATAGCTTTTTTTTTAATAGGTAGTAGCATGTTTTTCCTTCTGAAGGCACATAATGCCTGGTTATTTCTCTAATGACTTTTTAAAAAATATCTACTCTTAATATAGCATGGGAATTTTAGCAGTGGATTTAATGTTTTGGTTTCAAAACACTCCAGGAGAAGTCAACATCTGAGAACAGCCAATATTTAAAATTAAAATAAAACATTTTCTACATGAAGTTAATTTATAACTTTTGGCACTTCTTCATCAGGTGATGAATGCAGTATTGGTTCAGCCACTGACTTAACTGAAAGTAGCTCCATGGTGGATGGGGACTGGACAATGGTGGATGAAAACTTCTCCACACTCAGCTTAACCCAGTCAGAGCTAGAGCACATCTCCATGGAGCTGGCGAGTAAAGGGCCTCACAAATCCCAAGTCCAGCTTCGGTGAGTCTCTCAGCATTTTGAAAGCACGGAATGCCTACTCGGGATATTTGGGCAAATAAGGTACAGGGGCTACTGTCCTGATGATGATTGCTATTCTGAACATCTGTAGATTCTTCTTAGCTCCGTGTTTCCTTCTCAGTTATTTTGTTTCTGTTCGTGTGTAGGTATTTGCTCCACATCTTCATGGAGGCAGGATGTCTGGACTGGTGCATTGTCATAGGCTTGATTCTTAGAGAATCCTCAATAATCAACCAGATTTTGGTTATTATACAGACTACAGAGGTAGATGGAGAAATGTTACAGAACATAAAGACAGGGCTGCATGCGGTGGACCGATGGGCCTCTACAGATTGGTAAGTGCTGGTTTCCTCGGGCTTCTTTCTTGGCTCTCCTTTCACATTAAGACTTAGCCCTGGTTCATTTAATTGGAGGTTTTTAGGTTGGTCAAAATAAAAACACTTTTATATGTTCATTTTTAAGGCCATTATCTTTAGTTACCATTCTGTACCAAACATTTAGATAAGTAATGTCCAGCGAGGTAGTGTTGGTCATTTTAAAGGGGGAGTACATGTCACTGTCTTCAGTATAAGTGATCTTAGAATTAAGGCTGGAACTTGGGATTTGTAGTTCTGTGGAATTAAAAATAATAAGCTAAAAGTGTCTACTTGAAAAGATGAAAACTTGAAGTCCGTGTGAATTTAACATTCCATGGCAGTTACTAGCAAGCCCAATTAATAGTAGGTGGTAATAAAACTCAAATAGAATGATCTAGAATAAAGGGCACTTCAGTTTTTTAGAAAGAGAGAGTAGTGGATAAAGTTAGAGCCTTGGATTCTAGCCCTTTTGTCACCAATCATGTGTGGATTTGGGGTCTTCACTTACTGGAATCTAGTTTTCCTTAATTGATAAGTTCATTCAGTTTCTCTGAAAGTTCTTTTTCAAGTCTAAATTCCTGTTGGTCCTTAAACTGGAATATGATTTTTAATTGTAATACTAGATAATTTGCTCCTAGTGCTCACAAATTTAAGACTCTCACTGATGCTCTGTGCAGCCCCTCTGTGCTAGCCAAGGCACCTAAGAACCCTTCCTCTCCTACCTCCCTGTGCCATCTCTTCTCTCCTCCATAATCTTTCACTGACTTTACTATATCAGTGTTTAGTAGGAATTTATCCGTTAACACTTTATGGAGCCTTTTGAATACAGCAGATGAAAACCAATTTCCCTTTTCCTCTTAGTCCTGGATATAAGCCATTTTTGAACATCATTAAACCACAACTACAGAAGCTCAGTGAGATAACAGAAGAGCAGGTCCAACCTGAAGCGTTCCAGCCAGTAACTGTGGGTAAGACTCCTGAACAGACTAGCCCCCGGGCAGAGGAGAGCAGGGCCTGCTCAGGCCATGGAAGCCTCCCCCAGGGCGAGGTCGGAGGCAGCGGCCTCGTCACTGGGAAGGAGGAGGACACAACCCGAGCAGAGGAGGAAGAACCTTTTCAGGATGGGACTTATGACTGTTCTGTGTCCTAACGACAGTGGGGTGGCATCACCACGGGCAGTATTAATTAGCAGCATGTGTGCAACTGAGGACACTGTGACCCAGTTGATTTAACCAGGGAGAGCTCAGCTCAGAAATTCTGATAAGGTATTAAATTTTAACTAACTCTCCTCTAAGAAATCTTTGACTCCATAAAAATGTGATATCAGAATAACTCATCTTTCATAAAATTTTTTAAGCTTCAATACAAAGTAATAAAGAATACTGTACAGATGTACATGAGAATATTCTAGTTTTACTCTTAACAGTTGGTAGCTCTTAAACCATAGGAATTGTTTTGCCCCCGATGAGCTTACTTTTTCACTTACATGTAACTTCTTACATGTTTTCTGGTTCAGCGTGTGTCCAGACTGCTTTTTAAAAATAAATGCTAAGGTGCTTGCTGTAGTTCATCAGGTACCTCAGCTCCCTGTAATCTCCCTTGGATCGAGAGCCCTGGGCTCTAACTGGGCCTCCTGCCCCAGCACAGCACGCGCCAGTGCGATGGAGATGTGCCCCTGGCCATGCCTGCCTCTTAAGTCCCAGTCCTGAACTGAGGGGAGCCGCTTCCCTGCCAGCCAGTGTGCACACTTGATTCCTGCTGGGTCACTGCAGGTGGAGGTCTGAGGGGTTCTTATCTATTATGCTCTTAGATACCACTAAACTTTTTGTATTGAAGAACTTTATCTTTTTTGTGAATACTCTTGTGTAAATATACTCAAAGGCACTGTTCATATTTTTAGGGCTTGTATTATAACTTATAAGGTTTTATGCTGGATTCTGCATGGCTATATATACTCCCTCTTGGAATAAACACAGAATAAACACTTGCTCTTCTTTCCAGATTGGAGCAGTCTTCATAGGGGAAGACAGGTGTATTGGCTTGGTCATAAAATAACAGAAATGGTCACACTGATCATGAAAGGAAACAGGTTTTGTGCAAATTAATGTAGTTTATTTATTTGCTTTTGTAAATTGAATAAAACTGGAGTTTTATGTAAATAGACTGCTGAATCCTGTATCATTACGGCTAACTAAAAATTAGTGTGTATAGAATGCATTCTTCATTGTAATTTTTTAAGTATTTTATGTATTTCTAGATTACTTAAATTCGAGTTTTCATACATTATGAAAACGGCATTCTTCTAAATTGCTTCACATATCCACTGTATGTACTTCTAATTACCTTATAACAGTATTAATTTAGCTAGCTTTGTTTTTACTGTGCAATTTGAACAAAGGAATGCAATGTTATTTTTTACAAAAACTTATTTTTATAATAACAACATATTTGATGTGGACCAACTTCGTACCACTATGTAAAACAGCCTCTCTTCTCATAGTGCAATTACATTTTAGAACTAAAATTGGTCCTCTGTCCTTGTTTTTTAAAGTAAATGGCTAGATTTAGTTGTCCTAGCCAGTTTTCCTTTGAAGGGAAAAACTGAAAACCATTTTGAAGTTGCTTAGTTCAAAATTCATCAAACTGTTTTAAATTATTGGGTTTGGTAATTACTATCATTTACTTTTTACATTACAAGTGCAATAATTTCACATACTGAAACCCCTCAATGGGTAGAATATGTGGTTATTGGTACCTGGTCCTTCCGGTGCTACTTTTATTTAAGCCTTTGTTTTAAACCACCTTTCCCTGAATCTTTAGATAGAAAATGTTTCCCGTGTGAGTACATGCGGCTTAGCAAGAAACTGAACTGCAATTTCTTCTCCTGCTCTCGTCCACTAGGAGAAGAACTAGCATTACTTTTGTGCTTGGTGTGAATATTCAGTCAATAAAAATGATTTACCATTGTAAACAACTGTGATCTTTTCAAATATCCTAATATGCTGCTGGGTTCATCTTGTGTTCTTTAAAGCATGAGATCACTAAGGCAGCTGTGTGCCTGTGGTTACTGCCATAAACGAAATCTAGAAGATACTTGGTTTTCAACTAAGGAATGAGTGGGCCCCAAGGCAAAAAAAAAAAAAGGCAAGTTTACAGAAAATTTCTCTGGTAATTTGTTATATAGTTTAATTTCTAAAAACTCATTTTTATTTTGCTTTGTTTGGTTCACATATCAACTGTTTAAGCCATAATTTTAACCAATTAATTTAAATATTCAGTATTCTCAAAGTTTAACTATTTGCTGATACCAAAAGAAGAAGTCATTTGGAGGTAGAGTCAACCTCTGCTTGTAATTAAATTTGCTGCTGCTTCTGTAATGTGTATTTTTTTTTAACTTGGTAAAGGGCAATAAAACCATTACATGAAGTTTTGTTTATTCACTATCTCAGGTTAATAACAAAAATATATGTAATAAAAGCCACAAAAATATTCTTTTGCTTATATAATTCCACCTCTTAGACAAATTCAGACAGACTTAATATTTATATGCAGAATTATTTAGAATAAGAGGATCAAGAGTTGGCAGCATCCAAGATGCCTGACAACACAAAATTGGAACAGCCCATATTGATATGGGGAATGTTTATAATGAAAAATGATACAAAATCATGCATACATGATTTCCACCAAACAGAACTTTATATGTAAAAATGTAGAAACTAGGTATCATCTCTAATAGGTGGGATTAAAAATTATTTTGACTTTTTCCTATATCTAAATCTGCTGTGTCTATGGATTTGCCTATTCTGGACATTTCGTATAAATGGAATCATATGTGGCTTTTTCTGTCTGGCTTCTTTCACTTAGCATGATGTTCATCTCTGTATATCAGTATTTCATTCCTTTTTAAGGGTTTATTAAGGGATAATATTCCATTTTATGGATATACTGTACTTGTTTATCCATTTTTAAGGGACTGGATGGTTTCCACTTTTTGACCATCATATGTACAAGTAGTTTTTGTGTGATGGTTTCAGTTCTGTCTAGGAGTGGAAATGCTGAGTCATATGATAACTAGTTAGTTTTTTGAGGAACTGCCTAACCGTATTCCATAGTGCCATTTTTTAAAATTACCACCAGCAGTGGAGGGGTGTTCCAGTCTCTACCATCATCGTTAGTGTTGTAGTTTTGGTTATAGCCATCTGCGTTAATGTATGAAGTGGTATCTTGTTGTAGATGTGCATTTCCCTTCTGTCTTCCCATGATTATTAGCCATTTGTATGTCTTTGGATAAAAATACACATCCTTTGCCCATTTCACAATTGGGTCATTTATCTTTCTGTTGTTAATTTGCAAGAGTTTTTATGTATTTTGGATACTAGGCCCTAATCAGATACTGATTTCCGCCACTATCCCAAAGTAGAACGTTGCTATGAAACCTTTGTAAGCCAAAATGGCATAAAGCAAACAATATCCTCTGCTTTCTAAGTTTGTGTTACGGCATTTGGCTTTTTTGAAAGACCTACATTACCAGCATTTTTCATAAAAGCAAAAAAAAAAAAAAATCTTTTGGATTTCTTTTGGTTAGCAAAAACAGGTACTGATGCATGTGTTGTAAGATTTTTATAGTTCTAGCTCCTACATTTTGGTCTTTGATCTAATTTTTTTGTATGTGTTTATTCAGTGTCCCAGAACCATTTACTGAAGATTTTTTCCCATTCAGTTGTCAAAACTCAATTGACTATAAATGTATGGGTTTTTTTCTGGATTAACCGTACTACATTAATCTGTGTACTCTTAATGCCAGTACCACACTCTCTTGATTACATTATTTGGGTTGCTACTTTGTAGGAAGTTTTGAAAGTGTGAGTCATGTAAGTTTTTCTTAAGACTATTTTAGCTATTTTGTGTCCCCTGCACTTCCACCAAAAATTTAGGATCAGCTTGTCAATTTCTGCCCATACACACACAAAGGCAGCTGGAATTTTGATAAGGATTGTATTCAATCTATAGATCAATTTGGAGAGTATTGCCATCTTAATATTAAGCCTGCTAATCTTGAATATGGTCTTTCTTTCAGCAATGTTTTATGGTTTGCAGTACAAAAATTTTGTATTTTTAAGTATTTTATTATTGATGCTTTTGCAAATACAATTGTTTTATTTTTGGATTCTTCTTTGTTAATATATAGAAATACAATTCATTTCTGTATATTGATATTGGATCCTACAACACTGTTGAATTTACTTATTAACTGGAATATTTTTGTGGATTCCTTAGGATTTTCTATATAGATCATGCTGTCTGCAGCTAATCTGGATGCCTCTTGTCAAACAAACCACCCTGACTGGAACCTCCAGTACAGTACCAGCAGAAGTGGGAGTACTGGATATCCTTGTCTTCTTTGTGATCTTAGAGAAAGCAGCATTCCGTCTTTCATCACTAATTATTTTTTTTAACAGATTACCTTTATTAGATTAGTTATTGAGTGTTTTTATCATGAAAAGGTTTTAGGTGTTGTCAACACATTTTTTTTTTTTTTGGCATCTGCTGAGATGATAGTAGGGTAGTTATCCTTTATTTTATTAATGATATAGTGCATTGATTTTTCAGGTGTTAAACCAACTTTGCATTCTTGAGCTAAATCCCACTTGATTATGTTAATAGGGGCAAACTTGGAGAAAAGAAATTATAAACATGTTATATTTTTACAAACCAAGTAACATATCAGAAATATATATTGATGTACTTCAAAACTGGCTAGGATATTTTTTAAATAAAAATAGACATAAGGAAGCATTAAGTGCATCTTGGCTTTATTGGCCATAAATTCGGTCAAGTGTTACTAGGAATGTTATCAGCTGTTTCACCTTGCAATGAACTCTTTTCAAGGAAACTGACTCACATTTAATTTGTGCAGAGATGTGGGTACTCTGTTTTGGGGAGGAGTGGTACCCTTTCCTTGTGTGGAGACATGAACTCTCCAGCTGAAAGATGGTTTCTTTTTCCCTCCCTCCTATCTCTATCACCCAGCAAAAAAACTTATTAGCCCTTCAGTGATTTTCTTCATCAATGGATAGGATTTAAAACTGCTAAATATGCTGAAGTTCAACACTTACCAAATAATCGGTTATTAATTTCTGTGAATTTCAGACACACAGCCTCATTCCACAGCAAAAAAGGATTCCAGTAGAAGTAAAAGAACGTTTTTATGTGGAGTTCTTTGCTTACATGACCCATCTAGTCTTTTAATAGCAACTTTTTAAAATGGCTTTTTAAAGGCTCTGTAGACTTGAAATGACTTTTCAGAAACTTCAAATACAAGCATACAGGAGAATACAAACAAGACCTGTTTTTCTGTTAAAGATACTAACTAGTAGATTAAAAAGTTTATTTTGGTAATGTTGTAAGGCAACAATTAATCCTTAAGTCAGAAAACCAGTGAAAACAAATGGACATTCTTCCTGAGTAAGCAGGTGGTTTATGCGCCGCCGCCCCCCCCCCCCACCACCCCCGGGGTGGTAACATTTTAGGAATCCTATTGTGTTTATTTACATCTGCTAAACTGTGGAAACAAATACTTCATGCAACAATCATTTTTTGGTCCAACACAGTGTAAATTTTAAGAACAAATTCCTTCAAATCACCTTTCCCTGTGCTACTTACATTTAAATTCTGTAGGAAATGACGTGTTTTAGAATTTGAAAAGACCCTTTTAGAAATGAGTTATTCAAATGATCAAATACTTAAAAAAAGGAAACAATAATTCTTTAATTTCAGAGGTTGCTGATCTGACAGTGGTATGCTTACCAACAGAGCTGTGAATACTGGATTTACTTAATCATTTCTACACTAAAACAATCTTCCAGAATGCTAAGCATGCCCAGAGACCAGTAAGCATCTTTTTAAGACCTTGCACAGTATGTAAGTTTTATAATGCTAAAGAAAACCAAAAACAAAAGAGAATCATTTACCTGTGAGGGTACAATTCAAAGGCTAAAAGAAAACCATGATTATTACTGAAAATATCACAAGGAACTATTTCATACAATGTCCTTCTACAAAACTTGGGAGTCTTGCCTTTTTTTCTCTGAGTAATTTCTGGTAATCAATTTCAGATTACTCACAGGGACAAAAATATGTATACAGTCATCCCTTAGGATCTACAGGGTGGGGAGTTACAGCATCCGTGTGGATATCAAAATCCATGAGTGCTTGAATTCCTTATATAAAATAGCATAGTATTTGCATATAGCCTACATACATCTTCCTTTAAATCATCTCTACATTACTTATAATACAATGTAAATACCATGGAAATAGTGGTTACACTGTATTTTTTAGAGAATAACAAGGAGAAAAGTCTACATGTTCAGTACAGATGGAACATTGTGGGCCTAACTACATAATACACATCAGCAACAACATAACTTTTTTTCCCTGAATATTTTCTGTCCGTCCGTCCGTGGAACCTGCAGATATGGAGGACTATTTTGAAATTCACTGATACTACTAACTTTCCCTCCACAACTGTAATTACACACAAGCTATACTATAAACACTTCCAACTTTATTACTGCCTGACAGATTAATGTGGCAGGAGCCAGGCACTTCAAGCTAATAGTATATGGTTTCTACAAAGTCAAAAATAAATAAAAGCAACAGCTCTTCCAGTGTCCGTGCGTGTCACAGCCAGCATGTTACCCTTCAGCTCTGGCTGCAGCCCTCGCATGTAGGCACAGGCAGTGTTAGAAGTCACAAATTAGGCAATGTGATTAAGAAATCACATTGTGTGTATCAGTCACATGAGCAGCTTCAAGAATTTCCTCCTATGATGCATGTTTACCATACTCTTTCTGTTCAAATGGATCAAATTGCCAGTTTTTAAATTTTTGACTAAGGCTTTTCTTTAAAATGTTTTTTGGTGGTCTGTGCTTACTAAACTCAGAATTGGTCCAGCTCAGAATTAGTGCAACTTTTTACATTTCTTAACAGAGAAAAATGAAGCAAGCAACATTTACCACCAAGCTCCCCAAACGCTTCCACTGCTGGAGGCAAGAATCCGTCAGAGGCAATGCCGTGATAGCTCACGAGCACACAGCCATCTCCTTCAGAATGAAGAGCACCTTTAAGGCCTAGGGCTGCTATTATGGAGGATCTGAACCCCTGTAACTGTAGGTACAGGGATCTTGTTCCAATACAAGTCACAGCCTCAACTTTCAAGAGCCAGCTCTGCTGGACAATAAGTCACTGAGAAAACCAGTCTGTTCAACTGGCTGGAAACAGGCAAAAATAAGGACCCAGTGCATCAGTGAAATTATGCTTTCAAGGTTTAACCTTGGATAACAGAAAACTTCCCCTACAAAACAAAAAGAACAAATATTTATAAAATGCTTAGCCACCACGGCAACTCAGCACTCTGAGGAAGGAAGTTAAGGCCCTGTACTGGCACAAATAACAACTCTGAACCAAAAGAACCTGTGAAAACCCAGAGGGTGTACATAGCTGGACAGATGCTCATCTTAAATTGGTCTGGTGGGGAGGGGGAACATGTTTCAGAGGGAAGCAAGCATTGAAACAACTTCAGAATGATGGATCTCAGTGACCATTTGTCAGAAAGACTGGGAGTACCAACTCGGCACAGGTTTCCACATCAGGGGTCCTGGGCTTCACTACAGAGACACAAACTACACTCTAGAAGCTTCCTGAAGAAGCTCAGCTCTCAGCACAGGCTGGGACCTCAAAAGCCCAATGGTTCTTCCAAGTCCTTTTTGAAATCGTTTTCTGATGACCTACATACAGTTAGGTCTCAGGGGGAATCATTACTCCAGTGATTGATCATTTACCCACCAACCACTGACACAACAAATGGTCTTGGGCTTTAATTGGAAATGTCATTTATTAGCAGTGGACCTGTAGTACTTCCAGTGTCTTTTATGATCCTAAGGGAACAACTGCTCAAGCGGTTTGTTGGGTTTTGTCCTTAAGGTCATGTAAGATGACATGGTAGTGTAGTGGCAGTACCCACATGTGCTTAAGTGCCAGAAAACTGGCATTTTCAAGTGTCAAAAAGGTCATGTATCACTACACCACAGCATAAATTATAGTGCTTAACCCTGAAGAATGTTAGTCCACAAAGCTCTTTGAACATATGCTCATTAAAATTCATTTTGTTACAAATATCCACGTAGCATAAGGAGAAAACATGTCACATGACGTATCCCACTGGGCATTTACTTGAAACTCTTTCAGAAGGTTAAAACACATAGAGACTGTAGGTGCACACCCAGGCAGAGGGAAATGTCCAATCTGGGAATTTCTCTTTCAGAGCGTCCAGCTGCGAGGATCTCTTGTTTTCCCCAGAAAGATAGTGGGCAGCAATGGCCACAGTGACTATGCCCTCTGGCTCTTCTTCCAAGACCTGACAGAGAAAATGAGTTAGTTTTCTAGCACTAGAAGGCAGAATACTGATCCCAAGTATTTGATACTTGCCAAAATACCACCTGGGAACCTGACCAATGATACCAGCGGTGCTGGGAAATTTCCCACCTGTACTTCTATCCAGAACTGCCATGCAGAGGCTTGGAGTCCATGGGAGTAAAATACAAAGTAGTCCCCTCCTTTACTTGTGACTGGAGTGCCACTGCCAAGAGACCACTGAGAAAGTGTTGACCCTTTGTGAGTTCGAACATAGAATGACATATGGCTTGGTCCTGTAACATAAATGGAAGAAAGATCAGTTACAACTATCTTTTAAAAAGCATCAACAAGCAATTAAGCCACCACCCAAACTAGACTATAAAGTTCATGCCTTTCATCACTTTTAAAGACACCCATCGCAAACCTAATGGAGGTTTGCCAGTTTGGACTGTCCCGTGTATATCAACAAGGGGGAGTATGAGGTGCAGCAGGAAAGGCACAGGCTTTACTGTGAGAAAACCCGGGTTTAAGTCTTGGCCCTGTCACAAGAGCCTAGCACTCATGAGAATCATTCTTCAAAAATCTAAAGAATAAGCTTCACCTAACCAAAAGATAACTGCAAAAACTACAGCAAAAGAACTGATAATGAGAATTTTAACATAACCAAATATATTACTAAGACAAATCCTGAGGTACGAAGGTGGAAGACTGATGCACAAATGCTGCATGTAACATGAGAGGGAAAGAGGAAAATGGAATAATCACACTTGTGTAGGCTAAGAGTTAAAGAATGCCATTAAAACCCGACACACAGATAGGAAAAAGTTAAATAATAGTTAATCAAAACAAAAATATAAACTTCTTTAATGCCAGAAAATACTTATTAAAAAAGCAAAGAAGACACCACAGAAAAGGTATGAATAACATAAAACACAAAGTGTCATAAAAATAAACATGAATAGGCCTGACTCAGCCACCAAGAGAAAAAAAAGTTTAAACTTGGTGTACAAAGCCGACTTAATATTCAAGGAACATACTTAAAGAGATTCAGAAAAGGTAAAAATAATGGTATGAACAAAGGTATTTCAGTTAAGTAGACACAATTTTTAAAAGACCTCTTTTATAACAGAAGGAAAGACAAAAAGCACCAAAAGTAAAGACACTAAAGCTGTAATTCACATAAAAATTGTTCATTCTGTACACCAAATAACATGGCAACTACTTTATAAAGCAAAACTACAGGAGATGCAAGATATATACACAGAAACATAAGAATCCATCACTAGAAGACATCAATTGAACACAAAACAATGACCTAAGAGACCTAAACAAAATGATCAGTGAAGCAGACCATATAATATATGTATCACACTTTAGATGATATAGGATATAGCATCTCAAGTGGGCATAAAACATTCATAAAAATCTTAGGTCACAAAAGAAATACCAAAGTTCTACAAAATTGAGATTACAAATCACATTGATCACAATTCAATAACACTTGAAATTATCAACAAAATAAAACAGCTTTCTACCTGGAAATTAAAAGGTCTATTTAAAAGACAGTAAAAGAGGAAATAGAAACAAAAATTATGGAAATGATTTTAAATAAATACTACACAGAGACTACTGGATACATGTCAAACATTGATAAAAGGAAAATTCATAGCAATAAGGTTTTTTTTTTCAGTAAAATAATAAGTAAAAAAGGACAACAAAGTAAACAAAGCACAAGTTAGGAAATACTATAGATAAAATCAGAAATCCTATGAAATGGAGAACAGATCAAAATGCCTACCTTAATCAAAAGTGTTATTTTTAATTAACAAGACGGGGCTGGGCTGGGCAGGGCAGAGGAAAGCAAAGGGAAAAATTGGGACAACTGTAATATAGTAACAAAGACTTTCTTTTAATTAAAAAAATTAAGACAACTATCAGCTAACTTGATTAAGAAAAAGGCAGCAGGAGTGGGAGCAACAAACCAAGTATGCAAAAAGAGAAAATTTAAACAGAAGTTTGTAAATCACACATGACTACTTTGCAGACCTCTATACTAATAACTTTGAAAACCTAGATGAAATGGATACTTTTCTGGGAAAACACAGGTATCTTGAAAGATGACTAAAAAAAAGCCTTCCATGATAAAAAATAATGTACCTTAGTCCTAAGGCTATCTTACATAATGGGAAAACACCAGAGACCTTTGTACTGATACCAAGAACAAGGCAAGAATGCTACTATCTCAACAATTGTACACTATGCTATAAGTACTAGCCATTTAGACAAATCAGAGGCATAAGAACTGGTAAAGAAGAAATAAAACTACATTTGCAGATGATGTGCAGTAGTCAGCAAGTTATACCTGAGCTCTGCTTTTTTATAGCTGTCAGCTCAGAATGGTTTATATGTTTTTAAAGAGTAGTTAACAAAAAAGAACCAGCAACAGAGACATAACGTCAAAGCCTAAAATATTTACTATCTGGCATTTTAAAGTTTGGCAATTCCTGGTATATCTGGAGAACCCTAGGGTATCATGATTAACTTAATAAAAGGTTCAGCCCTGGCTGGTGGTGTTCAGTGGACTGAGTGCTGGCCTGCAAATCGTAAAGTTGCCGGTTCGATTCCCAGTCAGGGCACATGCCTGGGTTGCAATCCAGGTCCCTAGTTGGGGCATGCAAGCGACAACTGATCAATGTACTCACAATGATGTTTCTCTCCTCTTTCTCCCTCCCTTCTCCTCTATAAGTAAATAAATAAAATCTTAAAAAATTAAAAGATTCAGCCAGCCCTGGTCAGGCAACCCAGTTGGTTAGAATGTAGTCCCAGTATGCCAAGGTTGCAGGCTGGATCCCTGGTCAGGGCCCACGTGGGAATCAACCAATGAATGCAAAACTAGGTGGAACAACAAGTGGCTGTTTCTCTCCCTCAAATAAATAAATTAATTAAACACTAATAAAAATAAAAGATTCAGTGAGGTAGCAAAATATAAAACTGATATACAAAAGTCATTTGTCTTCATACATACAAATTACCAATAAAACAAGTTAAAAGACACACTGGTAAAGGAAACCCCATTTATAATAGCAACAAAACCTAAATGAGAAAAATTTTAAAACACTCCCGAAAGACACAAAAGTAGTTTTGAACAAATAAATGGACAGTCCAAATGCATGGGTAGGGAGACTCTTAATGTCAATTCTCCTTGATTTATAAATTTATTGTATCCCCCAAATACCAATTAGCAGTAGGTTTAATATTAGCCTTAATACTAAAGTTCATATGGAAAAACAAACATGCAAAAACAGCAAGGAAAACAGTGAAAAACAAAAACTACACAAGTATGGTAACTAGTCCACAAATAGATGTACACATATAGAATCAATTATATTTTTCTGATTTCTTGACATCTGTAATCACAAAACACAGGACAGTAGATGTGCACCTTTCCTGCCAGACTCTTCTATTTTACTGAAATTCTCCAAACTGTACATAAAGATACAGAAAGGTTTGAATTTCTTTTTCTGCTTCCTTTTTACAGGCTGATGATTAAATAAAATTAGAAATACTTAATGCATGAACAAGAAAACCTGTAACTACAAAATAATTTCTAATTACATTTTAGAACCCTAGAGAACAAAAGTATTCATCTTCAGAAGTGTTGGCTAAAGCATTTAATTCCCATAAGTACTTCACTCTGTTGGTTAACTACCAAAAAAGAACCCTGATGTCTACCCTCATACACAAAAATTAATTCAAGATGGACCACAGGCCTAAACATAAAAACTAAAGCTATAAAAGTTTCTAAAATAAAACATAATAAACTCTCTTTGTGACCTCTAGGTAGGCAAGATTTTTTGGCAAGGACATTAAAAGTACTAATCCTGAAAGAAAAACCTGATAAACTGGACTTCAAAAAAAGTTAAAAAGTTCCCCAAATCAGGTGCACCATCCTTGGGGCACACTCACTCAAATCTCCTTTTCAACTGAATTTTTTCTCTCCTAAACTCTTAAGGGCCCCACGAGACTGGCAACCAGGGGAGCAATGGGCAGTCGCAGCTCTTCCTGGGCTAACCCCCTGACCCTGTCTCCAAGCCCCTTATCTCTGATTTTCCAGTGAACTGACAGCAGCCCCGCCCGGGCTCTCCTGTTGCTGCTTCAATTCCAGGTCCCTCAGTGTTTCACTGCCCTGGGCTTTGATAAATGTACTCTCAAAATTAAAAATAAAGAAAAACTTCTGCAAATCAGAAGATACCAGTAAATGGGTAAGAAAACCTTGATAACACATATACCTGATAAAGGATTTTCATCGGGAACATACAAACTCCTACAAGTCAATAAGCCCAATTTTTTAAAAGGGAAAAAGACACGAACAAAACAAGATATATGAATAGCCAATAAGCGCTTGGAAAAGCATTTCATGTCAGTATTACAGAAATGCAAGAGGTACTACTAAACATCCACTAGAAATGATAAAATAAAAATACAAATGGCAAATATTTGTGAGGATGTGGAGCAGCTGGAACTTTCGTATGTGGGGGGGAACCAAAAATTCCTGAATTTATTTATTAAAAATTGTGTATTTATTCTTACATGTGTAAATTTCAGTCATCTTCAAAAGTACTCTCCATTTGATGCAATACTCCTATTGAGTCTTTTTTCCACTGCGCAAAAGTTTTTGAACTTCATTTTGACGCCTTTTAGTGCCTCTGCCGTTTTTTGTTTCACCTCTTCCACATTGGCAAAACATTTCCCTTTGAGGACTTCCTTCATCCAGGGAAACAAAAAAAAAGTCACTTGGGGTGGGAGTGGGTGAATAGGGAGGGTGGGGTTTGGGGGTCATGCTATTTTTGGTCAAAAACTGCTGAACACTCAGTGCGGTGTGGGCAGGTGTGCTTGTAAATGACCCATCATGAAATGGGCAAACATGTTGAAAGAGTCTTCAGAAAAAACTCACTGAAGCCAAATGCAGCCTCTCACAGCAACACCAGCTGGTGCACTGATACAGATGGGTTCCTAGAACATTCACCTGGTGGGAGAAGCCTGTACTACAAGGTGCCTGTCCTCCAGAAGATAATTCCAGGTTTCTTGGGGCCCTCCTTGTACTGCTGATAGAAGTGAAAAAAACAGAACAATCTGAAAGTTAAATGTAAGTCTATCCTCTGAACTCAGTTCCCCTCCTGGATATTTATCCAAGAGAAGTGGAAAAGATATATTCCCAAAAACCCTTGTATAAGAATGTTCGTAACAGCGTTATTCATATGAGCCCCCAAATGGAAACAGCCCAGGAGCCCATCAACAGAAGAATGATAAACTATGGTATAGTCATACACTGAATACTACTCAGCAAGAAAAAGGAACAAACTACTGACACTCAGAAACAACACAGCTCCATCTCAAAAACATGCTGAATGACCCAGACCAGGCCCAGAATGTTACACACTGGATGATTCCAGAAGTTCAAGGATGGGTCAGATCAATCTGTGAATGTGGAAATGAGAGGAGTGGTTGCTACTCAGGGTCAGAGAGATTGAATGGAAATGTGTAAGAGAGCTTTCTGGAGTGATGGGAACATTTTATGTCTTGATGGGTACATGAATTCTTTTATCAAAACTAATGGAACTATATCAGATCTGTACATTTCACTATATATAAAAGATGCCTTAAATATATCTTTTTTTTTAAACTCAGTAAGGAAAGTACAGAGTGAACAGTAGCAGAACCTTTAAAAAATGAACTTCCTGTACTAGGGACTCCAGAGAAACAAAATCAGTAGGATATATACAATGAAAATGTATTTATTTTATTTTAAGAAATTGGCTCACTCAGTTGTCAACATTGGCAAACCCAAAATCTGCAAGGTAGCTGACAGGCTAGAGACCCAGGGAAGAGTTCCAGTTTGAATGCCAAGGCCATGTGAAGAGGTCAGTCTTAAGTCCTTCAACTAACTGGACGGAGCCTTCCACATTCTGGAGAACAATATGTTTTACTCACATCTACTACTTTAAATGTTAATCCCATCCAAAAAATACCTTTACAGAAAGATCTAGAGTATTTGACCAAATATCTGATATCATGGCCTAGCCAAACTGACAGAGAGAATTAACTATCACACTTCACAAAAAGACAGTCATTATAAAGGGAGAGACACCATCCTGACTTGCTTCTTTTTTTTTTTTAATTCCCCAGGAGACAAGGAAACTCTTACAGCTTCTGATGACAAAATTTCCTATATCTTGATAGTTGTCTCCCTGCTAAGTGAGAAATGACCACGCAGGCTGTCTTGAAAAGCATAAAAGTGCCAAATTTAACAATTTAATACTTTTCTTGAGTGCCCATTATGTGCCTGTGATTATACTGGGCATCAAAAACAAATAAATACAAACCCATCTATGTCTGCCTCCCTTGAAATTTAATGAAAGTACAGACATGAATTAAATAATCATGATACAAGGTGATCAGTAATACAACCGAACTATGTACAAAGGGAAGAAAAGAGAAGGATGGCAGTTGTTCAGTTTTTTCGGAGAAGTTGGGAAAAAGAAGGTCAGATTAGTCTTTATATTTTGCCAAGAAGAGAAGGGTAGCATTGGGTGGGAGGTAGTAGCAAGAAAATACACTTTCACCAGAAGAAAGAGTGTGTAACTGGGGATAAATGACCAGTTGAATGTAGCTACTGAGTGCATCAAGGGAAAAAAGTTTTAAATATATTCATAGGTCAAACTACCAAAGACTAAACATACTCTGTCAAAGAATTTGGGCTTATTCTGCAGGCAACAGGAAATCAGTAGAAGCTCTCTAAGTAGGGAAGTAACATGATCAAGTCTATTTTTGAATGATAATGAGAGAGAAGACTTAGAAGTCAAAACACCAGCTGCAAAACTCTTAGAGCTAGCTACTAGTGTTAAACATAAATACACCAAGAAAGAGGTAAACAAAGTCATACTGTCTAATACCAGAGTAAATGCTGCTATGGATCTATAATAAACCAATATCTGACACTAAAAGTTTTCAATTAGACTCCTTAAAAAATTATAATTAGCCATAATTTCTTTTAGAAATACTGTAAGTTCTCATCAAATTGTTGGTCACTATAATAAATTTGAGGGGAAAAACCTCCACATACACTTATTAAAAAGTTTAATTAGTGAAAGATGGGGGAAAAAACTGTCCTATGACCTAACCATTGCTTCAAAGGTCAACTTCACAGAATCCCGGGGAATGAGGAAATGAGAACAGGAATACAGTATTACAAAGTCTCCGCACTAAATATAAATAAATAAATAAAGCTGCAGTGTTATTTGAAAATGGGCTATTGCAAGCTCTTAAGACAACCACTGAAAATAATTCTAAAAGGTATTAATTGATACGCTAAGATATCAATTATATCAGTGCATAACTATATGTACCATATAAATTATATCAAATATGTATAACTGATATGCATCTAACAACAGTGTTAAAACAGGTGAGGCAAAAACTGATAAAACTAAAGGATAAATAGACAAATTCACTGTTACAACTGATTTCAACAACCCTCTACCAGTAACTGACAAACCCAACCAAAAATCCGGAAGGATGTAGTTGAACTAAACACCACCATCAAAAAACTGGGTCTACTGACATTCATAGAATCTTCTTCAAACAACAGCAGAATACACATTCTTTTCAAATTCACATAGAATATTCACCAAGAGACCACAGCCTGCACCAAAAAACACCACTTAACAAATATACAATAGAAAACATACAATGAAACAGACTAGAAATCAATATTGAAAAACAGCTGGAAACCCCAATGTATCTGAAGATTAAAGAACACACTCCTTAATGGGTCAAAAGTCTCAAGAGAGATTTAAAAATAAATTGAACTAAATTAAAATGAAAATAAAATTAAAATTTGTAAGATGCAGCAAAAGTAATACTTAGAGGAAAAAATATAGCATCTTTAGAAAAGATGATCTAAAATAAATCTAAGCATCCACGTCAGTAAACTAGAAAAGGAAGAGCAAATTAAATACAAACTAAGCAGAGAAAAGAATACAGCAGGTCCTCAAATAACATATCATTCAACATTTCATTGTAACACTGATGAGAAAATAAAAAATGGATTCCTAGTGGGGCCACTGTCTTTGTAGAGTCTGCATGTTCTCCCATGTCTGTGTGGGATTTCTCCAGGTCCTCCGGTTTCCTCCCACATCCCAAAGACGTGCGTGTTAGCTTGACTGGCTTGTCTAAGTTGTCCCAGTGTGAGTATTGGGTGTGAGTGCGAGAGCAAGGCCCTAGGAAGAAGGGGCGTCCTGTCCAGGGCTGGCTCCCACCCTAGCTCCCTCAGCTGCTGGCACAGGTTCTGACCACCTGTGACTCTGAACTGAAATATGAGAGTTGGAAAGGAATTATCTTGTTTTTATTAACCTTAAATGTGTGTATAGCTCACATTTATTTCAATGTTTAATACTAGAAGTGTTTTGGATCTTTATTTAAAAGTTTGGTGATGTTTCTGTGACCACAAATATGTCACAGGAATTTAACTCTTGTTTATATCAATTAGCCTATGGTAAAACTGCTTTTGTTATAAGTCGTTTTGCTTAAAGTCAATTTCCAAGAACCAATCTATGACACTGAGGACATACTGTATTAAAATTACAGCAGAAATCAATGACATTAAAACAGTATATCAACAGAAAAATCAATGAAATAAAAAACTAGTTTTTTTAAAGAGATCAAAAAAATTGATAAGCTTCTAGCCGGGTAACTAAGAAAAAAAAAAAGAGAAGAAGACATAAATTATTAATCTCAGAAATGAAAGAGAGGTAATCACTACACATCCCACAGACAGTAAACAGATAATAGAAGAATATTATGAACAACTCTGCCTACATCTATGAATATAGATGCAAAACTTCTCAACATAATATGAGCAAATCAAATCCAACAATGCATAAAAATAATAAACTACAAGCAAGTGGGATTAGGTCATTATGCAAAATTAGTTGTTCAACATGTGAAAATTAATGAAATCCATCCCATCAACAGACTAAAGAAAAATCATATGGTCATATTAATAGACAGTAAAGCATTTGACAAAATCCAACATCCATTTAACAATAAAAACTCTCAACAAACTAAAAATAGAGGAAGACTTCCTCACCCTGATAAAAAAACACCTAAAGAAAATCTACAGCTAACTTTACACGCAGTTGGTAAGAAACTAGAAGCTTTCTCACTAAATCAGGAACAAGGCAAGGATGTCCCTTCTTACCACTCCTTTTTGAAATCACACTGGAAGTCCTAGTTAATGCAGTAAGACAAGAAAATGAAAAAATATATATAAAGACTGGGAAGAAAATAATAAAACTTTGTTTGCAGATGACTTGATCATGTATGTAGGAAATTCAAAAGAATCAACAAAAAACTGGAACTAATAAACAATTACGGCAGGGTCGCAAGGTGTAAGGTTAATATATAAAAGTCAATTTCTTTCCTATATACCACCAGTGAACAATGCTATTTACATTAGCACCCCCCAAAATGAAATGGGTATAAACATTCTATGTCATGGATAGGAAGAGTCAAATTGTAAAAATGTCATTTTCCCCAACTTAATCTATAGAGTCAATGCAATTCCAATAACAATTCCAGAAAGTTATTTTGTGGATATCAACACAAAATGGCATGTGGAGAGACAAAAGACAAACAATATGCTGAAGAAAAATAAAGTTATTGGGGACTGATTCTACCCAACCTCTATAGCTACAGTAATTAAGGCAATGCAGTAACTGCAAAAGAATAGAGAAATAGATAATTAGAATAGAACATGCAGCCTAGATATAGACCCACACAAATATAATCAGCTCAGGCTTCACAAAGAGGTTATTCAATGGTAACAGGATAGTCTCCAACAAACACTACTAGAGCAATTGGAAATCCACATGCAAAAGAAATGAATCTAGACACAGACCTTATACCTTTCACAAAAATTAACTCAAAATCTAGGCCTAAATGTAAAATACAAAACTAAAAAACTTCTAGAAGATAGAACTGAAGAAAATTTAGAGACACTGGGTTTGGAGGTGATTTTCAGATACAACATCAAAAGCATCATCCATGAAAGAAAAATTGATTAAGCTGGACTTCATTAAATTTAAAAGTTATACTTTGTGAAAACACTATTAAAAGAATGAAAGTAAGGACAAGCCAGACTGGGAGAAAACACTTGCAGAGCACTTATCTATCTGATAAAGGACTTATATCCATATATACAAAGAATTCTTAAATTTCAACAATAAGAAAAGAAACAACCCAATTAATACATAGACAAAAGATCAGGACACCTCACCAAAGAAGATATACAGAAGGCATATGTAATGATGCTTATAATCATGTATCATTAGGGAACTGCAGATTAAAACAATGAGATAGCACTACCTGTCTCCCAGAATGGCTACAATCTAAAATACAGCACGCACCAAAAGCTGTTGAGGATGTAGAGCAACAGGAACTCTCATTCACTGCTGGTAGTAAAAGAAAATGGTACAGCCACTCTGGAAGACAGTTTGGCAGTTTCTTACAAAGGTAAACAAGAGGCTTACCATACCTTCCATCAATTACGCTCCTAGGTTATTTATCTAAGTTGAAAAACCTATGTCTACACAAAAACCTGCACACAAATATTTATAGTGGCTTAATTCATAATTGTCAAAAACTGGAGGCACCCATGTTCTTCAGTAGGTGAATGGATAAGCTGTGGTATGTTCACAATGTTATATGACAAAAAAAAACAAACAACAACAAACTATCAAGCCTATAAAAGACATGAAGGTAGGTACATTAAATGCATACTACTAAATGAAAGAAGCCAATCTAAAAAGGCTACGTTCCTGTATGATTCAAGCTATATGATATTCTGAAAAAGGCAAAACAATAGAGACATTAAAAAGATCAGTGGTTGCCGGAGGGCGAGGGATGGATAAGCGGAGGACAGCAGGGTTTTAGGGTAGTGAATCTACTCTGTATGATACTGTAATGGTGGATACATTTGTCAAAACCCACAGAACTATACAACACAAACAGTAAACTGAACCTTAATGTAAACTGAGGACATTAGTTAGTAATATGTGTCAATACCAGCTCATCATTTACAAGAAATGTACCACACTAATGCAAGATGTTAATAATAGAGGAAGCTGGGAGGTTGGGAGATGGGGGAACTCTACTTCCTGCTCAATTTTTCTGTAAAACTAAAACTGCTCTAAATATAAAGTCTGTTAAATTTCCTTTAAAAAATAGTAATCAGTTGCAATTGCTTTTAGAAACACCAAGCTGCTGGTCACAATTATAAATTTGAGGAAAAAAACGTACATGCTTATTAAAAATTTTAAGAACTGAAGACAAGAAAAAACAGTCCTATGACTCACCTGAAGCTTCAAAGGTTAGCTTTATAGAATCCCAGTGTGTCTGTTCTTTGGATACAAGTCTGAAATGAACAGGTTCTCTTGGAGAAACTTCTGAGGCAGGAAGATACCAGTTTTTCCTATTTGAAAAGGAATTCAACATATCAATAATATTTAGGATGCTTGTGTTCAGAATACATGAAACACATTTTGGGGCATGAAAATAAACTCTGATGGATATTAATGCTAATTCCTCTGAAGCCCCGGTTATTGCAGAACAAAATCGTCCCAAAGAATAAAGGACCGTAGGTGATCTTGATTCTACTACCCAAACTATTTCTTCTCATCTAATCCTTCACTGACAAATGATAAAAATTTCCCAGAAATGAAACAATTTGAACTTGATGCTTAACTGCTATCTATTAGAAAGTCAGAGGGCCACCCTTTCTAACTACTGAGATTTCTAGAGGGAAAAGCTGTTGAAATTTGAAAAAAAAAACACTATACTTCTAAGTGGTTCATCCCACTAAAGAAATACAACTTTTGCACTGATAGAAAAAAAACAGTATAAGTGGCACTTGACTTCTGTGTTAACCAGTTTAAATAATGAAGTGCTGCTACCGTGACAAGACCTGAGAACTAACCCCCAACTAAAGCAGAAAAGTAGTGAACCAACCTGATCAGAAAGTGCACTGGAAGATACCACGGGAAACCACAGAGGGGTGCATTCTCCTCACAGTGAGCTCGGATGGTGTCATTGATCTCCGGAATGTGAGGTGTTATATGAGACATTCCAGTGTAATCAAACCCATTGATCCATATTCCAGAGTCTTGTTTAACTACCTTTCCATCCAAGTCATGAAATGTTCTTGTCATATGCTAAAAAAGAATGAGACTAATGAGAAAACTACTGTTTCAACTCCTTCACCCACATCGCCACCCCACACTAACAAAAATGAATAAGCCTGACCATATCAAGAAATGAGGTGGCTGTGGAGCAACAGGGACGCCCACACACTGCTGGCAGGAGTGCATGCTGGCGCAATTACTTTAGGGGCTGTTTAGCGTTATCTAATAAAGTTAACATGCACATACCCTTCAGGCCAGCAATCCCACTCCAGAATATGTACCTTAGAAAAACTTTTGCAAGGTACAAGAGTATTGATTTAACATTGTGCATCTTAGCAAAAACTGGAAACAGCCCAAATGTCCTTTAACAGGAAAGTAGGCAGACAAACTGGAGCATCATCCTACAACAGAAGTCTATTGAGCAACGAAAAATAATGTGCTACTACACTGACACAAATCAACACAGAATATTCTCACATGCTCTTGGGCAAAAAAACATTTATGGTATGGTTTTCCCTGTAAGAAGTTCAAAAACAGGCAAACTATATACATTGTTATTTAGGGATTTATACATATGTGGTAAAATAAAGAAATGTAATGATTAACTCAAAACTTCAAGACAGTGGGTGATTACTTCCTTGGGGGATGAGAAGAGGGACAGAAAGAGTTGGACCAAGAAAGTACACTTGGGTTTTCTTAAATACTGCTAATGTTCTTTCTTTTAAACTCAACAATGGACTGCTTTATTTATTGTTTTATTATTGCTTACAAATATATTTTATTATTTTTACAAATATATATTTAAATTTTATATAAAAATTTTGAAAACCATGAACACTAAACTCCTTTTAGATAAGAACTTAAAACAAGTAGTATATACACAGACACACACACTTTCAGTGTGTTACATATGCAGAGAAAAACAGGAATCATAGCTCACCACTATATGACAGACTTGTGCCTAACAGATGAAAGGGCACCGTGTGCCGTCTGGAAAAGCTTTATTAACAACAGAAAGCAGTCTAAAGAATATCAGAGAGGAAAAGAAAAAGGACTGCAGAGGGCAAGGGTCAGTAAACTATAGCCCACAGACCAAATGGCCCACTACCAGTTGTATAAATAAAGCTTTATTGGAACACAGCCATACCCATTTGCTTAGTTATTGTTTATGGCTACTTTCACTCTGTAAAAACAGCAGCCGCAACAGAGGTCATATGGCTGGAAGATCTTAAAATATTTATTATCTGGACCACTACAGGAAAAGTTCATCAACTTCTGGCACTAAGGAAGCAAACCCCAAAACCAATCAGAGCAGAAGTTTTCAAAAATAAAAATCTGGCTTTTCCTAAATACTGATGATGGAATTAACTATAAAAATTAGCAAGGCACTATGCTGTACACCTGAAATAAAATACTGTATGTTAACTATAATTTTTTTTTAAATTTTAATTTGCAAGTCATGGAAAACATCAAATCTCCTAGAAACTAGCTGTTCTTTGCAAAAGGTTTTGCAAATTGAAAATGTCACATAAAGGGCATCACTATGTGCCTTGGCCAGGTGGCTCAGCTGGTTGGGGCGCTGCCTGTACAGCAAAAGGCTGCAGGTTCATCCCTTGTCAGGGCATGTATGGCTGGCAACCGACTGATGTTTCTGTCACATTAATGTTTCTCTCTCTCTCTCTCCTCCCCTTTCTCTCCCTCTCCTCACTCTTTAAAATCAATAAACATGTCATCATCTGAGGATTTTTTTTAAAAATGCATCACTTTGTTTTCCACAAATACAAACAAGGAATAGCTGACCCTTTTCAAAATGTGCTCTCTAATATTTAAGTTCAAATATTATTATTTCTTCAAGTCCTTGAATAATTATCTAGGTTGTGACTACTGGCTTTTTTGTTGGGCTACTCCACAACCCCTAACAGAGAAGATGACTGGAATTAAAGCAACTTAGTCCTTTTTCCTGCTTTATAGTACCAGCTCTAAAAAGTTTGCAGAAAAACTTGAAATCTAAGAAAGTTCTAAATCTCATTTTATTAACCCTTTCTAAATTATGTTTTCCTTGTCACATATTACTTTGAGCATTACCTAAGATCAATTTTACTAACATTTTAATAGATCTATTTCATTTTGCCAGTTAATAGTTCAGATTTTTACTGGCCTGCAGACATTTTTAAAATCTGTACTTCTAAAAGCTCATTACTCCATGATATGTATTTGCTTATTTTTCAAAGTAGGTGCATTTTTACAATTTGAACACTAATAAAAACTACAAGCAGCTATTTCCAATTTGATCCCTTGGAGAAGTATGTCCAGCTGATAAGAATGCCTCTTGATGGTCAGTCTTTCCTCACTGTCTTACAGGAAATGGTCAAGTACAACTAAATCGGTCAACAACAGAAATGTCAGTTGGTTTTCCTGTTGACTAGTGAAGCTCAAAACACACAAAGCTTTCCTCTCCAGAATTTCAAATAGCTCAGGCAAAACTGCTCTTACCTGAAGAAACACTCTCTTTGGTTTTGGACTGGCAGGATTAGAGCTGTACGGGAAAAAAGTTCCACTGCACACAAGGAAGAATGTAATTGTACATACCAACGTTAAAGTTAGCATGGTTTTTTTGGTGCTTTTGGCAAGGTAGATGAAGTTAATCTAAAACACAAAACACAAAAACAGAAAGGTTACCACTGGCAGACGGGTGGCTTTAACTGACTTTATTTTGTAACAGGTATTATCTGACAGATAATGAAGAACATCGGCAAGCGCCAAGACCTAGCAGACAAAGCACTAATTATAAGGGATTTCCATCACAAATCGGAACCTAGATAAATGAGAAATGCCCACATCTGCCATGATGGTATCTTTCTGACAGGCGGCCAGACAGCAATAGGGAAAAAGGAAACTGAAAGAGTGTCTCTGCTCAGTTGGCAAAGAGACTAGACGATGTAGATCCATCACCAGACCATGACCTTATTTCCTATTCTACCAGTGTGCTGTTAACACTGCACAGCAGACTATTCAACTACCAAAATCATGACATCAGGCTTCTATTAAAGGAGCAGAGTTAAGCTTTTCAGGATAAGATGGCCTGTTTCAATGAAACTCAAATTTCACTCATAATGCTTTTATACTGTGCCAAGATGTTGGGTTCATCTAAACTAGCATTTAGATGTACTTTCAAGACTTTGCCTGCGTTCCTGCATATGAGGAAAAACAGCAAAACAAAGTAGTACTATCCCACCCCTTCAATGCTAAGTTCACCAAAGTCAACACAATTAAAACAACAAATCTGAACTTGGGCAGGAAAAGTGTCTCAGTCTCATGGCAGGCAACCAGAAAATCCTAAATATGCTTATTAATTGTAATGAAATCACTGAATTAAAAGTTGTAGGGAGCACACACAAGTGAAATCCCTTAGGGGTTCTGAAGGAGCCACTTTGAAAAACCAAGATCTAATCCCGGCTCCCCCTTTTGCCTTCTCCCTCTTATCACCACCCCCTCTAGGGCCAATAAGTGGAAAAAAACATTAAATATGAAAATTTTTCTGAGATGAAAATAGAAAAATGACACAAATATGCATAACCTACTATATATACTCTACTATATAAAATTAAATAATTTTATATCTACAGTGTAACAATATCCCGACCACTATAATCTCCAGCAAAACAATACTGGTCTTAGGTAAAAGATCTTACAAGTTTACACTGTGAGAACAGACATAAGTTCCCAAGGACTCAAGGCAGTGAGTTAACAAAACACAATTTGCTACCCTCATTTAATCAATATAACCACAACAGCCCCAGCACAGGACAACCCCCACAAAAAACCTGTTAGCTGATCACTTGAATTTAATTGCTTTCTAGCAAATGTATTTAATAAATCCCCAAGGATTAAAAGAAAAGCTCCCTGAAACAAGCACTGTGGTTCAATTCTCCATCAACTAAAGAGAATGAGCTCACTCTTTAATAAGCCACTATCTTTAACACTGCTACACATAAGAAAATAATGATGAGAATAATCCACAGCATCAAAGAGCAGCAGAACTATTTCACATAATGAAAATTAAATGAGGTTTTAAATTGTTCCAAGAGGCGCACTCTAAAAGCTTTCCTAATAAAATGTAATTTAAAAGGTATTATACTTTAACCCTAACTGGTGTTAGGCTCAGTGGACTGAGCACCAGCCTGCAGTGGATTGAGTGCCAGCCTGCGAACCAGAGTCGCTGGTTCGGTTCCCAATCAGGGCACATGCCTGGGTTGCAGGCCAGGTCACCAGTTGGGGGCGCGCGAGAGGCAACCACACAGTGGGTTTTCTCGCCATCTCTTCCTCCCTCCTTTGCCCACTCTCTAAAAATAAATAAATCTTTTTAAAATAAAAAGGTAACATACTTTAATCCTCTTTCTTGGTTTCCAAGATTACATACTTTGGGGTCATTTTCAATTTCCACAGGGATGTTTTCAGAGTTCATTTTGAGCCCTTCCGTATGCAACAGAGTTGAAATGCCCATTCACTGACTATTACTTAAAATACCCTGTGGGGTCCGTTCATAACTCAGCTGACTATAGGTCAGAACCTAATCAACATATGACAAACTTCCACCATCATTAATCCTCACAACAGCAAACCTATCTAGTAACATGTACAGAGGATTTAAAGGCTTAATATTAAAACAAAAATAAGTAAACCCTGAAGGCAACAAGGAACATTTTAGGATTTTCCATCCATCTCAGCAAATACCAGTAAGAATTTAATCATATTAAAGGTAAAAATGGCTGTATGTTCAGATTTCTTGTAGGACTAGCACAACAGACCTCAAACAATTGTGTGCATAAGAAGCAATCTACAGGCCTATTTATGCCACTGCATGTACATGTATGTATTGGATATTTAAGGGACTTCCATGGGTAATGCTGATCATGCATGTGGTGTTCTCACCTGCTGTCTCTAGATCTTAACCTCCTCCACACAAGATACCTTTCATTTTATGAATACGAAAAAGCTCAATGATCTCCATAGAGGAAGGAACGATAATAAAGTCCCAACTACCTTTTCTACCTGGTCCCCTAGCCTCAAATTTCAGAGTATGCCGATCGGTATTCAGTAACAACTTCTTGTCCTTAGGGAGTCCAGTGAAAAGTGCCACACAACAGAGGCCTGTATCTCCTTGAGGGGCCGGGCCAGAGTCCTGAGCCCTGGAGGGTGTTTACACCCTGCCAAGGGCAGAACTCCGCTGGGAGCCTGCTCTAACAAATGGGGGTCTGCCTAGGGGTGAAAAATGGGACAACTGTAACAGCATATTCAAATATACAAAATAAAATACACACAAAAAACAAAAAAACAAATGGGAGTCTGTCTGTCAACTCTGCATATCTGTTCTTCCCTCTGAAGAGTCCAGGGAAGAAGAATGGCGGCAGCAAAGGTAGGACTCTCTCTGAGGACAGAATACTGATAAAGCAAAATGACAAACTTGTGATACTCTTTCATTACTTGCTAAATAAAGGCATTTTGGGTGTCATAAGTGTATATCCTGCATCACTCAAGGAGACAGACTCAATTAATGAACTCTGCTGTGTTAGCAGTAAGGTAGTTGACTGATAACAGAAAAAGCCTCATCAGAGTCAGTCTTCCTTCACTAGCTCAACGGCACTAATAAAACTACTATGTATTTATTATCACTGGCCTCTAATTAGTAAGATCAAAACACACTATTAGGAATCATTCTAAAAATTCAACCACTACATAAAGATTAAAATGATTAACAATAAATAAATACATAAAAATAAAAATTCACCACCAAGCAATCTCTACCAGTCCTCACTTGGTAAGCATTCTGCAAATTCTCATTCAGGTAGTTTGAAAAGTTATTTGAAAAGAGTTATAATTAGAGGATTTGGGAAGATGAGGAGGCAAAAATAATAACAAAAACCCCATTCTATGTTTTCTTACCATATCAAACCCACGATCTGTACAGCCACTCACTATTTCTTTTGCTTAAGAATTTCTCATTACATTGCCTGGCTGGTATAGCTCAGTTGATTGAGTGCTGGCCTGCAAACCAAAGGGTCGCTAGTTCGATTTCCAGACAGGCCACAGGGCTGAGTTGCAGCCTAGGTCCCTAGTTGGGGGCACGTGAGAGGTGACCAATGAATGTTTCTCTCCCTCTTTTTCTCCCTCCCTTCCCCTCACTCTAAAAAAATAAAATCTTTTTAAAACAAAATTCTCATTATAAGCAACACTGTTTCATACATACGCTCACAAAAACATTTTACTATGTGGTAAGTATTAGGTATATTTGTTGATTTCTTTTCGCCGCCTTCAAGGATTGGAAACAAACTGAAGTGGGACTCACTGTACAGTCAGGTGCCATTTAACAATGGGGATACATTCTAAGAGATGTGTCATTAGGTGATTTCATCATTATGCAAACTAATCACATATTTTTACAAAAAATAAAGAAGAAAATTTAAAAAATTTTTTTCCTTACAAAATAAGAGGAGAGAATCATCGTACAACCAGCCAAAATGGAAGCCAGAACAACATCAGGTGGGATTTCCGAGCCGCTCCTCCCAAGGATAGGGGTAAACATCTCAAATACTGCCCAGATGAGGTACAATGAATAAAGGTAAGGAATAAACATCCCCAGAAGGTAAAAGACAATAAATTTTCCTCGTGCACCTATGAAAAAGAAAAAGAAAATACAAATCTCTGAAATTCTACAGTGAGATACAGATTTCTTTGGTACAGGTATACCTTGGCACCTAACAAATTAGATTAGATGTGACTCTTGCCCTTTTGATATATGTTATCTTGTGAGACAAAACACTCAGAAGTGCTAAAGTACAAATAAAAATTAAACAAATACATAATATATTAGCATGTGTTCATAAACATGAAAACTGAATAGGGTATACTGTATGAGATAAAAATCTGTGTAATCTGAAAAACTTTTTTAAAAACAAACAATTTAGAAAGCCTCCCCAAAAAGATTTTTTAAGAAACAATCCCAAAAAGCCTTAAATTATGTATTTTAAGGTATTTTCCCATTTATATCAAAATCAAAAATACCCTACCATACTGCTTAAAGTCCTTGTCCACACAAAGCTTTGTGAGCAACGGAAATGCCACCCAGACAGCACTAATAAATGCCGAGCAAAGTCCTCGATAAGTGAGAGCTATAAGGAAACCACAGTGCACAAACAGTGCAATGTCAAAAAATACTTCTCCCAGATACTGGTCACTGGCATTCTGAAAGAAAGAAAAATATACAAGTAGTCTCATTCACAGGCCATTCATAAAGATATCCTGTTGTAATATAATTTCCACTGCTCAAAGGAGTTACACATTTTGTTTTAAGCAGGGTCTATCTTTTAGACAAAGCTACCTCCTATCATAAAATAATAAATTCAAATTGCTGCACAGGAAAGGGGAATTTAACAAAGTGGGTTAAAAATATCATTACTTGTATATAATTTGTGCTTTTCCTCCACCAGGCTATAAGTAAACTTTGGAAATGTTATAAAATAGAAAAAAGGAGTTGAGTCTCCTAAAAACATTCACCTCTGTAAGCTTTCCTATTTACACAACTCCCAAAGAATTTCAGGCAAACTAAAGAAATGACCCATGGAGGACAGTTACAGTCTACCCTCTGTATCTGCAGGTACTGCGTCAAGTGGATTCAATGAACCACAGATATGGAAAATATTTTAAATATGATATTGTTGCTAATGTATACTGAATATGCACTGACTTTTTTCTCTTTGTTTATTCCCTAAACAATACAGTATAATGACTATTTACATTGCATTTGTATTGTACTAGGCATTATAAGTAATGTAGAGATGATTTAAAGTATAGAAGAGAATGTGCTTAGGTTATGTGAAATACTATGCCAGTATCTGAGGATTTTGGTATCCAAGGGGGTCCAGAGGCCAACCTACCAGGGACACTGAGGGATGACTGTATAAGCTGCAGCAGTGCCCCTACAGCACACCTGGAAAACCGCAGCACCTTTAAAGCAAATGGCCATCTGCGATTCTGCTAGATTCCTGAGTCTTTTCTATTTCCGTCTGGTCTTGCAGGCAGTAATTTTCAACTGGTGTGCCGCAAAAATTTTTAAGACATACAATACTATTGCGACAGAGGCACTGACCTCTTTTCCCTTAGACTGTTCAAATTAATAAAATGACAACAGCCAACACAACAGTAGCCATCCAGTGTGAATGAATCAAAATTATACATATTTTTTGTCATATCGGCAAAAAGTTATTTTTTGGTGTGCCACTGAATTCTAGTAATTAGTTGATGTGTACCATGAGATGAAAAAGGCTGAATATCATTGTTGTAGTACAACTTTGCCCTTGTCCTGAATTCCTGGTGCGCTCACATTATAAAATTTGGTCAATATTTTCTGAGCTCTAAAGTCTGAGCACTCCTGGGCAGCAGCTTGAGTTCTTCATAAGAAAGCTGCCATGTGAACTTAATACATGCTAACATCTGCACTAGTGGGTCTATTAATATAAACATGAAAGTTACTGTTTCAGTGAAGAAATAATGAAATGGAAGAGATATACTTAAGTTTTTCTCCTCTACACCTTCTCACCTCTGTGTATAGTCCAGGGTATGTTTTGTTTTAAGGGACTCTACTTCAAAAGCTCAAAAAAGTTTCAGTCACACATTTTGAAAACTAGTAAAGGTCACCTGGCAATCCTCTCACTCCTGTGACAATGAAAAGACAGGCTATTGTCCCTTAAGTACTCAGATGCTCAACAGAGTGTTTATCAGGAGGCATGGTTTTTTAAAAGAGAAAAATAATTCTCAGGACTAAATCTGAAGCTGAATCCCACACAGGGATTAAAAACAAAGATCTCAGCAATGAAAACTGTAATAACTGAAAATGTTTTATATTAAGTTCCCAAATTGTACCTGAAGATCAAACAAACATCCCTCAAATCCATTTCCCTTCTCCCCACCTCTTGATCCTTTCCACTTCTGCCCATTCCAATCCATTCTATACACTGTTATCGTGGTTTCTGTACTAAATTACCAACTGTCTCACTCACTAGCCTACTTAGAAAAGTTTAATGGTGGCCCCGTTGATTTTTAGGGCCATGCTCCAACTTCACCCTGGACAGTTATTGTGCTATCAACTTTGTCTTCACCAGACTGAACTGTCTATTGACTGTGACCCAAATACATCTTGTACATCCCACCTTTGACTGCCCATCAACCTGTTTGCTATCTGGCATATTTCTACTCGTGCTTCAAAAACCCAGTTCAAATGTCACCACCACCTTCATGACGCCTTCCTGACTCCTACAGACAAAATTCATCTTTCCTGGTCCTGTATTCCTACAGCACTGTGCATATATCACTCTATTTCACTTCACCCCAAACAGACTGTAATAACTGTGGTCTCCCTATCTTCCCAAATAAAACTGTAAGTTCCTCAAAAAAAGAGGCCACATTCTTGTGAATCTGTATCAATAGGCCTTAGCATGGTACCAGGCCAACTGGGTACTCCAAGCATATTGGTGAAATGAAAATGAAACAATTACCCTTTTAATTGTGCTTTCAGCCCAAAGCTTTATGATTAGACACCTGAAATTAGTCAAAGTAAACACTGATGTGTACTATGTAGTTAAGCCTACAATGGTTGCATCTGTACTGAACTCACAATTCTTGTCTCCACCTCTCCGCCCCACCCTCCCCACATCAACAATAGTCAGCCATACTCCGGTTACATACTGTTGTACTAAGAATAAGCATGTGAAACTGGGCCCCACAGTGTAACTCTTTGGGAAGCTGAAGCCACTGAGATACAAATATTACCTCAACCATAAATAGGTGGCTAACCTCAAAGAACCTTTCTCCAATAGAGCCTGCTGACATGGAAGGGCTCCTCAGACCATATCCTAACACTAACTGAAACTAAGACCAAAGTTCAGGTACCAAAGATATCTTTGTAGAAAGACACTGGATTTTAGTCTTCCATGTCTCCCTTCTAATCCCTATCAGGACATACTGAAAAAAGAGGTGTACACTGGCAATCTTGAAAATAATAAAGCTAAGAAAGATTTTTCCCTTTAACTCAGAAAAATCAGAAACCATGGCTTGCTCTCTCACAGTAATTTATTTTTAGTCCTATTACTTCAACCCTAATTCCTGTTTATTTTTACCAAATAACTGCATACAGTAAAAACCATAACAATATGGCAATATTGTCTAAATCAGCATAAATCATTTTGGAACTATAGTCTCTTCCCTCTTTTCCTCAACAATGGGCCTTTAATATCCATACTACATATGTGTGCTGTCAGAATCTACATTAACCGCATACAGGTTTTAAAAAATGAAGGAAATTGAAGAGGAAACTCTGAGTGCGGCTTTAGGTACAATATTCTCTCAGGCAGCAAATACTTACTGTGTGTTAAGTGCTATGCATCAGACACTGCCTAAGCACGGGAGATAGTGAACAAAGCAATCCCTGCCCTCATGGAGCCTACAGTTCAGTGGAGAACAGAGATACTTAATCATAAATTATTAGGTGAGCCCAGGGAGAGTTGGTAGATTCAAGTGCCATGGTTACAAAAACTGCAGCAGATACAGCACAGGCCACAAGGCTATGCTAACAAGCCTTGCAGTTGCCATCACCCCAAACACCATTTACGGCTTTGTAAACTCACTTGAAGTCGCAAGAAAACCCTCAGAATAACAAGTCTTTCAGAAATTTAGCACAGTTCTGGGAGCCAGTTTTCTATAAACATGCCAAACAATCTTTGATAGCTCAAAAGGCCAAATAGAGTCATGTTCCACATAATGACAATGACAAACCACATACATATGCTGGTGATTCCATACCATTATAATGGAGCTGAAAAATTCCTGTTGCCTAGTGACATCTTAGCCATAGTACCATCACAATGCATTACCACGTGTTTGTGTGATGCTACGCAGCCATTTTATAAAAGCAAAGCACATACAATTACAGTAATAGGCTACACCATCTGGGTTTGTGTACATGCACTGGATGATGTCTGCACAATGATGAAGCTGCCTAGTGACACAACTCCTAGAATGTATCCCCATTGTTAAGTGGCACCTGACTGTGCAATGAATCCCACTTTAGTTTGTTTTCCATCCTTGAGGGCAGCAAAAAGAAATCAACAAATATGCCTAACACTTACCACATAATAAAATCTTTTTGCGAGAGTATGTATGAATATTATTTTGGCTGCAGCAGCAGTTCCATAAAGACAAACGGAGACATAGAAGTGGTTATACCATGAGAGAGACTGTCCGATCAGAGAGATGAACACTGCTATAATGAGAACTGTGACCAGGCTAGTGAACCAGCTTATCAGAGTGATGCCAAGTCCACAGAAGAAGTCCTTCATGTAGTTAGCCGCTAATAAAAAGAAAACACAATGTGGAGACCACCATCTTGATTAAACAATTTTAAACCAATCAATAGAGTTAAGGGGGCAAATGTTAAAACAGGAAATGTACCACTATAACTGAAAAGTACTGAAATGTCCTAGGGCTAAGATCTGTTAAAAGCTAGAATAGGGAAGATATCAGTGAATAATACTCAAGTAAAATTTACTTAGAGTCTGTGGGTACTAACGAATCAAAGAGCTAAGTCTTCCTGGAACAGTTCAGATATATTCTTGACTGGGAAACTGCATAGTCTTAATCTTCATCACCTTTGGGATGCTTTGTGTATCAAAATATCAGCAAGAATGGAAAACGAAGTTCCACATAAAATCTTGCAGAAAGAAGCTATCCCCGGAAAGGAAGCAGCACAGAAAATGATCGGTGATAAAGGATTATTTAAATTAGTTGCTGAATATTTCATCTAGTAACAGCACATACCAGCTTAGACTATAAAACATTTCAAGCGAAAGGGGAACAATTTAACTAAAAAGAGTTCATTTATACTTCAGAACAGTCTGCTATTTGTCTGTAGCATAGACAAGATGTTTTAATGGGGCTTTTCACTAAAAGTTAACCTGTACAAACCATTTTGTAATAGCTCCTATGTGGTACTTCTGTGGAATGCATAAGTACATAAAATTGCCTGCTTCTCCAAAACTAAAAATATAATGAGTATATTAATCTGATATTCATTTAGAAATTTCTTACAATATAAATCAAATACTATTTTTCTGAGGATTTTTAACTTCTTGGAAAGATATAAGCAAACTGACTAAAAATTTTAGGCAAATTATATATACCATACCAGTATTGCAGTTTGGGGGAAAATACTTACTCTTATGTTTGGGCTGCAATAATTTTTTACCCAGGTACAAAGCAGCAGCCATTACCACCATGTAGTTGATTATGGAGCCAACACGAGAGGGGTAGGCAATGACAAATAGACCGAGCACATCAAAGAAGACCATGTTCCCATGTTGATACTTAGAAGAAGAAACCAACATATCAGATGTAGCTAGATATTTAAGAACTGCTAAAATGTTGTCACCTATTAGTAAAGAAAAAAAAAAAAGATAAAGTTGAATAAACTATCCAGTGTCTGAGTAAAGAAATACCTAAAAAGAATGAGAGCAGAAATGGTTTTCTACCATCTTATTGCTCTTCCCACTTTTCTTACTAAATTTTTCAAATAAGCTCCAAACTCCTACTCCATTTCCTCTCCGCTTAGAAACTCAGCCAAGTGGCCTTCACCTTTCCCTTCTATCAGAACTAGTCTCTGATCAGTTGTACTCCCACTGATAACGAACTCAATGGCTGCTTCTTAGTGCTTATTCATTTACTATGTATTTAATGTAGCAGACACTGCTCAGACACAAAATTCAGTGGTGAAAGAGACAAAGGGGTCTCATGAAGCTCACAGGCACCAAACAAGTTATTACACAAGTTACTAAGAATTAATAGGGCATGCAATTAATAAGGAGGGGTATTAGTCCCCCAGGAACATATCATGGGAGACTAATGGAGTTTGAGAAGTCAGAGAAGCAACCCTGAGGAGTGATACTGATAGCTTGCTACAACGGGGAGGAGTGTCCAGACTGAGAACTGTGTAGGTGAAGGCCCTGAGGAGGCAAAGTCCAAATACAGAAACAAAAGTGATGAATGAGCCCTGGCCTGTGTGGCTCCTTTGGTTGGAGCTTCGTCTCATAACTAAAAGGTTGAGGGTTCAATTCCTTCTCAGGGCATGTACCTAGGTCATGGGTTCAATCCCAGCTGGGGCACTTACGAAAGGCAATCAATCGATGTTTCTCTCTCCCTTCCTCTCTCTCTAAAAGCAATTTAAAAATGTTCTTGGGCCCTGGCTGGTGTGGCTCAGTAGACTGAGTGCCGGACTGCAGACTGTAGGGTCGCTAGTTTGATTCCCAGTCAGGACACATGCCTAGGTTGCAGGCCAGGTCCCCGGTTGGGGGTGTGTCAGATACAGGAGATGTATCTGTCACACACTGATGTTTCTCTCCCTTTCTCCCCGCCTTCCCCTCTCCCTAAAAGTAAATAAATAAAATCTTTTTTTAAAGAAATGTTCTTGGGTGAGGATAAAAATAAATAATTTTTTTTAAAATGGCATGCCCTGACTGGTATGGTTCAGCAGGTTGGGTGTCATCCCACAAACCAAAAGGTCGTTGGTTCAATTCCCAGTCAGGACACATGCCTGAGCTGCAAGCCAGGTCCCCAGTTGGGGGTGTGTGAAAGGCAACCAACTGATGATTCTCTCACATATCGATGTTTCTCTCCCTCTCTCATTCCCTTTCCCTAAAAATAAATAAAATCTTCTTTTAAAAAAAAAGTCATGAATGAGGAGAGAGATTATTCAGCAATGACAGGAAAACTCGTATCAGGCAGAGCCTGGCACACAGAGGTCTATAATGAATATCTGTTGTATCAATGAATGAATTTGGGCTTTAACATAGAAGCCATAAAAAGTCTTGAATGATTGGCATTTCTTCCTGTTGCTCATCCCATCCTTGACTTTCTCTTCTTTTCACTTAAAACACCACACTGTCTTCCACTAGCTTCTCTGTCTGCCTAAAAATATTTTCCCAAAAGCTCAGGTTTAGTTCTTCACTTTGGCTTTGCTCTTCCAAAAAATATTTCCATTCTCTAAACTTTTTGTAGTAGTCTCTACACCTTTCATTCCCAAACCCATATACCAAGTTTTGCCAAGAGCTTGAACACTGTACCTCTATCTCCATCTGGTTGGTTCACAGCCCCCCTCCACCTTACATGTCTGACAGAGTTCATGGTCTCCTTCCCCTCTCCATTGCTGCCCTGGGTGAGGATCACCTTCTCACATCCCTATGAGAGGCCATGGCATCATCTTTCCCTTACCAGCTAGGCTTTAAGCTTTGCAATCACCTTTATTGTCATCCAACTGATTCATCCCTTCTGTCCAACTTGTCGGGTCTTGTGGAATTTACATTCAAAATGTATCTAACTTTCCATTCCTCCCCCCCTTTCTTTTCTATCTTTTGTTAACACCACAGTCTAGGTCCTCATTATTCCACACTTAAATTATTGTCTCCTGGCTTCAGTTACCTGACTCACAGCTCCTCCCACTCTCCACCACCCACTCCAGACAGTATCATGAGACTAACAGCATTTAAAGCCATCATTTGCTCATGTACTCAGGCCTTTAATGATCCCTTATGTTTACAGCATCTTCCTACTGATCTTAAATGCCCTCTACAATTTTCTCTACCCCTACACTTCTACCTCATTTCCCTCTATTTCTGAAAATACAACTTCCATTAGATTGTAGCCTGACAATCTATTCACCAACAGCACCCCCCACCCCTGCCGCCCCCCTACACATACACAAATGCCCTCTACCCATGCTGTGCTCTTACGTGGAACATTCTCTCCACTGGGCCAAATCCTACCAACTCTTTAAGGCTTAGCATCAGACTCACCTCCCCTGATTGCTCCATATCTCTCTGGAAAGCACTTTTAACTCCCTTGTCCCTGTGTTGTCCTGGCACCTGTCCTATAACCCTTTCACCGGCCCTCCACCCAACCTTGGATCAATGTAACTTTTCTAAACCTGGGCAAGCTGCCCTAATGTGCCAGTGCCACCTCCAATGTATAGCTTCCATTTTGGCCACGTTCTCATTGCTGAGCAGTCCTTCCATAACCTTGGGTCAGCTCCCTTTCCAATCACCCATAATGAACAGTCCTATGCTCTTAATTGCTAAACTAGACTTCAAGGCTAAATTTGAAGCCTTCATTATGTCTAACTCCAAAGCCCCAGTTCATTCACACCATACACTACCTCCCTAATGCTCAAGCCACAAAATATTCGTAGGTTTATTGGTCATCCCTAACGTTCCACCTTACCATATAGGAAAAGTCTAAATTAGAATACCAACCTGCTCTCTGAATGGAATCTGTTAGAATTCTGTCCGCTGTGTCATACTTGGTGTGATAAATGTATCCATTCTCAATAAAAGCTAAGTCTATTCCTAAAACATACACAAAAAAAGTCATTTTGCTTTAAATATCAAACTTGTTTTAGGTCTATTTATTTAATGTTTTAAATTCCTAATAAGACAAAATGTCAAAGCAGTGGGATGTTACTTTGTCACATTTATGGATGAAATTCTCTTCCAAATTCTCACAGAATCTATAGCTGGGTACATAATTCCATACATAATGAGTGAGGAAGTACACTACTGCAGAAGGAAGCATCACAAGTCACACAGCAAGGAGGAGGAATAGTGAGCTTGGGAGGTCATCAAAACTTTGCCATCTATGTACTTGCCAGGCCAAAGCCAAATTTTAAATTCAAATAAGCTATACAAGCCACCAAGGATGTTGGCAAAGCAAAATAAAAATGAAGTGAAAGACCCCTGAATGATCTGTTACCATCTTTTGGGAATGAACTACTAAAGTTCTCCTGTTCCTTTGTCACGCTGTGGGGCAAGATGACATGTTGTAGAAAAGGGGAGCATTTAAACTAGACTAGAGTTTAAAGAAAAAGGGAAATATCAGGAACTTACTTTCAGGGAGTCAGAATACACAGCCCTTCCATAGAGAATTTTCTCTCAGAGAAATACTGTCTACTCACAAACCTCCAAAATGTAAAGCTTGCTATTAATTAAGCATAGCCCATAATAACTGACAAAATACCTGGAATGTTCCCAAAATCCCTGTAGATGCGGAAGTCAGTATCCGAAGGAATGATGCCACTCTGAAAAACCTCCTGAGCCACCACAGACGCAAAAGGGTGTTTAGCTGCTGAAACATAAGCTTGGACCAACCAAGGGTTTTCAGGGCCTGAAATGAAACATGACAACATAAGGTTAATATGGAAATTTTTTTAACATACTGATTTTTTAAACCTGAAACAGTTACTGTGGTGGTTTGGGAAGAAAGGTCCAGGGTGGTTTTTAAAATCATTTTTTTCTGTATTTTCCAATACTTCTCTAGTAAATGTGTATGACTTTTAGAATGAAAACCAACCTTTCAGAAAATAATTTTTAATTATAAAATAACACTATAAAAAGTTTAATTTTAAAAATAAAACAACACTCAAAAGTTCATCATCCTAAGATAACTATTATCATTTTCATATTTTCATTATGATTGTGTGTATGCAGCCATACCCATAGGGCATATAAACTCTGTACGTTGCTCTTTCACTTAACATTATATTAAATGCATATTCCTATGTTGCTAGGTATTAAAATGTTTGTTTTAATAACTGTGTAACTCTGAATATACAATAAAGTTCCTTATTACTACTATTTATAATTTTTATCATTATTACTAATTCTGCACTAATATCTTCATGCAAATATAGCTCTTTTCAAATATGGCAGCTATTTTCTTTAGGACAGTGAGGTAAGTTGTATTATTGTTCCCAATTATTCATTCCTTCCCCAACCCTATTTTACTTGTAATGCCTCCCCATGTAGCACAGACACTTCCTCACTATGGTAACTGCAGGTTTGGCCACATGAATTGTTTTGGCAAATAGATTATGAATGAGAGAGACAGGAACCTCAATGGAGAAGACTTTTTGGAATCATCACCTGGTCCATCCCTCTCTTAAACTTTGGCCACAAGATCAATACATCCACGATTGGGGATCCCAGAATGAATAAGACACATGGAGCATAATAACCATGGAACATAACTGCTGTTATCCAGGAACCAAATGTAACTTGAGCAAGAAATAAGCCTTTGCTATTTATTGTAACCCACTGAGGCTCACAGGTTGGTTGTTACAACAAAATTCGGCAAAAAGGTGACTAATGTAGACAGATAAAGTAATTATATTTCAGGGAATCTAAGATTACTAACACTTTTAAAACCTTATAAACAGATAATCAAACTGCTTTCCTACAGAAAAGAAATATGCCACACAATTGGGGGTAGGGGTCGAGAAACACTATCGAGTCAGTTACCCAGGTGACCCAGATACTGTAGCAACCAGACACATTTAAAAATAACTGCGATCAATATGTTGAAAAACACAGATAAGAATTTCACAAGTGAAAACTATTTTAAAAATCAGTCAAATGGAAACTCTAGAACTGAAAATCCTAGTAAGTTAAAATTTTAATAGATGGTTTAACATAAAGTTAAACACAGCAAAAGAAAGAATTACAGAACAACAGAATTAAAGCACAGAAAGAAAAAAAGGATGATAAATATGGAAATAAGTATGAGACATATGGGACACAGTGAAAGGTCTAATAAATGACTAACTGGAGACAGAATGGGGCAGAAGCAATGTTTAAAGAGATAATGGCCAATAATTTTCCCAAACTCACAGAAAACATCAAGCTGTGAATTCAAAAAGCTCTACAAACCACAAACAAAATAAAGAAAAAACTACTTAACACCAAGATCATTGCTTTTGAAAACCATTATCCACTAAAGAGTAGGCCTCCTCCTTTGAGAAACACTAGTTCCAGAACTGGGGCTAGGAAAATACAAAATGAGCCAGAACATCTTGTGCTAGAGAAAGTAAAAAAAAAGTGCTTAAAGGAGAATGTCAGAGAAATGTCAAAAGGTCTCAGGCACCAGTTGAAGGGACTGTCTTGGGCCCAAACTGGAAAAATTCATGCATGAAAGTGACAGTAACAGAATATGTAATCTACAAAATAAAATAAAAATACATGAAATACTGAAATAAATACATAGATAAAGGAGAATAGGTAGCATTTCTTCTAGAATTCCAACTATTAACTACAGATGGAATGATAGAGCTAGAAAACTGAGCATCTGGCTATCAACTTCAACTGGTCTACCTGACCATGGAGCATCATCCAGTGAGAAATCTCCAGCACATAACTTCTCAGACCACTTTGACACATTCGATCAGTCACAGTACCTTCTCCATACAATGCGCAAATCATTTTTTGTGTTTTAGTTACGTTTTCACCTTTCTTGAAATAATTAGCATAATATACCAAAAATGTAGAGTGTTTTCTTCCATCTTCAATATTAAAATGGCTACACAAAAACTCACCAATTTTTATGTTTTTTTTAAATGCACAGTGACATGACAGCGGTCACAATACAATCTAACAAAATTGTTTCAAACCAAACAAAGTTTTTGGGCAACCTAACACTAAACAAACCTGGTCAAAGAAAACTCACAGGTCTGATGCCTTGTTTGGTGTGGCTCAGTGGATTGAATGCTGGCCTGCAAACCAAAGGTTGCCAGTTCGATTCCCAGCCAGGACATATGCCTGGGTTGCCAGCTAGGTCCCCAGTAGGGGGCGCACGAGAGGCAACCATACACTGTTCTTTCTCCCTTCCCCTCTCTCTAAAAATAAATAAATAAAATTAAAAAGAAAAAAGAAAATTCACAGGTCTGGGATTTTGCAGGGAAAAGGTGCAGGATGCTGCCTCTTCTTTTCGATATTCTTTGGGTCTGAAATGACTCCTCATTTCGTTATTAATCATATCGGTATTCTTCCTCATTATGCTTACTATACATGCTTTACATGTATTGTTATTCAATCTTCACATCAACCATAGGAGGTTGATACCTCCTACCATAGGAGGTAGACACTATTAACAAACCCACTTTACAAATAGAAGACACTGAGATTTAAGTAATTTTCCCAAACATCAGGAAGGTGTTAGAGGTATCTAGTATTTAAAGTTTGCATTCTTGAACACTGTGCAATACTGCTCCCCCTTTCATCATGGGAAATTATATCGTCATGATGAATTACCAGAGTTTACAGATTCCAACATCACTGTTATTTCTTGGCTAACCCCATTCATGTTATACTAAACAGAGACCAAATACAAAAAGGGGAGATCATTTCTGTAGCTATACAATAAATTCTTGTAATTTGAAATTATTATGATGGGCTATGAAATTACGTGGTGGGCTAGTCATACGAAAGAAATTTCAGGCTACAAAGTAGCTAAGCCAATAATCAAGGGAAAAGGAAAGCAAACAAAACCCAGAAATTCACAGCAATAACAACAAAAGACTGCAAAAAGTGTTATTTACTTACCCAAAGTTCTTCCCAATTGAGATGGTCATTTATTACAGAATTTGCATATACAGAAAAAGAAACACTGCTTTGGTTAAAAAAAAAGTCTTTCCCATACCCCCCAAAACAGCTTGACAATTTGAAAATCAATTAACTGAACACTAAAACTAAGTGACTTTCTGAAAACTATTGGAAAAGTAAAAATATATTATAAAGGTTGTTTAATTTTACTTCTTGTCCTAACTCTGAAATGAGATATGTGATATCACCCAATACAATGGGGAAAGAACAGTCTCTTCAAAAAAATGGTGTTGGGAAAACTACACAGTAATAGGCAAAAGAATAAAAACTAGACCACTATTTTATACCATACTCAAAAATTAACTCAAAATGAATTAAAGACTTGAAGACTTAAACATAAGACCTGAAACCATAAAATTCCTAGAAGAAAAAACCTAGGCAGTAAGCTCTCTGACACTGCTGTTGGCAATAATTTTTTGGATTTGACACAAAAGCAAAGGCAACAAAAGCAAAAACAAGTAAGTAGGACTACATTAAATTTAAAAGTTTCTCCAAAGCAAAAGACACCATCAACAAAGTAAAAAGGCAACGCACTGACTAGGAGAAATTACTTGCAAATCATATACCTGATAAGGGGGTAATATCCAACATATATAAAGAACTCATACAACTCAATAGCAAAAAACAAAAAATATCCTATAAAAAAATGAGCAGAAAATATGAACAGACACTTTTTCAAAGATATAGAGAGAGCCACTGGGTAAATGAAAAAGTGATCAACATCACTAATCATCAGGAAAATGCAAATCAAAACCATAATGAGGTATCACCATACACACGTTCGAATGGCTATTACCAAAAAATTAAGAAACAGTAAGTGTTGGTGGGGATATAGAGAAAAGGGAACCTTTGTGTACTGCTGGTGGGAATGCACACATACACGTACACATATACTGCTGTATTCAGTCTGCTAATATTTTATTTAGGATTTTTGAATCTAAGTATGTCACTTATCTACTAAAAGTATCTACCAAAGCTGAATATGCACATATTATGATTTAGTAATTCCGGTTAGAAATGTGCATATATGTACATGTGTACCAAAAGACATTTACAAGAATGTTCAGATCTGAGATGGTGATGGCGTAGATGAAAGTTACACTCTCCTCCCAGATCCAAATTGGAATTACAACTAAATTAGAGACCAACCAACCTAAATAACCAACTAGGATTAGCTAACATAAGTCTTATAAACAAGGATTTACAGAAGAAGCAACACTGTGGCTGGTAGGAAGAGCAGAGACATGAAAAGGACTGGCCCCGCACCCATGGGCGGCAGCTGAGAATTCGGAGGGATATCTCAGCTTCAAAGGGCCCTCTGAGGAACATGAAGGAACCCAACACCACACCAAACTCCCCAGCCAGGAGCACCAGAGCCATAAAGAGGAGCCCCATAACATCTGGCTGTGAAAATCAGTGGGGACTCTGTCTGCCATGTAGAGACAGGAGGCTGCAGGAACCCAGGCGCCCTCTTAAAATTCCAGCACACAAAATCTCATTTGTGGCCACTCACCCTGGGCTCTGGCAGAGGGAGAACATATGGTCATCTGAGGTAAGACTGGGTTGTGTAGCTCCGAGGAAAAAGCTGAAGGGACAGCAACCAGGGTCCCTGTGCTGGGTCCCTCTCCCGCACCACAGATGCCATCTCTCCTAGATCGAGCACTCCATCTGGCTTCAGCCTAGAGGAATGCACTGGCCCCACCCTCCCAACTGCCTGCTGAGTTCACATTCTGCAAGGAGTCAGCTGTCTAGGCCCTTGGTGCAGACTTTCTTGGAGGGCTCTTGAAGGTGAACTCATGGATTGCCAGAGGCTCAGTTGTGGACTCAGGCAGGGTCCATTCCCCGGCCCCCTCACCTGACTGACACCTCCCTCCCACAAATCTCCACCAGCCCCATCTTCCCAGCTACCAATGGCCCTGCCATGCCAAGCTTATGCCCTGAAAAGGAGTCAGCGGGATGTGGCCAGTTTGGGCCCTTGGTGCAGCCTCTCTTGGAAGGCTCTCAAGGAGGGAAAGACTGAGTTGTGTGGCTCTAGAGCAAGGGCCATTTCTCCCTCACACGCCTTACTGGTGCTACCATTCCTGTGCAGAGACTGCCCTTCACATGGCCAAATCTTGGCCTGTTTGGGCCTGATGAACTCTGCTGGGCTCATCCTGAAAACTCAGAAACCTATCCGCACCACAAAGGTCTGTGGGCATTCAAGTGTGGTGGCTGCCTTGGTGTATGTACCCTGAAACTTGCTGAGTGCCCTCAGGCCCAGCACTGGTGCTGTTTGAATCTGTATTAACCTAGTGATCACCACTCATACCTACCTGGTGACTCACTGAGAACCTACCTCATGTGCATACAACCAGAGGCTCATTCAGTGACTGAGCCTAACAGGAAGCCAACCAGCAGAGCCCGATCTCAGGGTGCCTTGAGTATTTTGCTGACCTGCACTCAGTGCTGGTGGAAGCCAGCCTTGGTGCACAGCTTGGCCTCGCCCAGGCATAGCTAGGCCCAGAAGAGTTAGCCACAACCTGTGCATTGCTTTGTAGCTACAAACAGATGGCCCAGGACCAGCCACAGGCAGCATCTGACACTGACATGCACCAAAGTTCCTCCCAAGAGGCCCCAGAAGTAACATACCCAGTGGTGGGATTAAGGCCACATCAGGGCACAACCCAATCAGCTCCACATGTAGCACATCCAAGAAGAGATCTCAGCAGACACCACACCCTTCTGGGGCAAATTTGGCTTTGTGGGGTGAGCCCCCTCATAGCGGCCTATACATGGTGGTCACAGGCAACCCTCATAGTTAGCCAGCTGAGGGTCTACCTTGCTCACAGGCTAACAAAAATCAAGAATCAACTACAACAAAAGGGCTCACATAACCCACACAAGGGACATTCCTGGAGCCTTTACCTCAGGTGATCAGGGAGACTACACCACTAAGACCCATAAGACACCTACTATGTAAGGGCACCACACCAAGACTGGGAGGTACAATAGATCCTAATACACAGAAACACCTAATACACAGAAATGACTACAGAGAGGCAGCCAAAATGGGGCACCACACCAAGACTGGGAGGCACAGTAGATCCTAATACACAGAAACACCTAATACAAAGAAACAACTACAGAGAGGCAGCCAAAATGGGGAGACAAAGAAACATACCCCAAATAAAAGAAATCCCCAGAAAAACTACTAAAGGAAATGAAGGTAAGCAATCTACTGCATACAGAGTTCAAAGCTAGTTATAAGGATGCTCAAGGGACTTGGGGGAAGAATGGATGAACTCAGTGAGGGCTCAAACAAAGAGTTAGGAAACATAAAAAAGAACATAGGAACCATAAAAATGACCAGTCAGAAATAAAGAATACAATATGTGAAATAAAGAATACTCTAGAAGGAATCAACAACAGATCAGATGAAGCAGAGGATCAAATCACTGATTTGGAAGACAAGTAGCAGAAAACACCCAATTACAGCAACAAAAAGAAAAAAAAAATTAAATGAGAATAGTCTAAGGGACCTCTGAAACATCAGGCATAGCAATATCTGCATCATAAGAGTACCAGAAAGAGAAGAGGTAGAGAAAGGGATTGAGAACCAATTTGAAGAAACAGGTTCCTTAATGGGGTGGAAAAAAAAGCACACAAGTCCAAGAAGCACAGATGGTCCCAAACAAGTTGACCCAAAGAGGCCGACACCAAGATACATCATAATTAAAATGGCAAAAGTTAAAAACAGAATCTTAAAAGCAGCAAGAGAAAGACAGTTACCTTAACAAGGGGGCTCCCATAAGACTGTCGGCTGACTTCTCAACAGAAACATTTTAGGCCAGAGGAATTAGCACAAAAAAAAAAAGTCAAAGTGATGAAAAGTAAGGGCCTACAAACAAGACTACTCTGTCAAGGGCAACATTTAAAATGGAAAGAGATATAAAGAGCTTTCCAGACCAAAAAACCAAAAAACAAAAACAAAAAAAACAAAAAAAAGAAAACTTCAGTTCATTACCACAATATTGGTACTACAAGAAATTTTCAATAAAGGGATTTATTTAAGAAGAAAGGAATAAAAAGAAACAGGTATATAAAGAACAAGGGCAATAAATACTTACCTATTAATAATCACTTTAAATGTAAATGGGTTAAATGCTCCAATCAAAGGATACAGGGTAGCTGAACAGATAAGAAAACAAAACCTATATACATGCTGTCTATAAGAGACTATAGAGACCTACCTTAGAATGAAAGATACGCACAATGAAAGTAAAGGGATGGAAAAGATCATTCGTACAAATGGGAAAATTTTTTAAAAGTTAGGGTAGCGATACTTATATATCTCCAAAATATATTTTAAAACAAAGGCTATAATTAGACAAAGAAGGACATTATATAACAATAAATGGATAGATCTAGCAAAAAGATATAACCCTTGTAAACATTTATGCACCAAATAGAGGAGCACCTAAATATATAAAGCAAATCTTGATGGATATCAAGAGACAGACAGCAATACAACCACAGTAGGGGAATTTAACACCCCATTGATATCGATGGACAGATCTTCCAGACAGAAAATCAATAAGGAAACAGCAGCCTTAAATAACACATTAGATCAAATGGATTTGATTAACATTCAGAGCATTTCACCCCGAAGCAGCAGAATATACATTCTTTTCAAGTGCACATGAAACATTTTCTAGGATGGACCACAGGCTAGGCCACAAAATAAGTCTCAATAAATTTAAGAAGACTGAAATCATATTAAGCATCTTCTCTGACCACAATGGTATCAAACTAGAAGTCATTTACAAGAAAAAAAATGGAAAAGCACACAATCACCTGAAGGCTACATAACATGCCACTAAACAATGAATGAGTTAACAACAAGAACAAGGAAGAAATCAAAATGCATCTTCAGCCCTGGCTGGTGTGGGTCAGTGGACTGAGTGTCCGCCTACGAACTGAAATGTCTCCAGTTTGATACCCACTAAGGGCACATGCCTGGGTTGCAGGCCAGGTCCCCAATTAGGGGCATGCAAAGGGCAACTGATCCCTGTATCTGTCACACATGGATGTTTCTCTCTCCCTTCCTCTCTCTTTAAATATAAATAAAATCTTTAAAAATATATACCTTCAGACAAATGAAAACAGGAATGCAACAACTCAAAACCTACAGGGCACAAGAAAAGCAGTTCTAAGAGGAATGCTTTCATAACATTACAGGCCTAACTCAAGAAACAAGAAAAATCTCAAACAATCTAACCTTACACCTAAGGGACTAGAAAAAGAACAATAAACAAAGCCCCCAATAGAAGAAATAAAATAATAAAGATGAGAGCCAAAATAAACAACAGTGTCTAAAAAAATAATACAAAAGGTCAACAAAGCCAAGATAGATAAAATAGAGTCTAAAAAAAATACAAAAGATCAATAACTCTAGAGCTAGATCTTTAAAAAGATAAACAAGATGGATAAACTTTTAACAAACTCACCAATAAAAAAGAGAAAGGACCTAAATAAATAAAATAAAATATGAAAGAGACATAACAACTGACACCAGAGAAATACATAGGATTATAAGAAAATATTATGAACTATAGGACAACAAACTGTAAAAACTAGAAGAAATTAATTCCTAAAAACACACAATCTTCCAAAACTGAATAAAAAAGAAACAGAAAATCTGAACAGACCAATTACTACTAACATAATAAAAGCAGTAATCAAAACACTTCCAAAACAAAAGTCCTGGACCTGATAGCTTCACAGCTGAATTGTATCAAATATACAAAGAATTAACACCCATCGTTCTCAAACTATTCCAAAAAATTCAAGAGGAGGGATGACTCCAAAGCTCATTCTATGAGGCCAGCATTATCCTAATTCCAAAACCAGATAAAGACACTACAAAGGTAGAAAATTATAGGCCAATATTCCTCATGAACATAGATGTAAAAATCTTCAACAAAATATTAGCAAACTGAATTCAGCAGATCATGCACCATGATCAAAGGTTTTTATCACTGGGATGCAAGGTTGGTACTATATCTGCCAATCAATTAATGTAATATACCATATAAACAATGAAAAATAAAAATCATATGATCATATCAACAGATGCAGAATAAGCATTTTACAAGATCCAGCACCCATTTACGATAAGACGGGAAGGGAAGAGAGGGAGAGGGAAGAGAGAAAGAAACAATCAGCAAAGTGAGAAAAGGAGAAACAAAGCTCAACATACTAAACACCTTACAGGACAAACCCACAGATAATATCATTCTCAATGAGGAAAAACTAAAAGTGTTTCCCTTAAGATCAGAAACATGACAGGGATAGCCACTTTCACCACTCCTATTCAACATAGTACTGGAAGTCCTAGCCACACAATCAGACAAGAAGAAGAAATAAAAGGCATCCAAACTGGAAAGGAAGAAAGTAAAACTCATTATTTGCAGATGACATGATACTATATAGAGAGAAGCCTAAAGAATCCTCTAAAAAACCACTAGAACTGTTAAATAAATTCAGAAAAGTAGAATACAAAATAAATATTCAGAAATTGGTTGCATCAATCTGGGTATACACCAAAAATCAAGTAGCAGAAAGGGAAGCTAAGAAAACAATGTCATTTACAATTGTATCAACAACAATAATATACATCAGAATAAATTTAACCAAGGGTGTAAAAGACCTGTACTAGAAAATTTGTAAGACACTGAAGAAATTGAAGAGGATATAAATAAATGGAAGCATATTCTGTGCTTATGAATAGAAAGAATTAACATAATTAAAATGTCTATACCACCCAAAGCAACCTAGAAATTCAACATAATGTCTATCAAAATACCAATGGCATATTTCACAGAACTAAAACAAATAATTTAAAAAATTTTATGGAATCACAAAACAGCCCAAAGAGCCACAAAAACTTTGAGAAAGAATAACAAATTTAGAGTACTGCTCTACCTAATATCTAACTCTATTACAAGGCTATAGTAATCAAGACAGCATGGTACTGGCATAAAAACAGATCCATGGAACAGAGAGCCCAGAAAAAACCTATGCGTGTATGGCCAATTAATATTTGACAAATGAGGCAAGAACATACAATAGGGTAAAGACAGATCTATTCAATAAATGGTGTTAAAAAATGGATTAAACACCTAAATGTTAACACTGGAAAACATAAAACACGTAGAAGAAAACATAGGTAGAGAAATCTCTGACAATTCTCTCAGCAATACATTTTCTGATACATAAACATACACACACGCACACACACATACATATAGGGTCCAGCACAAGTAAGGCCTGCTTGAGTGTGGTTGGTAGGGTAATAATATGGGTGTAATAATTTATAGTTTTAATTTGAACATTTCACCTAAAATGGCATATGGTGTGCCTGAGTGTAATATTGTTTTGTTACAGAATTACATGATTATCATTTTGCAATGAAAGATTTTGTAATAAAAAAGGGGGATTATTTGTGCTGGACTCTAACCAAGGGAAACAAAAGAAAAAAATAAATGGACTACATCAAACCAAAAAGTGTTTGCACAGCAAAGGAAACGAGCAACAAAATGAAAATACAACCTACTGTATAGAAGAAAATATTCATACATAATACATCCAAAATTTATAAAGGACTCACATAATTCAACACACACCCCCCCCAAAATAAAGCATCAAACAATCCAATTTTAAAATGGGCAGAAAACCTAAAAAGACACTTTTTCTAAGTGGACATATAAACGGTCAATAGACATGAAAAGATGCTCAACATCACTAATCATCAGAGAAATGCAAATTAAAACCACAATGAGATATTGCCTCACACATGTCAGAATGGCTATCATCAATAAATGAACAATCACATTGGCGAGGACCTGCAAAAAAGGGAACCCTAGTGCACATTTGGTGGGAATGCAGGCTGGTGCAGCCAGTACTTACAAGAATATGAAGAATCCTCAAAAAAAGTAAAAATGGAACTGCCTTACGACACAGTGATTTGACTTCTGGGTATATATCCAAAAAACCCAAAACACTAATTCGAAGGAATATATGCACAGCTATGTTCATTACAGTGTTATTTATAATAGCCAAGATAAGAAAGCAACCCAAGTGCCCATCAATAGACCAGTGATTTAAAAAAAGCTGTTTTTTATATATGTGTGTGTGTGTGTGTGTGTGTGTGTGTGTGTATACATACACACACTATGAGATATTACTCAGTCATAAAAAGGAATGAAATATTAGCATTTGCAACAGCAAGGATATACCTAGACAGTATTATGCTAAGTGAAATAAGTGAGAGAGACAAATATATGATTTCACTTATATGTGGAAACTACAGGACAAAATAAACAAACAAACAAAACTGAAATAGACTCACAGACACAGAGAACAGACTGGTGGTTGCCAGAGTGGACAGCAGTGGGGAGACTGGGTGAAGAGGTGAAGGAATTAAGAAGTTCTTAATTATTTCATAGAGAAAGGTGGGAAGCAGATACAGAAATATTTTCACTTCACATTCTTTCTCCTGCCATCACCTAAATTCTGTGATGCTTCCAGTTTCTTGTGCAGCCATTTCTTCTTAAAGAATGAGCCCCATCCTTTTTAACGCAAAGGGTTGGGGCATGTGGGATACTGACAGGAGGTGTATCTTGTGTCAAGAATGAAAAATAAAAGTACCCTGAAAGTCAGCAAAAGCAGACCCAACTTAGGCAAACAGCATCATGCCCACTGCTCTTTCTTCCAACTGTAGTTGGTGGCATGAACACACAGAACCAAAAACGAAAAAAAAAAGGAGGTATTAACAGAGGAGACTGAAAATAGCAAATGTTATGGGACCCAAGTAATATTACCACTGAATTTAACAATGTGACTTTTACAAGAACAAACTGAAAGCTAACTGCAACTATTTTAAAAACAGGAACAAAGTTATTCCACTCTCTTGAGGAATTCTGTAATAGATGGGAATTGAGAAAGGAGCAGTAGCTGAGGGATGGGGGAGGGGTCAAAAGTGGCTTTCTTTAAGAGAGAAAGAGCATGTTTGTGAGCTGAAGGAAATGATTTCACAGGGAAGGAAAATATTACTGACTGAAGAGGGAAAAAAATGTTTAAGTCACCATTAATGTAACCAGTTTCCTGCGCATGAACAGAGGTGTTTTCAATTGTTTTGCTTGGGTCCATGTGTCTGCGTGCAACTATTTCAACAATAAATTCCTACAAGTGGACCACCTGGACATAAAGGTTTGAGCCTTTGTTTTCTTAATCCTCACCCAAGGACATTTTTTTTTCATAGCTTTTAGAGAGAGAGAGGGAGAGAGAGAGACATCAATATGAGAGAGAAGCACTGATCAGCTGCTTCCCCACCTGCCCGGATTGGGGACTGCACACGCCCAGACCAGGGACTGAACCTTCAACCCAGGCATGTGCTGCAACCAGGAATCAAAACCATAACCTTTCAGGGACAGGACGATGCTCCAACCAACTGAGCTGCACCAGCCAGGGCAGGGTCTGCACATTATATTTATAAAGTTGTACATATTGTCAAGCTGTCCCCAAACTGCGTCAATCTACACTTCTACCAACAGTTTATGAAAATGCATGTTCTATGTTCATCAGCACTGGGCATTACCAGTCTCCTTACCATGCAAACTAACATTAAAAAATTCTTACTGTTGTTTGAATTTACATTTCTTCTAAACTAAAACAACAGTGTCATGTGGCAGCTTCTTAAAAAGTTAAACATAAATTTACCATATAACCCAGGAATTCCGTTCCTAGGTATCAACTCAAAAGAAATGAAAACATATGTCCACACGGACTTAAACCAATGTTCACAGCAGCATTATTAATAGACTCATTATTAATAGAGGATAATAATAGCTAAAAGTAGAAACAACCCAAATGCCTATCAACTGATGAATGATTCATACTGTGGAATATAATTCAGCATTACAGATAATAAAGTACTGATACATGCTACAACATGGATGAAATTCAAAAAATATTATATGAAGTAAAACAAACCAGACTGTTAATGATTTGGGTGTTTCTCTTTGGGGTGATAAAAATATTCTAGCCTGAAAGGTAGGTTGTGGGTTCGATTCCCGGTCAGGCCACATACCTGGGTTGTAGTTGGATCCCTGGTCAGGGTGCATACTGAAGGCAGCCAATCGATATTTCTCTCCCTCCCTTCCCAACTCTTTAAAATCAATAAGCATGTCTCCTTGGGTGAGGATAAAAACAAAAATTTTTAATTAAAAAAAATTCTAAAATTGATCGTGGTGATGACTGCACAACTCTATGAATATCTAAAAACCAGTATATTTTATACTTCAAATAGGTGAATTCTGTAGTATGTGGATTCTATCTCAACAAAGCTGTGATTTTTTTAAAGGAATGCAGTCTCAAGCAGATTATAAAATAGCAGATAAAGTGTGATTCCATTTTTGAAAGATATATTATATTAAAAATATATTAAAATGTATATATAGAAAAAATTAAAGAAGGGTAGAGACTAAACTATAACACTGGTTTGCTCTGGGTGGTAGGATTACAAGGGCATGAATATTTTTTCACAAGACAGAAAAAGGAATCTATGACTCCTTTGCTGATGGGCTTTCTTCTACTCAAGGTTGGTAGTTAACTGAATTTTTTACAAGGAACATATATTACCGGTTTAATCTGTATGGATTCTATAACACCTTCAAAATTATTAAATCAAGACTCCTTGATTCATGAAATAAATCACTAGCCTAATAAATTGAGTCATTCTTTTATGTATTCTGGCCCTTTCTAAAAATTAGGTGGTAATGATTATTCCAGTCACTAAAAAGTCCCCAAATGAATGTCTCTGTCTGAAGTGACAATGGAGCACTAGAGAGTACAAACTGTTTTAACCGAGAAGTTTCCAGGACAGGACAAGTGCTGCTATACAGGGAAAAAGGGCCTGTTAGGACAGCTGAGAAAAGAGCAACCCAGCATTTACTCCCAAACCCAACTCCAGATCCAGGAGGCCTTTATCTTTTCTGTCAAACATGGAAGCAACAATTACTTTCTGAAAGCCATCCCCACTGAAAAGCTAGTCTTCTGTAGGCAGTGGCATCTTGAAGTGAGAGAGATACTGGGAGAGGTACTGGAATGTCAGAAAGCACTCAGAAAGTTTATGGATGTATAGTTGAGCCACAAGAATAAGATACCAGAACCTAGAGGGAAAACACCATATAAAAACTCAGAGAAAGGGAGAAACAATCTCTCCAAATCTTTTGTAGGATGCCCCTCCCAAAAAAATTAATTCTGAAATGTAAGGATTTTATTTTAAAATGAGTAAAACATTTAAACTGTACATAAATTGCTAACTACTAATAAGGCTGCTGTTACCTTATTAAAGTAATCATATTACAATGCAAAAATTTAAATACAGAAAACTGTGAAGAGTCTAAGTAAAGCAGCTATAACAGTTCTGGTTTTAAATTCACGAAGCGTTGGAGAGTTCAAACAGGTTTTTTACATTTTGCCCCATCCTCCACTCCAGTCACACCCACCATAGCTCCAGCAGCCAACACTCACCATCCAGCAATCACTGTTATTATACAGTATATGTCCTTCCAGATAATGCAATTATATATAAAGTGTACACAATTGTAGAATTTTTACATAAAACTATCTATATTTAGTAAAAAGAGCACAGACTATAAGCTAGTCGGACCTAGCAAAGGTGAATACTCAATAAATGTAAACAAAGGAATTGACTTGGGTCTAGACCTCCCTAGGTAAATATGTTTGAAATCTCTCTGGACTACATATATGCAAAATATAAAATATCTATACACATAAAATATGTATGCATTAATATACATGCACAGAAAAAATTCAAGAAAGTTACAGACTAAACCCTAGGGCTAGTTTTTCTTTGGGTCATAGGAGTACGAGGGGCAAGGAGCTGTGATGATAAATTAAAAGCATAGATAGGAAGGCACTTAACATATAATACACTTCCAAGAGGGAAAATACACAAAGACACACTCCTGCCCATATGGAACCCTGACATTTTCACCAGAAGAAAAAAAGATACAGTGTCTTCTTTGCTTATAGAATTTTCTTTTGCTTTTTGATCTGGTGGTTGTTACTGGGTTGGTCAAAAAGTTCATTTGGTTTTTTCTGTAAGATGGTTCCAGTAGTGCTTAGTTGTCTTTTACTCCATTCAAAACAATTTTGTTAGACTGTATTGTGACAGCTGTCATATCAGTGTGCATTTACAAAAAAACTTAACAAAATCAGTGAATTTTTGTGTAGCCATTTTAATATTGAAGATGGATGAAAATACACATTTTCGGTGTATTATGCTAAATTATTCCAAGAAAGGTAAAAATGAACTGAAACACACACACAAAAAAAGGATTTGTGCAGTATATGGAAAAGGTGCTATGACCGATCGAATGGGTCAAAAGTGGTTTGCAAAGTTTTGTGCTGGAGATTTCTCACTGGACGATGCTCCATGGTCAGGTAGACCAGTTGAAGTTGACAGCGATCAAATCGAGACATTATTTGAGAATAATCAATGTTATAACATGTGGGAAATAGCTGACATACTCAAGATATCCACATCAATAAAGTTATTGGTGTCTTTTATTTTATAGAAAAAACTAAATGGACTTTCTGGCTAACCCAATACATCAAGTGTTCCTCTTTGATGTAATTTAAGTGAACGGATAGCGGTATACCATGTACTTATTCATATATATTAGATACCAGCTTCTTCTCATTGGTTGGATGAATAGTAAGAGTAAGCAGAAAGGTCTGAGATTTGAAAAGGAATAACCTTGTTTCTGACCTCATAACCTTGAGATTCTCCAAGGTTTAGCTGAAGTAAAATACACATACATTTTTAAGGATAAAAGTTTAAAATAAGTTGTATAGAGGCTATTACAATATGGTATTGTTTAGGTTAGAAAGGCATACTTAGCATATCTTCATAACTTAAACAATACCATGTATGCAAAGGGTGTTAAAAATCAAGCTCCTGTATCATCTTACTTCTAGCCCATCTCATGTCCCAACATACTCTTCATTATGAAACTTCTGGTAAATGCCACATCTCTGGCTAAAATGCATTACTCAAATTACTAAGAGTTGGGAAAGGCATGGAACTTCCAGTGTCAGATTTTAGTACGCCTTAATGGAACAAAACTGAGCTTTGAATTCTGCTAAGAATGATGACAACTGATATTTAATCAATCCTTGTAACTTATAATCTTGTTATCCTTAGAAAAATTTAATCATAAAACTAAAAATATTTCTCTGGATAATTAAATATTACTGGATTTTTATGACATTCAAATTAATTCAATGATAAATTTCAAGTCCTTTACAGGTAAATTTTCTCATTTTAATTAATGAAATGACTGTCACTTAATATAATTTATATCATAATCATACATAATGGATAAAACAAAGTTCATCACCTATATGACAATCTGGTTAGTAGTTAAGAACATGAGCTCAGAACCTGGACTAGGTTTTTAAGTCCTGCTGCATCATTTACCAACTGTGAAACCTTAGGCAAGTTATAATCTCTCTTGCCTCACTTTTCGCATCTGTAAAATGAGGATAATGACAGTATTTATCCCTCATGCTGTTTTGAGAATTAGGTGACATATATACATAATGCTCTGAACATCTGGCATATAATAAGGACTATATGAATATTAGTAATAATATTTTTACTTAAAAATTTTAACAAACCAAAATTATCTCATGCTTTAAAAAGAACATTCGCTCCTTCCCCTCCCCCTTCTCTCTCTAGCCCCCTCGCCCCACTACCCTCTCCCCCAACTCTCCATCCCCTTCCCTCCTGGTCTCAGAGGACCCCGTCCTAGAACGATGTCTATCTAGGCCCTCCTGTAGTGATCGTGAAGACGTCAGTGCCACTCCCTGTCCACGTCTGTCCCCCAGCTCCTGGTTCTGCTGGGCTTTCCCCTCGCTGGGGGTGGCTTTCCGAGCTGCGAGCTCTGTGCCCCTTTCTGCAGCCTCTCCTGCCATTCGAGGGCCCCATTCCCGCTCCCCCTCCCGTGGTAGGGGAATGGTGCTGATGGAGCTGGGCCACAGGTCGGGGGCTCCTAACTCCCTGGGCCTGTGGTGCTGGGGTCATAAGGATGATGCTGATGCAGTGTCTGCTGGGGCTGCGCACGTTCGTGGCCCTTGCTGCCAAGCTGTAGAGCATCTTCATTTACCTTTTGCAGAGGCAGATCTGCATGGTGATTTAGTAAGAGACAGTTCAATATGATATCCTTCCCTTATCTGTGTCCTGGAATCAGCTAGGTCAGTTGAAGAGGATGACCCTGATGCTGGATCTGGATGAGACACTTATTCACTCCCATGAGGATGGGTTTCTGAGGCCCACAGTGCGACCTGGAACACCTCCTGACTTCATTGTCAAGGTGGTAATAGAGAAACATCCTGTCCAACTTTTTGTACATAAGAGGCCCCAGGTGGATTTCTCAGAAGTGGTAAGTCAGTGGTATGAGCTGGTAGTGTTCACGACAAGCATGGAGATTTATGGCTCTGCTGTGGCAGACAAACTGGACAACAGCAGAAGCATTCTCAAAAGTAAATACTACAGACAGCACTGCACTTTGGAATTGGGTAGCTACATCAAGGATCTCTCTGTGGTCCACAGTGACCTCTCTAGCACTGTGATCCTGGATAACTCCCCAGGGCCTTACAGGAGCCATCCAGACAATGCCATCCCCGTCAAGTACTGGTTCAGAGACCCCAGGGACACTGCCCTTCTTAGCTTGCTGCCAATGCTAGATGCCTTCAGGTTCACCGCTGATGCTCGCTCAGTGCTGAGCCAAAACCTTCACCAACATAGGCTCTGGCGACAGCTACTCCCCCTCCACCTCAGTTGGGGTGGCACGGGGTGGGGAGGAGGTGGGGGGGCCCTTGGGATGCCTATCTGATGCCCTGTCCAATGGTGAGGACTGGCTGGACAGGGTCTGCCCGCACCCCCTGCCCCGGGAGCCCTGCACTCCACATGGAGTCTGGGTGGACTCATGGGCCAGACTGTGAAGCAGCCTCTCTCTAATGTCATGTTCGCACTCCCTGTAAACCCCAGACTGGGACATGAGCAGAGGACTGGGAGAGCCAAAACAGTGTATGTGGTGAAGAGAGAGGACTGGCCAGAGTGAGAGACAGACATTCTATAATCTGGGAGGCTCAGAGAAAAGCCAAGTCAGCTTTGTTGTAATCTGATTTTTTTAAAAAACTCTTGTACAAAACTAATCTAAATCTTCACTCCAAGGACTGCATTGGGGGTGGGACGCTGGGATTTGGGCCACTGGATTTCACCCAAACTTGTACTCCCTTATTTTTCTCTATATTTTCCTTTCTTAAATTCCTTTAGACCTGTAACCAACTTACTCTGGGTTTTTTTTTGTTTGTTTTTTCCCTCTCTTCTGAACCATGCATCATAACTTTGAAACCAAAAAATAAAAAATAAAAATAAATAAAAAGGACATTCATTTCATTGAGAGATTATTTACCTGTATTTTGCCATATATAATGTGCATTTTGCCCAAATTTTTGAGGAAAAAATAAGGATGTACATTATACATGGGTATAATGATTACATACCATGTGTATAATAATGTAAAATATGGTATTTTCAAAAACTTTCCTTTTTATAAACAAGAATTACATTAAAGTATACAATGCAATTGCATTCAAATATAAAAATACAGGGTGGTACAAAAGTAGGTTTACAGTTGTTCAAAAATAATACAATAATTAGCAAATAATAATATAGAAATAAACTCTGCTTCATGTACTCACAATTGTAAACCTACTTTTGCCCCACCCCACAGCCGCACATACCTGTTTGGAATACGAGTTCCTTCCCTCCTACACCTGCTGCCTCCAGGTTAATAAATGCACGAATCAAGTTGGCCCAGGGGTGCTGAGTAATGAAACCATGACTGGCCTGAATGAGATAGAAAGAAAACAAATACACATCAAACACTGAGATTATCAAAGTCTCTATTTTACTGATTTTAAAGACAGAAGGTCTATGTCAACAAGGGAAAGAACAGGAAAATAATCTTTTTTTCAAAGGCAGTATCTAAAGACGTGTGTTTCTCTATGCTGTGTGCAGTCTGCTGAGTGGAAAGTTCCCATCACAGAAGGTAGCCTGATTTCCATGAGTGGTGCTAAACAACATCCTTGGTAAGTGTGAGGCTGCACAAAAGAAAGGTCAAAATAATAGGAAGGAATGATCAACACGGCTGGGTATTCGTGCTGTGTGCCTACCTCAAAACCTCTCTGAAACTCCTGAGTCAAACAAAACCTGAGGTGAATAATTATGCCATCACAGAGCCCTTTTATGAATCAATCACTGATAAGATGACCTGTTATAAGTTGAGTTTTCAAGTGTTGAACATGTATACGTAACTGGTTGTAGAATTTTTAAAGTACTACCAGGTACAGTATTTCTTTTGTATATGATTTTATGATACTACTCAAATTAATAATCAAAATGCTGAAGTTATTACTATCATTATTATTCAAGCCTAGTACTTAAAACAGTAGAATCTCACCTGCAAAACATTTTCCTCAGCACCATTAAAGAGAAATATAACAGCATGATGCAAAGCTTCTGAAGACGTTGACAAGACATGAAGGACTTCCAGCATCACTGAACAGCTAACTGCATCATCACTGGCACCTTTAAATCAGAAAAACAGATTTGCTCCTCAATTTTAAAATCTTTACAGTATGAATTGTCAGGGCTAGGAATGTGATTTTTTCATCAAGGACACATCACATACCTATTATACAAGACCAGAAGCATAGCTCTGTCACCACCATGTGACAATTATACCCACCAGTAACTAACTCCATGAGAACAGAGATCTTTGTCTGGTTTGCTTACTGAATCACTCTCAATGTCTAGAACCATGCCTAGACCAGAGTAGTCACTTAATTAATACCTGCTGAATAATCAACCAGATAAGACCTAAATTAATACTAAAAACTAGCATTCTCATAAACCCGAAGCAATTTGTTCCCTTCTTTATCCTTATCTACATCCTCTATAATAGTCTCACTTCTGGTATTCACAGCTTCCTTGATCATCTTCCCCTGCCACCTACTCCCTTCCTGCTTGTTTTCCTGACAAAATCATAAGATCTCAGATCACTCTGCATTTACGGTGGCGTCTGTTTGGATGGTGTGGCATTTTTTTTAAGGTTTCTACAAGGAGATGTGATGAAGAAGTACAAAAAAGACACCAAATCTAATAAGACAGGAAAGGAGACTATTGACCCAAGTAATACTCCTGATCCCAGCACTGGTAAACCTCATCAAATCACCTAACTTCTTGATTCAGAAACTTTATATATTAATTAAGAGTGATCAGAAAGATGACTTTAGTGCCTTGGTTTTTTAAAGCACTATTAGAGGTAGCTAAAGGAACCAATTAGATATTTGCTGATATTAAATTATTTTTTAAGTGAGGTAATTTACGGTATTATGAGCATGTAAAAAAAAGTCCTTATCTTTCAGTGATAAAGACTGAAATACAGAGAAATTGACACAGTTGAGTTGTTTCAAAATAATTAAAGGTTGCAGGACTAGGAGGTGAAGAAACAAAATCTGTCAAAAGCTGGGTGATAGGTACACCCAAGTTCATTAAACAATTCTGTTTTTGTACACACTTAAAACTTTCCATAATAAAAAGTTTATAAAGAGTAATCAAAGTAAACAGGCATAGAAATAACCCAGACAATAGCATTTTCCAATTTACGCACTGGGAGGCAGGGCACTAGAGAGTTTAGCATGGGTTTTAAAGTAAGAAAGACTTGGAAGTAAATTCTAGCTCTGTCATTTACTTTACAACTTCCTGGTCTAGAGAGAAAGCTAATGATATCTACCTCACAGGTGTGTTGTGAGGATTACAAAGAAATGCAGTCTGCATTCAATGTTAGTTTTTCCTTCTCTTTTCAAACTTAAGGAAGCTCTGCAGCTAGCGAAAATGCTTGTTTTGGTATTGTTAAATTCCAGACTCCATTTCTACTCAAGAAGAAACTACTTATTACCTATTACTTGTCTTGGCAGTGATTATTAGATTGTATTTTAATCAAAGTGAAAATAAGTAATAACTAACGACTACCAACTCAGAAGTATATGTATCTATCTGTAAAAAGTGTCACATTCCAGGAACCAAATGAAATTAATGGTTTTTAACTTTGAGACTATGAATTACTTTAAAATAAAAAATCAAAAAGAAAAAGAAAATTTTTTGAAAATCAAACCATAAAATTTTTCTTTATTCAAAGAGAAAGGGAAACTGAAAGAGACATATCCATAAAGAGCTGAATAAAAAGTTAAACTGTCCATTTATCTTTATTTTAATGGTTCTGTTGTCTGAGAACAGAATAGAGAGAGTCAAATATCTTTAAGAAAATGAAGGAAAGCTAGAGAACAGTATCTATAAGGGCTGGATGGTTAAGCAACATCTCTTTCCATTTAGAATTAACCCTGAAATTAAAGCCACTCCTAAAATAACTCGACGTGGCTTCTACCAACAACCCGGAACCATGCAGCAAACCCAAGAAGACATTTAAGTCCCTTCTGTGGGTAACATTACTTCTAATTGGTATTAGTCCCAAAGGTCCAGATATGTTGCTGAGAAGAACTTTTTAAAAATACTCCTATTTCGGCTGGTGTGGCTCAGTGGGCTGAGTGCTGGTCTGCAAACCAAAGGGTTGCCGGTTCAATTTCCAGTCTAGGGTACATGCCTGGGTCGCGGGCCCAGTCCCTGTAGGGGGCACATAAGAGGCAACCACACACTGATGTTTCTCTCCCTCCCTTTCTCTCTCCCTTCCCCTCTCTAAAAATAAATAAATAAAATCTTTTTAAAAATAAAATAATATAATAAAAAATAAAAATACCCTTATTTCAATTAGTTCATCCACTGAAAGGATTCAGGGGATAGTCTATTTTATGTGTGGGTTTTTGGGGTTTTTTGACAATTTTTAACAATTTATTATTAACAGAATGTCCTTGGGGTTATTGGTATAAGTCATCTTATAAAATTTTAATTTAAATTAAGTTCCAATGACCCACAAAAATGCCAACATTCCATTATTGGGCCCCATATATATGTTTTACAACATATGGAGCTATGTTTCTGATACTTGTACACACATCTTTCTTATATAATGCTCTTAAATAACCACAGTGTCAATTTGTCCCTTCTTAAAATTTAAGCATCACAATAGTGAGCACAGGTGACATTTATTTTATTACTACTTTGAAATGGGCATAAAAGACCACTGGTTTCCCTAGCACACACAAAGATATTTCTGACTTTATAAACACAAATGGGTATACACTGATTTTTTTTAACATCTTAAAAAAATTTAATAGAAACAAGACAATTTCATAATAAACACGTCATTGAGATACTGTGCCAATATGGAAGTGAGGGAATGCTGTCATTTTCTTCTCATGCTACAAATGCATGCAAATCCCTCCTACCCTAAATAATTCACATTGGTCCTCTAACTGCTCTTATTGACAGTCAATAACTCACCCTTTTCACCAGATCATTCTATACTCCATGTGCTCAATTCACTATTTTGTTGAAACCTCAGGGTTTTTTTTTCCAAATCTAGTTGCTTTTATCATATAATCTTCTTGGAAATGTGTACATTTTTTAATTTTTTTCATTTTTTAATATATATTGATTGATTGATTCTAGAGAGGAAGGGGGAGAGAGAGAGAGACATATTGATTGGTTGCCTCCCCTACGTGCCCCAACCAGGGGTGGAATTTACAACCTAGGCATGTGCCCTGACCGGGAATTGAGCCTTCAGTTTATGGGATGATATTCCAACAGAGTCACACCAGCCAGGGTTGTGTGTGATTTTTTAAAAAGCATGTTATATTTTTCCTAGCCAGGTGGCTCAGTTGATTGGAGTGTCATCATGTACACCAAAACACGGCGGGTTCCATTCTTAGTCGGGGTACATACCTAGGTTCTGGGTTCAATCCCCAGTCAGCATGTAAATGAGAGGCAACTGCCTGATGTCTGTTTCTTGCATCAATGTTTTTCTTTCTCTCTTTTTTTCTTCCTTCCTTCCTTTCTTTCCCTCTCACTCTCTCTCTCCCCACTCTCTCTAAAATCAATAAACATATCCTCAGGTTAGGAGTTAAAAAAAATAGTGATAAAAATTAAAAATTATAAAAAGCACGTTACATTCTAAATGCAATTGGCATGCTTTTTAAAGATGTACTAGGATGAATCACTTTATCAAGCAAATAAATTTTGTTTTATATTTTATATAACTCTAGATTATCATATTGGGCCTGCTGTATGTTCAAGCAATCCAGAAATATTAATAAAAATTTAAAAAGGGAACCCACCCTGGCCAGTATGGTTCAGATGGTTGGAACACTGTTCCATAAACCGAAAGGTCATGGGTTCGATTCCCAGTCAAGGCACATGTCTAGGCTGCAGGTTAGGTCCCAGGGTCCCCTATTGGAGCACATACAAGAGGTAACCGATCAGTGTTTCTCTCCCACATCCACATTTCTCTCCCTCTCTCCCTCTTCCCCTCTCTCTAAAATAAATATATCCTAGGGTGAGGATAAAATAAAAGGGGAGGGAACCCTTGTGTACAGTTGATGGGAATGCAGACTGGTTCAGCCACTATGGAAAGCAGTATGGAGTTACCTGAAAAAATTAAAAATGGATCTGCCTTATGACCCAGCAATTCCACTTCTGGGAATTTATCCGAAGAAAAGTGAAACACTAATTCAAAAGAACATGTGCACCCCTATGTTCATTGTGGCATTATTCACATTAGCCAACACTTGGAAGCAGCCCAAGCATCCATCAGCAGATGAGTCGATGAAAAGGCTGTGGTACAGTTACACAACAGATTACTACTCGACCACAAAAAAAAAAAAAAAAAAAAGAAAATCTTAACCTTTGCAACAATATGGATGGACCTGGAGAGCATTACGTTAAGTGAAATAAGCCAATCAGAGAAGGATAAGTACCACAGGAGTTCACTCATATGTGGAACTAATAAACAAAATGAATCAACAAGCAAAACAGAGACAGACTCATAGCAGGCTGACAGCTGTGGGGTGGGGGCGGGGGGATTTGGGTGCTGGGTGGTAGGGGGTTGTAGGATTGAGCAAGAAAGAAAAAAAAAGGGAGGGAAAAAAATCAGACAGGTACAACAGTGTGGTGACTGTGGAAGGGGAAGGGGGTAAGGGAAGGTGGAGGAGGGTATGGAGGATAAATGGTGATGGAAAGAGACTTGTAGAGTGGTGAACACACAATTCAGTGTACAGATGATGTATTGTGGAATTGTGCACCTGAAACCTGTATAATTTTGTTAACCAATATCACCCCAAAAAATTCAATGAAAAGGAAAAACAATTAATAGCAAAGAAAAAAAGAAAAAGAACAAGAATTTTTCATGCAGGTACTATTCTCTAAGCGATGTCAATGGGAAAGTACTATTCTAATTATTTTACAGATCAGAAACTGATGAAAAAAGAGGTTATGGTAAGTAAACATGAATTCTCCTTCCTTCCAAATATAGCTGAAAGAACTGACTGGCCAGGAAACCCAGCATGTAGTCCCACTTCTGTCTCTGATCAGTAGTAATCAGCTAAGTTCATTCCTGTGTCAAATGAGGGCTTTGAACCAGATGCCACCTCAGGTCTTGTCTACCTCTAACATGCTATGATTCCACTCTTAAATGCTATAATTTTCTATTTTTCCCTACTTACAATCTGTTTAATAATTAATTACTGAAAACACTTTCCTGATGAACTTTATTTTTTAAATGAAAGTTCAATTTAAGAGATTCTCATTTATTCAAAATATTTATTGTATCAGGCACTGTCCTAAATATCAAGTATCCTATCTTGACAAAGTATTTTCAGAGGAAGATTTATGGGTTCATGAGGTATTCTAACAGTATGGCATCCCCAGTGGGCCAATATTCTCACTTTACAGGTCAACAGAAACTGCTAGAAAAGAGGTCCTCCAAACCTTGGGTCCTGTGAAGGTAAGCACTGTCCCTTTATCCCGTATCCCCAAAGCCTAGTACCAACATCGAGCTGAGTAAACACTTGAAGAGGGAGAACCTAACTCCAGGTCTCAGGGACACATACTGGTAACACTGATAAAGCTGCTTCAGTCTACCAGCAACATTCCCTGTCCTGTCACAGAGCTGCTGGCACTAATGTTTAAAAAAATAAATAAAATACTTCAAAGAATACTGAGGGGTTAGTTCTTAAACTAAATGATACTATTCTAATTATACTGCCTGCCATCACAGACAAGGCTTGTCCAAGAAAATGGTGTCCCACAATTCCCCAAGCAGCTTGGTGTTAAAAAGTGTTCTGGGCTGTGTCAACGCCGAGATGACGAAAAAACTGTTACATACCTGGTGAGTTTGCCACTGAGTCGAAATGACAGTTAGCCAGGACAGCGTGCTGGGCTCCATCTCTGGGTTCTAGCTTTACGACAATGTTAGTGATATTGTCATAGTAGCTTGTAAAACCTCCCAAAAAGTCAATACTAAAAGACCCTGTGGGTCGCTGTATATCTACTGAAATCTTGTGAAGGCTGTTACTTTGAACTTCAATCAATTTAATCTGTTCCAAAAGATAACGCACCGTCAGAATTTCATTTTCTGGGCTTCCTGTTGTCCTGGGGCCAATGGATGTTATGTGTTCAAGATAATCCCTGAAAGCCACCAAAAAAATTATGATTAACACTTACCACAGAACAACTTTTCCTCTACAATCCCCCTCACCCCCCAAAACAAGTTCTTTGACTTCTCACATTAAAAAGGCTGCCTTTTTGAGGGAACATTGGTGAAGTGATTGGCTAACCACTATTCTGCACATGTGAAATTAGTACAAAATAATATTGAATGCAGACCATAATTGAAAAATAAAATCTAAATTTAAAAAAATTTTAAGGTTGCCTTTTATTATTTTAGGTAACATGTGAATAATCACTTGTAAAGCGTCATCATTTAATTTTGTCTCTCATGAGTTCATCCCTTCAGAGTTTTCACTAACCACCCCAGTCCAAATTCTCTCAATCCTCACACGAAGACTAGAGATCTACTCGAAATGCATAAATGCTGAAGACTAGGCAACATTGCAACTTCATTGTGCAACATTCTAGAGGGTTACAGATTCTGGGTTGCCAAGAGGGAACAAACGAGCAAAGACAATTAATAGGTTATATAAACAAACAAACAAACCTTTTTGTTGTAAGGAAGGGCTCAGCCTTCCTTACAAGGGCTAATTGCTTCAATTCAGGCCAAAACCAACTCTACCCCCTCAAAAAACAAAGAAAAATGTTTTGTCTTTTCACTGCATTCCAGGTGGAGAAAAAGGAGGGTGGGGCATGTGTGTTCCGATCCTTAATAAAATGAGCTTCCAGCGCATGGTATTCAAAAGAAAACGTTTTAAAATCACAGTGGCTGTTGAAAATTGCTCTCTTATAATTCTGAGCTCTGACACACTTATGCTACCTTTTATTTAATCACCTTTCTAGCCCACTTAATGGTATCTTTTTTTCGTGTTTTTTTTTAAATTAAACCTTACACACCAGGAGCACAAAGATAAACTCCAGGAATCTGAAACTTCTGAAATTGTAAACTTTTTAAGTGTAATCTTCCAGGTTGAGCCTCCACAGCTTTCAGGTGTGAGGACTCTCACCCTCAAAAAGTCAGACCACTGCATTATCCCCTTCCAACACCTCTCCAGGAACCTAACTTAACAAAACTGGTTAGGTACGCAAATTTCACACTCCTTCATCTCACAGAGAAAGCAAAAGGACTACTAAAATGTGGAAGTTACTCCATTAAGATGCAGAACGACTAAACAACCAAAGTATCTGCAGGTGGGGCAGAAAGAGGATGGAAAAACAGGAGCAGCCCCTGGCCACCTCCATCTGCACCACCAGCTTAAAGGGTGCAATGCAAGCTCTCTGTCCTGTAAACTGGGACTCCAGGAGAGGGGCGCGCAAGGCCACCCCACCCCCACGTGGAGTCAGGCTGTGCCGGCGAGCCTGGGCGGTACCGCAGGGGCTAACGCACACAGGTGCGATGCCCAGGTTCTGGCAGGGGACGCGCGGGCCGGGAGGCAGAGGCCAGTACCTGGCTTGGCGCGCGTCGAACTCCCCGTGATGCCCTGTGGCCCCACGCAGCACGAGCTGCTGCAGCGAGAGCTGCACGAGCGTCCGCAGCGCGAGCAGGTAGAGCGCTAGCCCTAGCGCAGCGCGCGCCTCGGACAGGCCAGTCCACGCAGCCTCGCCCTCGCCTCCGCTACCCGCCGCGCTACGTTTCCGCGTCCTCTCGGTGCGGCCGCACGCGGCCGCCAGGGGCTCCAGCGCCGGGGCCTCCCTATCTGGCTGCGGCGCGGCTACCGGACCGTCCCGGCGCTCCCCTCCGACGCGGTGTCGCCTCACAGCCGCCGACTCCGAACCCCACTCCATGGCCACGAACCTCAGACGCCAGCCCAACCGCCCGGCCCGCGACAGCACCGGGAGCAACCGCGGCCGCCGCAGCGCCTCCTAGTGAGCGGACGGAAACTGCAGAGGGCCAAACTTCTTCTGATTGGCCCGTCCCGCCGCGCGGAGACCCAGTCTCTTTGGGCAGATCCTCGGTGGGCACAGCGGCAGGGCGGGCCCAGGCTGGCCTTGATGGGTGTGCCTTCTCCTGCTGTGCTTCCCCGCCGGGTGTGGGACAGAGATTTCCAAACAGAAAGATACCCGTAAACCAGAAGCATGAGATAAGTGAGAGATGGTTTTTAAAAGAAAGCACATGGTGCACCAGTACAGATAAAAAAGGCAATGGTCCAGCTCTCCTAAAGAGCTTTAGAATGGGCTCTGGACATTGTAGGCTCTAAAAATTAAAAATAGTACTGCGCAAAGGAGGCCCAGACTCATGCTTCCACAGATCTTAACTGTGTGAGGTAACCACTATCATTGCGTCCATTAACAGCTGAAGAAAAATAATAGCTGTTATTTATTGAATAACTGCCATGAGCCAAGCACTGTGCTAAATAATTTAATACATTATCTCACTTGAGTCTCATAAGAATGCTGAAAGGGAAATATTTTTATTTCCATAGTAGCTGAGAAATTACAGGTAACAGCTGAAGAAGTTTAATTTAAATCATTGGGCCCTCCAAACAGCATTCTATTCCACTACTGAATATGGCACTCCGAAAAGCAATCATGTAGCCCTCTTCCTGCCTGCTGATGCAGTGAGCCTCTCTGCTTCAAAGTTCTGTGATCATTAACCTAGAGACCAACTGGAAAGATGCACTACCCTACCTGTCTGCTCCTGCCTACTGCTCAGGCCCACCTGACACCAGGGTGTTCCCTATTCGCAGCTCTCCAGCTGGCCTCTTTCAAAGCCCTTCAGGCTCACCATCTTTCCTTCTCCAACAGAATCTTCTCACATGCTGTTTGAGCTGCCTGAGATATTCTTCCCTCCTCTCATTGCCTAGTTAACTCCCATTTAACCTTCATATGTCAGCTTCAGTGGTACTTCCTCAAGCAAGAATCTCCTAATCTAAGTAATGAAGCCAGTTCCCCCTATTTGTAGGCTCTCATTGCACCACGTATGCATGTAATTATTTACAGTTTTCCTCATTAGATGGTAAGCTCCACGAAGGCAGGAATCATACCTGGTTTTGCTCACCATTTTCCTTTCTCCTCAACACAGAAGATGACATGTAGTATGTATTCAATTATAAATAGTTCTTGATTGAGTGAATAAATGAAAGCATAACAATTTTATGGCAGCAGCATAAGTTTAGCTCAATAAAATCATTTTCAGTTTGTAAGATACATAAGACCAAAGACAATGTCTCCTTATTTATTCACTATGTCCCTGGTGCTTAGCTCTGTGCCTAATAAATGACCACCCCCCCCCCGCCTTTTTCTTACAAAATCTTTTATTATAAAGTCATAAGCATGTGATTCTATAACATAACAATATCACACTCAAGCACACTGTATGACATTTTAGGTGAAATGTTCAAATTAAAACTATAAATTATTACACCCGTACTATTACCCTACCAACCACACTCCAGCAGGCCTTATTTCTCTCAGACTCTGTATATTGTCTTTTATAAGAACCAGCCATCTTGCTATTCTTTCCAAAAACATTAGCGCCTCTACCATCTTTGGAAGATAACATCTCAGAAACAACTCTGTCCGCCACAGCGTAACTAGATACGGGGGTCTGTAGTTTCTAGGCAAAGGGCATAAATGTCTCATGGTTGATTAAGCTTTATTTATTTTGTACTGTCACTTGCTAGGCTGGGTGGGTTTCAGAAAACCTACCAGGAGCTGGGTTACTGGTTAAATCATTTGAGCTCTCTTTTTCTGATTGAATAGTGTAAGTTAAGCATCTCTGACAATATTCCATGAGAGGCAGCTAAGTAGAAGTGCAGCTGTCAAAGTCCATTAGATCTGAGTTCCTGAATCAGGAAACTTCAATACACATGGCATTATGCAAGTTAGTCTCAGAGCCTCAGTGTCCTTATCTGTGATAATGGACATAGTGCCTGCCTTAAAGGGCTTCAGTAAGGATTAATCTGCTATTACATGTGAACGATCCTCACACTTATGCTTAAGCCTCATTAAACACTAATTTCCAGAACTTTTTCCCTATACAATCCTTTGCAAATTGGATTAAAAGCCATTTTCTTATGGTAATCAAAGAGCCCTAGGTGGGAGAAGTTGCGTTATTATAATTGGGGTCTTAGGAGACAGTTTTTCTCTAGACTCGTGTAAACTATAATATTCACATTTGAATATTTTTAAGCTACCAGCTGTTGAATATCTACTCTGCGTCAGATACTGATCAAGGTGGGAAAATACAGAGGAGAACAAATCAATGTTTCTGCCTTCACAGAACTTACATTCTAGTGGGGAGACAATAAAAAGTGTGTGTGTGTGTGTGTGTGTGTGTGTGTGTGTGTGTGTGTATTTGTGGGTGAATATAATTTTCGAATAAGATGCTATAAAGAAAAATAAAACAAGGAATTGAAAATGAACAAGGCTGCCGTTTTAAGTAGGGTGATCAAAGATATCTCTGAGAAGACATTTGAAGTGGCCTGAAGGAAATGAAGAATGGGGCCATAAAAACCTGCGGCAAGACTGTTCCAGCCATTGGGGAATGAACTGGGATGCTCAGAAGCAACACTGAGTAGGGCATGTGTCTAAAGCAGACTGAGCAGGGGGGCAGCGACAGAGGCAAGTTCAGAGAAGTAGGTAGGAACCAGTGCAAGGAGGGCCTCCTGGATCACACCAAGGACTCTGGGGCTGTTTTAAAGAGTAAGAAGTCACGCTCCAAGTTGTTTTATGACATCACTCTTGACATCAGAGTCTTGGTATTAGGCAGAGCAGCACAATGACCACACCAAGATCTTAGAGGCTAGCTAATAAAAGGTTTTTCTAATGTCGGCATTTGAAGTGTTTGAGGCTGCTGAGCTATAGTTTTATTTGTGCAGGAAGTGAATTGAAACATGTACTCTAGTTCCCACATATCAAATTTCTGATGAGGACAGAAGGAAATGTGAAGGGCTTAGGCTGCCCCAACTGCGGTCGATTCAATTCATCTGGCTGGCAGACAATTATGTTCTTGTGTGCCCCTTTAGGACAAAGTGAGAGCTAGACCTACCGCAGGCATGGAGTTGTCCCAAGTCCCTTCTGTTTTGCCATCTCTCCACTATTTCCCAGTAACCTGTCTCAGATGAGTAGACGGGCACATGAGCTGTTAGGATTCAGGTGAATTTCCAGTCTCTGTCTTCCACAGAGGTCACCCCATAGCCTATGTGCATCTTTCCTTGGAAGAGGGGCTACTATGGCACTTGGTGACAAGTTCTCTGGGACTGAGGCTGGCAGGATAACTTTTATCTGATGTTACAGTGGCATTAAAACCAAGGGAAGTGCCTCACTGAGAAGTAGCAAGACAATCCAAACCAGTTGCAAAAGATGGAAGCAGATATGCAAAACTGAAAGGCAGAGTAAGTTGAAGATTGAGAAATCAAGAACAAATATTCCAAAGGCAAAAGAAATCTTGGGTAAATGTTGTAGACAGGTACTGTAGCCTACAGCTAGTTTTTATGTGCTTATTGAGGTGGTATGAAGGTGGACTACCTTTGTTTAAAGGACCAGAAATGAAGGCACAAGACCAGGTCCAGGGATCACCATTAGGTTGGTTTTATTGTATTGTTTTGATCCTTTCAGGCTGAAACAAGGGCTTCCTAACTACGAAGCTCTGCAATGGAACATTCCAGAGCTAATGGCAATGGTCAGCTACAGGGAGCACCTCCAATAAACCAGGTAGCCTAGAAACTGCAGTGCTGGCAGAAAGGGGCATTCTAAAATGGGCTCAGGTCAGATCTGTAAATTCTCTTTTCCTTCAGAGCTTTTCTACCCCCATGAGTTTAGGGAGAGCATGATGGGACCCCACCGTTAGCCTCCCTTTCAATCTCAGGTCCCTCCCTCCTGCTCCCTAGTTCCCTGTAGCTGATGGCTACATAGGAGTTAAAAAACCAGCCCAGCTGCATTACTAGCTGATACCGTCAGTCAGATTACCCTTCTCCAGGACCAATTAGAAAGGAGGTTCTCTGATTTTTGAAATAGCCTATATCTAGATTTGTTTCTTTCGGAAACAAATAGGGTGAAGAAAATTAGCTCTTTAGGGGAAAGAAAATCAAATTGAAACTCACACCAGACTACACACCAAAAAAAAAAAAAATCAAGTAGAATTCAGAATTAAGCAACTTTTTTAATGAGTTAGAAATAAGGTAACTATAATTAAATAATTAAAATAATTAAGAATAAAAATGAACAAGGACTCTAATAAAAAAAGAAATCATAAAGGAAAAAAATCACATGTTGACTACACAAAATTGAAAGCTTCTATATGTCAAAAACAACCAACAAAAAAATGAAAAGTCAAATGACAAACTTGGAACATTATTCTCAACAAATTATAAAAACAAGGGGACAATATACTTCATATGCTCTGTGTCTCTATACATAGATTTAATTTATATATTTATATATTATTTTATATCATTTATCATAATTTAATGAATATATTTAATTTAATATATATTAAAAATCAGTAAGAAAAATACCAAGGCTTTGATAGATATGTAAACCATTTACCCTTTGAATTAAAGGAACACGTGAAAATGTGGACCACTTTTAACTCATCACACCAAGAGAGATTTTTGTTTTGTTTTAAATTATAATATGCCCTGCTGACACAATTATAATTAATAGACACTTATATGACACAGGTGGGTTACATATTGAAAGGACCTTTCAGGAAAGCAATTTGACAAGATATATCAGGAGCTTTAAGAGAACTCACATATTCTGATACGGTATTTTCACATATAGGAATCTATTGAAGATGTGGTAAGAAAAAAAGGAAAAAAATGCAAAAGAATGGTCATCTGTTTAAATCAAGTATCAGCATATATAAATTAAGGAAAGATCTGCCCTGACTGGTGTGGTTCAGTTGGTTGGGTGTCGTCCCTCAAACCGAGGGGTCACCCATTCTATTTCTGGTCCGGGTACATGCTACATGCCTGGGTTACGGGTTCAATCCCAGATCCAGGCACATACAAGAAGCAGACCATCAATGTTTTTCTCTCACATCGTTGTCTCTCTCCTCTTCTTTCTCCTCCCTTCCCCTCTCTCTAAAAGTAAGTAAATAATCTTTTTTAAAAATAAAGGAAAGGTCAAATAAATTATAGTACATCCAGAGTATGGAACATTATTTACATGAAATACAACATTACCAAAGTCTATTCAATAATGTGGGGGAAATGCTCATGTAATAAATATAATAGAAGGAAAAAATATACAAAATGGAATAAAGAATACACTGTATAAATAGTAAACATATGGAAGGAAATATACTGAGGCAAAGACAGCAGTTATCTATGGGTAATACTTTTTTTTCCTTATTCAGTTCTCTATTTTCCACTTTTTCTACCACAAGCTCAGTGTTCCCTTTAAGAGCCTCAGGCGTGAGATCAGATTCCTCAGCCCTGTGCTCAGGAAGACACTTAAAATCTACTGCATTTTGATCCTTAGGAAGGCAGTGTATAAATTGATTCCAACATGGATGTCGTCCAACTAGGGAACACAATGTCAGAAAGCTCATCGCTAGCCTGCTCTCAGTAAGCACATTTCTAGGCTAAAGAGTTTAGGGTAGAGATTCAGCAATAATCAATTGCTAAAGCAATGAAATTTTTTTGAGAGAATTTTTACACAATTATTATTTAAATTCAGCCCATAAAGCAGAATTGATGCATATATTTTTAAGTGGCTTTGAATTTTGAATTTTCTTTTTCCTCCTTTATAGCATTCCTTGGATTACAGGAAAAGAGCCCAGGAAGCCAAAAGTCTCTGGGGATTTATTGGAGGGTCACATATTGAGGACTTTGCATTTCTCCCTGGGCTGCAGAGCAGGTGAGCCAGGATAAGAGGGAGTGACTCAGCAGTTTAGGGGCTGAGGGAGGCTGACACCGTGCTGAAGCGAGGTGTTTTAGTCTACTGAAAATTTAATGAGCGTGTGTACTGCCAGGGCTGGGCATATTGAGAAGTACAAGTCCAGAGACCCCATCTCTGCCCTAGCCCCACTCTAAGTCACTATCTTCTCCTGTGCAGACTCCGTTTTGGACCAGTGTCACTTGGCCTGTGAGCCAGTGACCTTCATTGGTCCTTACTGACTGAAAATAGCCTCTGCAACTGCTGCTTTTCCAAGGTGCTCAAAGGACAACAGGGACAACAATGGATCTCAGATGAGAATGACAAACGTCTCTCGGCATGTAGTCTGAGGACCAGGTAGCATGAGAATCACCTGCGACCTACAAAAATCATCTTTCTGTTTCCTACTCACCCACCACATCTGACTCTGGAGGTAGGGCCCTGGAATCTGTAATTCCTATTATGGGCTAAAATGGTCAACCATAGTGCCACTGAGGGTCTGCAGTCTCTGATCCTCATGTCAAAGACAGGACATGGGCTGACAGTGAGTGGGGCCAGGGCCAGATCACCCCTCCTTCACTTTTGTGAGGGTCCAGCCAGCATCACCACCTTCCCCTCCCTGCCGTGCCCACCTCCCAGCCCTAATGGCCAGAATGGTGTAGCACCTGCCACACCACATCAGAGAACAGGGGAGCCAGAGGTGGACAGTGCAGGGGTTAAGAGCATGGGCTCTGCACTCAAACCACTTTGGTAAGTGCTGCTCTACCACCAAACTGCTAAGTTACCTCCAGTGAAGTACTTAACCTTGCTGTGCCTCAGTTTCCCCATCTGAGAAGTGGGACTAATAGGGCAGTCTTGAGGCCCTAACCCAGGAGGTCTGGTAAGAGTTCAAGATGTGTTAACTGTGGTTTCTATTCTGTAGTTTGGACCTTATCTCCATAACATTCAGAACGTGGGGAGACCACATCTCTGAGTCTCTGAATCAGTTTCCAAGTCCTCTGATCACTCCTCTGCAGGTGGCTATGTGGGTATAACAAATTAGAGAATTCTTGGCCAAATTCCTCTACAGCAAGTGTGGAAAGCAATTTGCTACATAAGCCTGAGGGAAAATTGACGTCTATCCTTACCTAAAGGACAACTATTTAATTGTTAAGTGTTTATTACTGCTGTGCTCTCCCCACCTCTCGAAATACACACTTTCATACCCCATACACGTGCATAACTATTTATTCCTACCTTCTTGATGCAAGGGCTTATAAAAGATCTGTTTCCCTCTCTCATCTCAAGTCGCCCTTCGTACATAAGCAATCAATGAGCAAGAAACCAAAAGTACCAAGAACAGGTACTCCATTTTTTTAAATGATAAAAACTCATTTGTAAAAAGGAATCAAGTGATGTTAGGTGCTACAGTATAGATGAACCTTGAAAATGTTACGCTAAGCGAAAGAAGCCAGACAGAAAAGATTGCATATTGAATGATTCTGTTTATATAAAATATCCATACAGACAAAATGCACATTGTTGCTTATCCGGGATGGCGGGGGTGGGGGGGGCCGGGGGGGCGGGGATCAAGTGCTCAATGGGTACAAGGTTTCCTTTTGAGGTGACAAAAATGACTTTGAACTGGATGGAGGTGGCAGCTTGCACAATATTATGAATGTACTACATGCCACTAAATTGTTCACTTTTAAAGTGGTTAATTATTTATTATGTGAATTTTACCTCAATAACATTAAAGTTTTACTCACTATAAGTTATTCATAGCTGACTACAGTAAGTAGAATTTTTAAAACATTCTTAGCATCAGAGACAGATGACTGCCCAAGTTCAGAGTTGTAGTAAAGTGATTTGCTATTCCATTACCGTTTTTATAAACTGTGATGATAACAAAGGCCTCAATAGCCTCCTACAACTAAGCAACTCAAATTAGGATTTCTGCAATCCTAATCCTCACCCACAGAAACAGAGAGGGAGAGGGAGAGGGAGGGAGAGAGAGACAGACAGGCAGAGAGACAGACAGACAGACATTGATGTGCAAGAGAAATGTTGATTGGTTGCTTCCCATACCTGATCAGAGATTGAATCTGCAACCTAGGTATGTTCCCTGACCAGGAATCAAACCTGTGACCTATCAGTGTACGTGATGATGCTCCAACCAGCTGAGCAACCTGGTCAGGGCTCTTTTTTATTTTTTAAGATAATTCTTTAGAGAAGGCAAAGAAAGGAACTTCATTTCACAGCCTCAAGTTTTTAAAACCATTTCCTCCTGGTTACTCCGTGGTTCTAATTTCTCTTAATACAAGGAGCTACCCAAATATCCTAGCCAGAGGTAAGGCTACTATTTCAGGATCTCCTGCAAGGCTAGGAGCCCAAATTGAGAGATTCAGGGATTAAAACCCAAGTGAAGAATAGACTTTGGTTATTCACATGTGCTATTGTGACAGCAGGGTGGCTGTGACTTATTTGGAGTGACAGAGCAGAGTATTTACAAGCCATTTACTGATATGGTCAGAGAAGGTAGGAATAAAACAGGATCAGATCGGGATTGCAGGGACTGGGGTAAACTGCAACTCCAAGCCCCATCTAAATCAAGAAGTATGACTATGGCTCTGCAGACTTTGGGGCTCGGCATAGCCAAATCTTCTAATTTTTCAAAAAATGGCAGAAATTCAGATATTCATGTGAAACCTTCAGCTCTGTTAACATTTAAAACTAATTTCACCAAGAGAATACAGTCACATGTGCCAAACAAAATTGATCTGTAAACTGGATTCCTCCCACCAGCTGCCAGTGAGGAACCTCTGAGGCCTCACCTTTAAGAAATCAAGGACACACTTGTTAAAAACAAAATATTTCCTTGAGAATCGGGTTATAGGTGGAATTCTTCTCTCTCAATTTAGAGGAAAAGGTAAGTGCCAAAGTGGATCAGATATAGATCTAGCCAGACCTTTGTTCTCTCTCTCTCAGGTGTAAGGTGAATCTTGTCAAAATCTACCCCCACCCCCACACCACCCCCATTTCTAGACCTGCTCTGTTTATTTTGTATTAAACAAGGACTAAGTAGAAGAAATCTATCTGAAATTTTTGCCGATGTGGAACTGAAGGTTCTGAACTGGATTATTCCCTCTCACCCCGCTGCTGTAACACAGTACTATTTTGAACACACCGAAGCCTGAAACTGAAATGTGTATTTACAGCCCTGTTCCGCCCTCCTGGATATTGGACCGTGCCTGGGGTTATGCAGCTGTATTTATTCTTCCTGTGTGACTAAGAGAAGGGAGCGGGGGAGGAGCAGGGAGTGAGTGGGCCTCTGAAGCCCACGGCTCCGGAAAACAACCAGCATTCCCCCACAGGGCGGCGAAGGCCAGTGGCACAGACTCTTAATTTGCAGTGTCATCTTCTGTAAACTATGACAGCAGTTCCAGGAGTTGAGACTCAATCAAATCTACAAATCGGTTCTGATATTAAGGAAAACACTTTGTTCTTAAAATAAGATACCCTGTTTTGTCAAACACTGGCATCCTAAATCCTGAGCCTTCCTTCCTGAAGGTCTTCTAGCTTTTCTCACGCAGGCTCAGACATAAGTGGCCAAGTGGCCATGAAACCAGAAAAGTCAGCATTCGTGCTGCCTGTCCTTACCAGAACCAATAAGTAGAGACAAGGATCAAATCTTTATGGGCATTTTATTCAGATGCTGGCTATCTGAGAAGACAGCCGGTTATGCACCCTCACAAGCCATCTTAACATCTCATCTCGAGCAGACCTTTTTATAAGGGGAAGAAAAGGGTAAGTAAGCGTTTTGGAAAAAATGTTTATCAGATAAGAGTTGCAGTCTGGCAGCCATTGTCCACTTTCTTCCCTGGAACATAATGGTTCAGGTACCATTTCCACAGCTTGCAGACCCCCTGGAGCACAAAGGTTGAATTGCTCCTGCAGTCACGTAGGTCATGCATTCCAGTTCTTGGAATAACAGCTTTCCACATGCATTAATCACTTAAGCATATCAACTATAACTACAGCTAAAATCTTTAACTCTTAAGTTCCCCTATCAGCCACAGTGGCCCAGCAGGGGAGATTAAATTTAATTTTTGTGAAAGCTAAAGAGAAACCTCTACAGTCCACCTTGCTGAGACCTGACAGACTCACGGAGCCTCTGGGGTCAGACTAAAAGGAGCTCTTCTAGAAGGCATCTAGGCATGTTACCTCCATCTCCGCTCCCCCATCCCCATTTTGTTTGCATATGGGCAGATTTTTAAGCTTTATTAGCCCTTTAAGAAACCACACATAGCTTTTCCAGTTGACACTCATGCTTTCTGGTTATGTCAACCCCCAGTTCCTTCTTCCAGAGATGCCATCCTGGCTGTAGAGATGAAAATCAATGAATACCACATTCTTTCCAACTAGTCCACCATAAATTATGGCTGGATTGAGCATGTCAGCCTTCTGGTATTCTCCAGAGTGCAAGACATGTCCGGGACTCACTGGTGGTTTAGCCAGGTTTCCTGCTGACACAAACGGGGGTGAGGGAAATGGGGGTGACTGTCCCCCTCTATGCTGTTCGGTCCGTATTGGATAGTGTTGGTGTTGGGCCTTTGAAATGTAACACTCACACTTGCTGAGCCTGAAAACCTGTGTCGTGGTGTTTTATTTGTTTCTGTTTTCATTGGGCAACCTTCGGTGTTCTTCTTTGTGTTAGCTTTAACAATAACAACAATAAAAATGGTTTATTTTTAAACTTGTAATGCCCCTGACCTGTGACCCTAAGTGGATTTGATAATTATCTGTACTCTTAAAAAAGAAGTTTCTTAAAGTTTGGGGAAGTGGGAAGGAAAGAGAGAAAACATGAGAATGGGATAATAATTCGCTCAAGTTATTTACCTTCTCTCTTCTCTTGCTCACAAAGCTAAATCCCAATTAATTATTTGGACTCATCCTGCCTGTGGGTTAATCAGACCCCTCCTCATCTCTCTCTCCTCCCTTTGCTGCCAAGTTTCTTTGTTATTCCTGCCACAGGAGAGGGAAGAAAAAACTCAAATTAGTTATCTTTGATTATACCAGAGAGGGTGATGGGGTTCAAGTCTTACCTTGACCCTTCTTAGAACAAACCATGGGGTCAGTTCTCACCTCTCAGGAGAGTGCACCTTGCTGAGAGCTCCATGGGTACTTCTGTGAGGAAACTTGCTTTGAGTAAATGCCTTGCTAGAGTAAGCCAAGACTCCAAGTAGAAGGGCTTAAGGGAAAAAATGAAGGGGACTGAGTGGACCTGACAAGTTCTTCTGAGGTCATAAAGGCATTGATTGTATAGAAGGGAGTTCCAGAGGGAGAGGGGAAATTAGTGAAACTCTGTTGTTTGGGACAGGGAGAAGGGAAGAGAAGCCACTTTAGGTGTCGGGAAGGCCTGGCTGTGCAGACATGGTAGGGCAGGGCTTCCTAAACTTGACGGTGTGTAGGAACTACCCGGGATCTGAGTCTGAAGACCTGGGGTAGGAGATTCTGCATTTGTAACAGGTTCCCTAATAATACTGGTGCTTCCTTTACCACACTGGTTAACCACCCTTTGTGAAGCAACATGGTAGAGTATTTTGGGAGATACGGACGACGGGCGAGGCGAGAAGCAGAAGAGAGCAGGCAAAGCAGTGTGCACTCCCGTTGAGGCCACAGGTGGAGAGTCTTACGGGAACGCAGCCGAGAGCAGAACAAACCTCCCCGTGGTGGATAGATCTGGGTTCAAATTCTGACTCTGCCACTAATTTACCTTGTAAATTAAGGAACTTATTTCATCCCTCTGAGCCTTAGTTTCTTCATCTATAAAAACAAGAATAATAATATCTCCCTTGGTCACTTCACAGGCTTGCTCTAAGGACGAAATGAAATAAATATGAGAAAGCTTTTTCAGATGCCAAAGTACTTTGCAAAAGTAGTCTGTGATTATGTTGCAACTTTGCAAAGTTTCACCCACCTATGAGTAATAGTCACATCTAACTATGTCTCTCAGAGGACTGGGTGAGCAATTGCTCCCATGAGTGTGCAGGGGAGCAGGTCATAGCTGTTTCATCATCCCGTCAAAGCCTTCCACAGTAGACATGCACCGGTCCTTGCCTCAGGCCTTTGCTGTCTCTCTGGTTCAACATCAGTCATTTCTTTTAGTTTATTGGATGATCATTCCTTTCTGAAAGAATGAAGAACCCATTTGTGTTGATGGAAATTCCTCTTTTCTATTTTGGACTATCTCACATTTCACCTACACTCCGGGCAGAATAGTTGATTTTCCTGTTTGACATGGAACTAGAGAACTCTGGTGGGTCGGCTACAAAGACTGTTGTGGATGCCTTCTGCTGCAAACAGGTTCGCTTCCCTTCAAGTTTGACAGGGAGTGTGCTAGTGCCCCTCCCACCAGACTCAGTACATTTCCTACCGTGTCCTCTTAGCACCAGCGCACAGGAACCTCCTGTCTCCATGACCCCAGACACCCAGCGGAAAGGTGGAGGGGACTCTGGCAAATGGAATTTTTTGTTTAACTCACTGATATATCTAGAAAATATGTCTCCCCATTCTTTTCATTAAAAATCCCTCTAAAACATTGCTCTCTGATTTACAATCTTCATTAGGAGACTATCCCGAACAATTAAATTTTTTTGAAGATTAGGATTTTGTAACATTTGAGTCATCATCCAGAATGTCACCACTGATTACACAGTGACGCTAAGAGGTAGATGACTGTAAACAGGCTCCAGGTTGATTTTTTAACTAAAACCCCAATTCTTCTCTACAAGTAACACATAACCAGGCGAGCTGTATGACATGTGCTTAACAACCTTTACTTTATGTAATCCTCAAAACACCGACCAACCACAACAAAACAAAGAACCCATTAAGTTGATTTGTTATTAACCCACTTTTACTGAAGGGGAAACAGAAGCTCAGAGAAAGGACATAATTTACCCAAGATCACACACACAGTAAGTGGCCATGGTGGGATTTGAAGGTAAGTCTGTGTGATAAGCAAAATAATAGCCCCCTAAGGATGTCCACACCCTAATCCTAGAACCTGTGAATATGTTGCTTTATTTGGCAAAAGGGACTTTGCAGATGTGCTTATATTAAGGACCTTGAGATTGGTAGATTATGCTGAGTTACCTGGATAGGCCCAATATAAACACAAGAATCCTTACAGGAAAAAATGAGAGACAGGAGAATCAGGAAAATGATGACGGAAGCACAGGTCAGAGTGATGTGGGGCCACACACCGAGGAACACAGCCTCTTGGAGCTGGACAGGCCAGGAAATGGGCTCTCCCCTGGGCCCTCCACAAGGAACACAACCCAGTCCAGCCATTTTGGACTTCTGACCTCCATTACTGTAAGTAATAAATATGAGTTGTTTTAAGCCACTAAATTTGTGATGGTTTCTTACAGAAGAAATAGGAAACTAATATGCCTACTGATACAGAGCAACAACAACAAAAAAATGGTCTGGCTTCACCCTGGCCAGTGTGGCCCAATTGGTTGGAGCGCAGTCCTGTAACCAAAGGGCTGTGGGCTCCATCACTGGTCCAGGCGCATACACGAGGCAGTCAATAGGTGTTTCTCACATCGCTGTTTCTCTCTCTCCTTTCCTCTCTCTCTAAACTCAATGAAAAAAATGCCCCTGGGTGAGGATTTTTTTAAAAAGCGTCTGGTTTTGTCTGTGTGTCATGTATTTGTTGCTGTTAGACATTTCTGGTTGTCTATGTAGATTTCAGGAATCATTATTATTTTTTAATGCTGGGAGCCTGAACTCTTAACCACTAAGCTGAATGGCCCCTCCCACCTTTGTCCTGCCAAAGTCCCTTGTTGTTTGAAGGTTGATTGTAGCTAGAATTCTGTTTTAACAGGGATTGCTGCAGAGAGGTCTATAAAGTTTATTGGTGAGACTATGTGAATATCACCTTTCTGAAGAGTGAATAGTGTGGACAGGTTTATAGGGTGTCAGTTTGAGTGCAGGCTGATGCCAGAAAGAGAAGGAGGAACCCACATGGCTAACCATGATCACATGAGGCAATTCTGACCTAGCAGAGGAAATGAGTGGAGAGACCTTTCTGAGCTCCAGCCCTGCAATCAGATAGTCACAGCCTGTGGGGAACAGAAGGGGCCCCTGAGAGAATCATTCAGCCTCTTCATTTTCCGGAGGAGGAACATGACCCCAGAGAGGAGAACTGACCTGCCCAACAACCCACAGTGACTTCTGGGCTAGAACGAGAGCCCAGACCCAGACCCTGCTCCCTGTTTCCCTGCTTCACCCACTTCCCTCCCTTTGGCACTTGGTGTGTTTTGTGTACACTAACTGGGCATTTCCCATAAATAAGGTCATGGTTTGGTCACAGAAGGTGATATTTGTAGGCGCTCTCTCAAATCGCCCAGAAATGTTCACATTTGGCCAAGAAAACCCATGCTGTTACAACAAGTTTATTCAGAGCCACATGTGTTATAAAATAAATCATTCTGTTGTAGCACATCCTTAGCATATTTAGTTCTTGCAGAAGTACCTACACTGACAGTGGCAAACTCAATCATCTGCCCATTGGAACATGTATAAATTCCACCACATTTTGACGTAAGGTAGACGAAACTAGGCCAAAGGTCAGTCCTTTACCCATGCCCCCAAGCTCACACACACGGACATGAAATCAATGAACCTAGAGACCCAGGATGTCCATCTGGGTTTGTGGATTTCAACCCAGCCCTCTGTACACACACACACACACACACACACACACACACACACACACAACAAAAAAATATGAAGAATATGAATGTTTCATAAGTTCCTCAGGTGACTCTGATATACATTCAGGATTGTAAACCACCGAGAACATCCAGTTGTCAATGGGTCTCCACGATATGTAAGAATTAGCTGAGGCATTTAAAAATATACATCAATTATGATCCAAGACGGTGGCAGAGTAGCTGGTAGTTCTGTCCACTTGCTCCCAGACCCGGAAAGGCCTTGCAGCAAAAACACAGAAGAGTCAACTCGAGGGTCCTGTAGAGAATGAGTGAGAGCATCTCACTCATCTCATGAGTGAGTGTGTACTCAGACAAGAGCACAAGGAGTGTACAGCCGTGGACAACAACCTGTCTGCCTGTGGGGCACCCGGGAGTAGGTGGCCCAGGCTTCCCAAGTGGAGTCATCATGGCTGCTCAGGCCAGTACTTCTGGCTGCACAGAGTCCGGGCAGCTGCGAATCCGCTCAGGAGCCACCAGCTGCTGTAGCAGAGAGAGAAGGCCTGGAAGGTGCAGGCTCCAGAAACAGCGCCTGAGGCTGAAGACCTCTGAGGGGAGCTGGGTCGGCACTCTGCCACCACCCTGCGTTATAATATAGCTGCAGGGCTCCTCCCAATGCCATCTGGGAAAGATCCAGAGAGAAACTTTATCTAAAGCCGTCGGAGGCTCTGGGAGATGGTGGCCAGCCCTGACTGTGAAAGACTCTGTGATTTTTGCGGAGAGGGAGCGCGTGGAGAATAGGTCCCCCAGAGACTGGCGCTGCAGCATCGGGGCCACACAGAAACTCCTTCAAAAGAGGAGCTGAGGCGAGCCCCGCAGGGACCTGGGGCTCACACCTGTGTGTGAGCAGGCGCAGTGGCTCTGCTAACCAAAAACTCAGAGGGATAGAGTCACACCGAAGGACCTGTAGGACCTAACCCAGCATGGCTGGGGAGAAGGGGGCTGTTCAGAGTGAAGAATTCAGGTCCAACCCTTACATGAGAGAGTGGTGGCTTGGGGACTGGAAGGCAGGGGCTAAAAGCCTGAGACTTGCTGCGGCCAGCAAGAGCCCTTAACAGACAGATGAGCCCAACGCCCACCTGCGGGATGACAATCCCTGCAGATCAGTGAGGTCAGGCTCAAGAGTCTCCTGTTGAGTACATTTCCGCAGGCGAAAGAAGAAAAAGCTCTGAAAGCCGCCCCCCACCGCCCTTCACCAGACAGTTCCTCGGGCCCTGGTCCCCTCAGTCTTGATTATGACTGTCGCTACTTTCTCTCCTGCATAGCTTTTTAACCTTCATTTCTTGTCCTTCAAGTTTGGGCCTGTTATGTCACCAGGTTTTATATTATAGTTTATTTCGAATCTCATATTTTGTTCTTCTCTTACTTCATTTTACCTTCCTCCTTCCTCCTCTTATTTTTGTTTTAAATTATATTTTCTCTCTTGCTACGACTTGTTTTTATTCCACACTCTTACTATTTCTCCCCATTCCAGCCTCTCAGAACCATTTTTTTTTTGTCATTGGTCATCTCACATTCTTTTTCCTGCTCTTAAAATACCCTTGTTCTCCCTCCACCTTAATCAATCTTTGCTCATTGGTTGTGGATAAGGTGGTTGTGGTTGCATTTCTTCAATTTTATTTCTAGATAGTCACTAGTTTTATATTTCAAATCTCAAATTTTACCATTCCACTCTTCTACTCCATTTTGCCTTCCTCCTGCCCTTTTCTTTCTTTTTTTTTTTTTAATTTTAATTTTTCCCTGTCTTAGCCTGGTCTTCATTCCTCGCTCTTAGTATTCCTTCTTCCTCTGTCATTTCAAAATCACTTCCTTTCCTTTAAATATCTCTTAAGCTTTTATTCCTTTCTTTTTTCCCTCTTATTCCCATCCTACCTACATAAATCTTAACTCATTTGTTCTTGATATTGCTGTGGTGGCTCTTTTTCTCAAACTGGATTCCTATGATATATAGGTAGATAGATAGATAGATAGATAGATAGATAGATAGATAGATAGATATAGATATATATAAAAAAATATATATATCAGGATGACATGAAATGTAATATATATATATATAACTGTTTTCTCTCTCTCTCTCTAAATATATATAAAATTTGGGTTTAATCTTAATACTATATGCTTCCCTTCTCTTACTCCATTCCATCATCCCTCCTCCATTTTTAATTTATGATGTAAATTTTATTTGCTTTCTCTCTTTGCCTTATCTCTATTCCTTACTCATATTGTCCCTCTACCCTCGCAAAATCACTTTTCTTTCTGTTAGTCATCTCATATTCATTTTTCCTTTCTTATAACAGTCTTAGTCTCTGTACACCTTTATCAATATCAGCTTGTTTGCTGTTGATAGTGTGGTTGCGGGTGGGGATCATTTTTGTGGGTGTGGGTGTGTTTCCTGGGCTGTTTGGTTTTATTCTGGCAGCACCTGTACAACAGTATACAAGACGTGGTGGGTGGAGTGACTTTCATTCAGCCAGATGGAGGGAAGGACCCACCAAAGAATACCCAGCAACAACCAAAACCTGGTTACAACCAGAGAGCCCACATAAACAGCATAAAGGGCATCCCAAGAGCGTAAGCTTCCAGAGATCAAGGAGATTGCACCACTGACTCACACAGGTCTCCTACAACAGAAGGTCACAACATAAAGACAGAGAGCCAGAGCAGATCAATCTAGAATTCAGAAAAAGAAGAGTCACCAAAAATGGGGACTAAAGAAACAACCCCCAATCAAAAGGAAAGGAGGAATCCTCAGAAAGAATGCTAAATAAAATGAGGCAAGCAAACCATCAGTCATCAAGTTCACACTAATAGTTATAAGGATGCTCAAGGAGCTCAATGAGAACTGCAAAGAACTCCAAGGAAACTACAAGGCACTTACTGCAAACTACACCAGCATGAAAAAGGACACAGAAATTATCAATAAGAGACAGAAGCAAATGAAAAATATAATATCTGAAATGAAGAACACAATAGAAGAAATTAAAAACAGGCTAGATGAAGCAGAGGATCGAATAAGCGAGCTGGAGGACAAGGTAGAAAAAAAATCCCAGATGGAGCAACAAAATGAAAAAGGACTCAAAAAGAACAAAGTGGGGTTAAGGGAGCTGCAGGATGACATGAAATATAATATCCATATAAAAAGGATACCAGAAGGAGAGGAAAAAAAGCAAGTGATAGAAAGCCTGTTGGAAAAAGTAATGACAGAAAGCTTCCCTAACTTGATGAGAGAAAAAGTCAGGGAAAAACAAATAGTAACATACAAGGGAGCTCCAATATGGTGAGCAGCTGATTTATCAACAGAAACGCTTCAAGCCAGAAGGGAATGGCAAGAAATATTCCGAATTATGAAAAGCAAAGGTCTGCAACTAAGACTACTCTACCCAGCAAGGCTCTCATTTAAAATGGAAGGTGAAAAAAAGTTTCCCAAACAAAAGAAGGCTAAAAGAATATACCTCCACAAAACTAGCATTGCAAGACATGCTAAAGGGACTGCTTTGAGAAGATGAAGAAAAAGAGTGAAAGAGAATGGAACACAGGTACAAAGGGGAAAAATGGCAATGAATAAGTACTTGTCAATAATAACCTTAAATGTAAATGGATTAAATGTAAATTGGGGCATTTGTGCCAATCAAGACACAGAGTAGCTGAATGGATAAGAAAACATGGCCAGCATACACTGCCTATAAGAGACCCACCTCAGAACAAAAGACCTACACAGACTGAAAGTAAAGGGGTGGACAAAAATATTCCAAGCAAATGGACAGAAAAAAAAGCCGGAGTAGCAATGCTTATATCAGACAAAATAGACTCTAAAACAAAGACCATAAACAGAGACACAGGACACTTCATAATACTCAAAGGAAGAGTCCATCAAGAAGACATAAACATTGTAAACTTATATGCACTCAACATAGGAGCACCCAAATAATAAGGAAAATCTTGGAGGACTTCAGGAAAGATAATGACAGTAACACACTCATAGTAGGGGATTTTAACACCCCACTGTCAACAATGGATAGGTCTTCCAAACAAAGAATCAACAAGAATATTGTGGCACTGAACTATACTCTAGATCAAATGGACTTCATTAATATTTACAGAACATTTCACTCCAAAGGAAAAAAATTATTAATTCTTTTCAAATGTACATGGAATATTTTCAAAGATAAACCACTTGGCAGGACACAGAATAAGCCTCAAAAATTCAAGAAAAGTGAAATCACATCAAGCATCTTCTCGGATCACAATGGCTTCAAACTACAAACCAGCTTCGAGGAAAAAACTCAAAAACAGTTAAATTCATGGAGACTGAATAAGATACTATTAAATAATGAATGGATTAACAATGAAATCAAGGAAGAAATCAAAAAGTTTCTGGAAGCAAGTGAAAATGAACACACAACAGCCCAAAACCTATGGGACACAGTGAAGGCAGTCCTGAGAGGGAAGTTCATAGCAATACAGGCCTACCTAAAAAAGACAGAAAAATTTCTAATAAACACCCTAACCCTACATCTACAAGAACTAGAGGAACAACAACAAACAAAGCCCAGAGCAAGTAGAAAGAAGGAAATAATCAAGATCAGAGCAGAATTAAATAACACAGAGACTAAAAGAACAATACAAAGGATCAATAAATCGAGGAGCCAGTTCTTTGAAAAGATAAACAAAATTGACAAGGCTTTAAACAGACTCATCAAGAAAAAAAGAGAGAGGACCCAAATAAATAAAATCAAAAACAAAGGAGGAGAAATTACAACCAATGCCACAGAAATTCAAAGGATTATAAGAAATTACTACAAACAACTATATGCCAAGAAATTTGAAAACCTGGGTGAAATAAACAAATTTCTAGAAACACATAATCTTCCAAAACTGAATCAAAAAGAAGCAGAAAACATGAATAGACTAATAAAAGCTAATGAAATTGAAGCACTAATCAAAAACTCCTGGCACACAAAAGCGCTGGACTGGATGGCTTCACATGCGAATTTTACTGAACATTTAAGGAAGAGCTAACCCCGATCCTTCTCAAGCTATTTCAAAAAATTCAAAAAGAGGGAAGACTCCCAAAAAACTCTTTTTATGAGGTCAGTATTATCCTAAATCTAAAACCAGGTAAAGACACAACAAAGAGAAAACTACAGATCAGTATCACTGTGGAACATAGATGCCAAAATCCTCAACAAAATATTGGCAAACCAGATCCAGCAATATATTAAAAGGACCATACATATACCATGATCAAGTGGGAATCATCCCAGGGATGTGAGGATGATACAATATTTGAAAACCAATAAACATAATACACCATATAAACAAAATGAGAGACAAAAATCACACGATCATATCAATAGATGTGGAAAAAGCATTTGATAAAGTATAGTACCCATTTATGATAAAAACACATAGCAAAGTGGAAATAGAGGGAATATACCTCAACATAATAAGGGCCATATATAAGAAACCTACAGCCAAAATTATCCTCAACAGGCAAAAACTAAAAGCTTTCGCCCTGAGATCAGAAACAAGACAAGGGTGTCCACTTTTACCACTTTTATTCAACATAATGTTGGAAGTTCTAGCCACAGAGGTCAGTTAAGAAAAAGAAATAAAAGATCTCCAAACTGGAAAGGAGGAAGTAAAACTGCCATTTTTTGCAGATGACATGATAGTGTACATAGAAAACCCTATGGGTTCCACCATAAAACTACTCAATCTAATAAGTGAGTTTGGAAGAACAGAGGGATACAAAGTCAATATTCAGAAATATAAGGCATTTTTGTACACGAACAATGAAATATTAGAAACAGAAACTTGGGAAAAAAATCTTAGGAATAAACTTAACCAAGGAGGTAAAGACCTGTGCTCAGAAAACTACAGAACACTGAAGACAGAAAGTAGGAAAATACAAACAAATGGAAGCATATACTGTGTTCATGAATTGGAAGAATTAACATCATTAAAATGTCCATACTACCGAAAGCAATCTATACATTCAACATATTCCCTATTAAAATACCAATGACATATTTCACAGATATATAACAAATATTTCAAAAATCATATGGAACCATAAATGACTCTGAATAGCCTCAGCAATTCTGAGAAAGAAGAATAAAGCAGGAGGGATCACAATACCTGATATCAAACTATACTACAAAGCCACTATAATCAAAACAGTATGGTACTGCCCCGGCTGGTGTAGCTCAGTAGATGAGCATTGGCCTGAGAACCAAGGGGTCACTGGTTCAATTCCCCAGCCAGGGCACATGCCTGGGTTGTGGGCCAGGTCCCCAGGTGGGGTGGGGGGGTGTGAGAGGCAACCACATATTGATGTTTCTCTCCCTCTCTTTCTCCCTCCCTTCCCCTCTCTCTAAAAATAAAATAAATAAAATCTTTAGAAAAAAACAGTCTGGTACTAGCATAAGAACAGACACACAGATCAATGGAAGAGAACAGAGAGCCCAGAAATAAACCCATATCTCTATGGTCAATTAATATTTGACAAAGGGGGCAGGAGCATAAAATGGAGTAAAAATAACCTCTTCGATAAATGGTGTTGGGAGATCTGGGCAGGTACATGCAAAAAACCGAAACTAGACCATCAACTTGCACCGTATACCAGAATAAACTCAAGACGGATAAAAGACTTAAATATAAGTCATGGCACCATAAAAGTCCTAGAGGAAAACATAGGCAGTAAAATCTTAGATATCCCATGCAGCAATATTTTTGCTGATATATCTTCTAGAGCAAGGGATATAAAAGAAAGAATAAACAAATGGGACTATATCAAATTAAAAAGGTTCTGCATAGCTAAAGAAAACATCGGCAAAATGAAAAGGGAACCAAGCATATGGGAAAACATATTTGCCAGTGATACCTTGGACAAGGGTTTGACCTCCAAAATATATAAAGATCTTACATGACTCCACTCCAGGAAAACAAACAATCCAATTGAAAAATGGGCAAAGGACCTGAACAGACACTTCTCCAAGGAGGACATACAGAGGGCCCAAAGACACATGTAAAAATGCTCAACATCACTAGCCATCAGAGATATGCAACTTAAAATCGCAAAGAGGTACCACTTCACACTGAATTGCCATCATTAACAAATCAACAAACACCAAGTGCTGATGAGGATACGGAGAAAAGGGAACCCTAGTGCACTGTTGGTGGGAATGCAGACTGGTGCAGTCACTGTGGAAAACAGTATGGAATCGCCTCAGAAAACTAAAAATGGAACTGCCCTTTGATCCAGCAATTCCACTGCTGGGGTTATACCCCAAGAATCCTGAAACACCAATTCAAAAGAACCGATGCACCCCAGTGTTCATAGCAGCATAATTTATAATAGCCAAGTGCTGGAAACAGCTTTAGTGCCCATCAATAAATGAGTCTATCAAAAAACTGTGGTACATTTATGCAATGGAATGCTATGCAGCAGAAAGAAAGAAGGAGCTCCTACTCATCGTGACAGCATGGATGGAACTGGAGAGTATTATGCTAAGTGAAATAAGCCAGGCAGTGAAAGACAAATACCATATGATCTCACCTGCAAATTGAAGGTAATGAACAAAACAAACAAATGAGCAAAATAGAACCAGAGGCATGGAAACAAGGAACAGACAGTGACCAGAGAGGAGTGGGAAGGAGGATAATGGGGTCCTCTGGCAACCCAGGGCCTTGGATCAGCAACCTCATCCTCAAGTAGCTGAGGATGGAACTGCCCAATTAGTGGACATCCTCCACTAATGACTTGTACCAAAGACCTACCGTGCTCCCTCTTTGTGGCCCCTCAGGATATGTCTTACTGTGCTGGTATCAAGCAAAGCCTCTGGAGTATTTCCATGTTAAGGACGCAGTGATTCTTATCATCGATTTGTTCTCTTTGCTCAGTCAATTACAAACCTCAGAGTCAAAGTTGAGGCTCCCTTTATCAATTATACAGTACCTATGGCATGTATGTTGTATGATCTTACTGCTGAGCCACACCATGTTTTTTTTTCTTCACTTATTTCTGTGTTGTTTTTTTTTTAAAGATTTTATTTATTTTTAGAGAGAGGGGAAAGGAGAGAGACAGAGAGGGAGAGAAACATCAATGTGCAAGAGGTCCATAAATCAGTTACCTCTCACATGCCCCCAGCTGGGGACCTGGCCCGCAACCCAGGCATGTGCTCTGACTGGAATCAAATGGGCGACCCTTTGGTTTGTAGGCTGACACTCAATCCACTGAGCCACACCAGCCAGGGCACTTTTTTTTTTCCCCGGACAAATGTTGGCCTTATTTATTCTGGCATGCTAGAAATGAACAAATTACACTATTTAAAGAGTTATGGTCTACACATTTTTCTATCTCTTGGGTCAGAGAGAGAAAAAGAAAAGTGCATGCAAATAAAATTAAGAAAGGAAGTGAAGTACATATATGTACGCAGAGAACCAATAGAAGTGAGTGGGGGCAAGGGAGGTCAAGGTGTCATGGATCTTACATAGTGTGATGCTTTCTAAGTCAATCTGCTCATAGCCATTTCACAAGGATTTTTGAAAACTCCCTTTTGTAGTCAAAACCTTTAATACATTCATTCTTATTCAAAATCAGTCCAGGTGTTAAGTCAGTGGCAGCAGGAGTTACAATATCAAGGCCTGGAGGTGGGGTACTAGACATTGTGACTATGAGTCATTAAAAAAAGAAAAAGAATGTCTTTCCTCTTCTCTTTTTAACAAAATATTGAGAAAATGCCATAACACTATATCTAAAATGATTTGCAAAGGAATATTGCTTAATGAATGGCTTGCAGTGGCTTCTGCACAAATTGGGGAGATTTTGATGGGGAAACTGGAATTGGAAAATATTAGTGTTAGGTAATAGTTAATAAGCTTAGTAGTTAATGCATGTAAAAAGCTATTGTTTCAGGAACTGAAGGTACAGCCCTCCGTGACTCCAGGGGACCACAAGCAATTTGACCTTTGTGCTCCAGAACAGACCAGAAGGAATTAAGACGGTATTTGAGCCATTGTGTTCCAGGGAGAGGCAGTCCGCAGTCCAGGACACAGATAAAGGAAATCACCCAGGACATAGGACACAAGACCCAGATAGAAAATCACCAGGTGAAAGGATGAAAGGATGTTAGGGGAATTGCCAGACTGCAGCTTTTAACGGATTAACTTCTTTCCTGAATTCCAAATGCACTTTTTTCCCTTGAATTCCAAATCCCTTACCTGCACTTGTTTCCTTCCAGCTTGGAAGTAAATGTAAGACGGCCTGTTAGGGTACATAACCCACCATCTTCTCAGATCGCTGGCTGTCTGAATAAAGCGCCCATAAAGATTCAATCCCTGTCTTTGTTTATGGGTTCTGGTGGGGACTGGTAGCACGACCACCAGCTTTTCCAGTTTCAATTTTGATTTTACAGTGAGTCAATGAGGCATTTTTGTTGTTAAAACAAACAAACAAAACAAAATGCATTTCTTTACAGAAAAGCTTTTTATTTTTTTATGAACTTTTAAACAAACAAACAAAAAGAAAATCCCAGATAATATAGACATTTACAGGAATTACAATTATCTAAGTGGCATGTATTCAGTTGTAAGATGTTAATTAAGTTTCTGGGATAAATATGCTTAAAAAAAAACAACAAACAAACCAGGAACATTAAAGAGAATGTGGGACCCTGACGTTACCAAATGTGGACCCATTTGGGGGGCTGGTGCTTAGATACTGTTAGCTAAACAACGAAACAATGTCCCACCTTCCCCGGGGCCCCTCTGTTCTAGGTTCTTTGCCCACTGCCCTTAGAAATTATGACTCTCAATGACAGAGTTTGGTGAAAAGGAAAGAGCTATTTATTCAAAAGTTGTACAGGTTTTGAGTAATGGCTAAATGTCACCATTAAATCTCAAGATGCCTTTAAAACACCCACTAACACCCACAGTCCTGCCCTTCCCCCTCCTCAGGCCAGGCAGGCCAGTCAGGGGTACCATCCTTCAGGAGGGAAAGAACGGAAGTCCAGAGCTCAGCTATGCTGGCCTCTCGCGGTTCCCAGTACCATCAGCTGTGTCTCCACGATCTCCAGTTCTTAATCCAAACCCATGTGGCACCTTCTCGTGGCCCACTAACAAGAGTCCTTGTCCCCTTCCTTCCCACATGGTCTTCACATTGTTCCCCCTTGGTGTGGAGCAAACTGTCTCCCAGCTCTCATGCACACTCGCTGCAACTGGGGGAGCTGCTTCCCAGTTATCTCCTGGGTTTAAGTTATACAAACCTTCCTGGTTAGCCTTGTCGATATGCAAAACAACTGTCTTTGCATATGAGGTATGAAACTATCTTGCAGTTATTGATACCAAAATAACTAAGAAAGGCCCTGCTCCAAGTCTCCCTTCCCCATGGTGGCCCACCTTGGGGTGGGGGAGGGAGAATATCCTATATTTTTCTTGGACATCCCACATGCTGGACACCGCTATAAATTCCCCTTTGCGGGGAGGGGAGGCCCTGGCTAGACCCTGTTACACTAAGGATAATGTAGTAGTCACTAAGTTTTTCTTATGTCTTCACTTTAGATGCTGTTATTTATAGCACAGGTAGGTAGCAGAGTCTTATATACTGAGTCTCTGGGATCTTTGGTTGCTACCACATCAGCCACACATTTTAAGAATATTTTAAGTGAACAACTTACAAACCCCAATGATATCTATTTATTTTTAACCTTGTAGTATCTGTATCTTAGCAAGCTGCCTGGAATCTGCATTTTGAAATAAGAGAGGTTATAGAAAAATTAATAACAGCAACGGAAAAGATTCTGCTCACCGTACTGAGACACGTTTTTTTTTTTAAAGATTTATTTATTTTTAGAGAAAGGGGGAGGGGGGGAGAAAGAGAGGGAGAGAAAGAGTAATGTGTGGTTACTTGTCGTGTGTTCCCTACCAGGGACCTGGCCCGCAACACAGGCATGTGCTCTGATTGGGAATCGAACTGGGGACCCTTTGCTTCGCAGTCTGGCGCTCAATCCACTGAGTCACACCAGCCAGGGAAGACATGTTTTATGAGTGGGGTGAAAATCTTTTACTCTTTCAAAGCCACAGGGCCATCCCACCTGTCAGCTCGTTTCACTGCAGAGTTAGCAGGGTGGGGGTGGGGGCTGTTTCCTCTCTTTCTTAGGGTTTAGTCACTGGGACCTGCGAATTAAACTGACAAAAGACAGACTGACAGGAGAAAAGGCATGCAAATTTTATTGTTAATATTTTTGCATGCACAAAGGCTTCACAAAAGAGTAGTGAAAACCCAAAGAAGCAGTCAGACTTAGGAGCTGATAGATCATTGTAACAAGGCGTGATAGTGGAGAAGTGACTAGACAAAGGAAAGGGGATTTGGGCTTCCAGGGGCAATAAACTATGTGAAAATAACAAAGGAAATAAATATATGGGAGAAACTAGCGGCTGACAAGATCAGGGCTATTTAATAAGGTCTGTTTATGTAGATTCATCTTGGTGTCAGCTTTCCATCTACAGTGATAAGGGCACTGTCTTCATCCTGATACAGGAGGTAGGGGAAAATTTATACCACCTTCGCAAAGGAAAACTTATGCCTTGCTTTAAGATGGGAGAAGGGCAGAAAGCTCTTTTTACGTCTAATGTTTCTCAACTGCTTTCAGCTAAAAATAGCCTACATGCGAAAGTGGCATGTTTGGGGTAGCATCTCCGGATGCCCTTCACCACATCACTTGCCATCCCTCTTGCCCTGCGGCTGTGCTCAGAGATACCTGGAGTTTCAGTGCTGAGCTCCCAGGAAAGTTAAACTTGTCCTGTTAGGAATCACACTCTGCTAGTTAAGAAACAGCCGCCTATGTGGAGTTCAACGGATTCTGCTCTCCAGTTGTGTATGTTGCTAAATGTGATTCAGCCTTGAAAAACAAGGGTCAGGAAGCCATGGAAAGTCAGGTAGACGGCAGTCAGAGACCCTGGCAAGGAGGCTCTGCCCTCCTCCACACCCCCTCCCCCACAGTTCTCCAAGAAGTGGCTTTCAAATTTAGTGTGCATAAGAATTACCTGGAGGGTTTATTTAAAACATGGATTCCAGGGCTCTGCCCCAGAGCTCCAATTCAGTGATCTAGGACGCCCAACAATTTGCATTTCTCGCAAGCTCCCAAGGGTGCCCCTGCTGCTGGTCAGGGGGCCACACTGAGCAGCACTGCCCTAGTGTCAGGACTATCCATCCTGCAGTGGGGCTGACAGAGGAGGGAAAGAAGCTGCTGCGGGTAAAAATGCACTCAGCACTTGCGGGAGGAGGGGCCCACGCTCCTGTCGGTATCTAGGTGCTAGAAAGAAAACAGCTGGGGTTTTTCATAAGCTGCCAGTACTCATGATTCTGGCCGGAAACAGAGGCCGCACTTAAAAGTGGTAAGAAGGGAGTTTAATACAGGGACCGTCTACAAAGGCGTGGGCAGGATGCAGGGAATTCAGCACGGGATGGTGAAGCACCCTGGGGCTAGCATCCGTGGGACCTGTTACCACCCTAGGCATGTAAAGGGACAAGGAGAGGGAGCTGCTACCAGAAATCTGAGGCAATAGCTGTATCTCCAAAGAAGCTTCCCCAACGGAGCCATGGCTTTTGGCAGATGGATGAACTCAGCCTCATACCAACCCAGCAGATTGAGGCCTGCCTGGGGGATGGACATAATCGATTCTTATTATTAGAGATAGTTCTATAAAGTTGCTGCAAACACTGAATTAGTGAATACTGAACCTTTGCTCCTAGGGGGCATACAGGGTTAGGATTCTGCAAGTCTCTGGTCACATGATTTTCGGCAACTGATTAATACATAACCTTGTTTCACGTGTGTTTCTATTTAAAGATACTTTATTTTATACATATTATTGATTCATTAACTTTAAACCCATGGTTAATGGCACTATAATTCATGCTTGAATGATCCTCTTTAACACATTATTTTCTCCATAGGGAACCCTAGGCAGACCTTCAGCACTATATTTGGGGGCCATTTTAAACAGTGAAATCACCAATGAAAAGCACAAAAGTGCAGAGAACATGGCACTAAGTAAACTGTGAAAAGCACAGCTGTTTATAGTATGAGAACTTAAACAAGAAGGCAAAACGTTGCCTAGTGTCAACTCAGCAGAGAATGTGCACATCCAGTGACTAAAACTTTTTACCTCTGTGTGCGTGTCTGTGAATGACCATGAGTGTTCCCGGGTGTTGTTGATTTGGGAGCTACAAACAGATTTTAGCAAGTAGGCAAATTCGCAACTACAGAATCCGCAGCTTAAGGAGGACCAAGTCTACCTAGACTTTACACTTTTCCTTTCCTCTAATCTGCTGGTGCTTCCCATGGACTGAACCCACCAGTGGGCTGTTGATAGCCTTCCAAAGTTCAACTTCCTACAGTATTAGGAAGATTGGGAAAAGGTGGTAGGTGGATATGGTGAGGATCTAGACAATATTCAGCACATCATCTCTTGTTATTTGTAGATTTGACTGGGATCCCTAGGGGATCTGCCCTTTTTACAAGCCATTAGTTAATTCACTCATTCATTCACCAGGCATTTCATGAGTTCCTGGGACTGGGCTACACACTATGATTTATGAAGCAGAGGGTTAAACAGTTAGAAAGTATAGCCCCCATTGAGATTTTCGAGCCCCTCACATGAAAGTTTTTGGTGCCCAGGAAAGAGCAGCACGCGAAGAAAAGTCCCTGGCCTGACAGAATGCACAGACCAGAGCGGGAAAAAGACAAGCGAGGGACGAACCTTGCCCTAGGATGGTAAGTGGAACTTTGTCAGGGCAACAACGAGGGGCCCCAGATAGGGTTAGGGCAGGGAGGGTAACTATGGAATAGTCAGGGAGAACTTTCCAGAGGCAGGAAAGAGTGGTGTGAAGGACTCTGAGTCAGTGCCCAGAACACAGAAAAGAAGTAAAAAGTGAGAGATGAAGCCATGTGCTGTGCACAAAGTATGATTACGTTATGTGTTCAAATGCCGAGAAGTGCTAATGATAAAGCACCACTATGGGAGTTCTTAGGAGGGTAAGATCACATTGAACTGGCCCTAAAAGGATAAAAAGGACTCGGGCATGTGGAGAAGGACCAGACAAGGTATTTCAGAGCTCCTGGAATACCTAAAAGGCTGGGACTCACTTTCTCTCTCCCATCCTCTGTGCTTGCCACACACAGTGCCCGAATGTCACCACCCGAGTGGCGCTCATTCTTCTAGCCCACAGCTGCCCTTAATTATGCAGGGAGGCCCACTTCTCTGCCTTGAGCTCGAGAGTCTGAGTTGTAAGCAAAGTTCCCTAAAGAGAGACTCGAAAGTTTAAAAAGGGTGAAATTGTGGGGCGATAGGGATACTGGGGAGCTGTTCAAATTCTGTCATGCAAAATGGCTCTCTCTGCCCTCTGGTGGCCTTGAGATCAGAGAAATCATTGTACAGACTTTCCCAGCTCAACGTGAAGTGGACACACTCAGTAGAAGTTAGAAGGAAGGAAAGGAAGGGAACACAGCAAAACTTACATTCCCTTCACTGTGTGGGACTGGGCTGGCTCCAAGTTGTGGTTCCTTCTACTCACCAAGGCTGGGAGTTCGCCATGTCCCTACTGTGTGCTGGACTCAGCCCAAGGCCCTCTCACAGACATGAAATCATTTCATACTTCCAATAACCCTGAGAGGTGAACACTGTTTCCTCTACTTAATGGATGAAGAGTACCGGGCCCAGGCAAGCTTAGTAGCCCGTCCTAACTGCCTGACTGGCAAGAGGCAGGTCTGAGACTTGAATCTAAGCCTCTGCCTCCAAGTTATGTCCTTTCTCTTTCTCTCTCTTTTTTTTTTCTCCCTCTTTTCCTTTTCCTTATTAGGAAGAAGGAATTCTTCTGGAAACAGTGTCTTCTCTGTTCTAAACAAGACTTAATGGAGCTTTGTCATCTGGCAAAGATGCATTTTTGTTTTCGTGAATTCTGGGAGTTCTTGCTACCCCCTTGGGAGTACCTCACGCTTTTAATCTTTTAAGCATTTCCCACCCCTCGTGCCATTTAAATCTCCTAAGAGCTGTATAGGAGCGATTAAAGAAGTTATGATCCCCATTTTGCAGATAAGCAAACACATGTTCAGAGGAATTTAATGGCTTATCTCGAAGTTATGCACTCTTGACCTTGAGAAAAAATAAGAAAGGATCTTTAGATTCTCAGTCTCTTTCTCCTGACCTAGGAATGGCAACTAGACTATATAAAACTTTCACTGAGAGAAGGATTCTGAGGTTAAAATCAGGCTCAATGGAAAAGGGACCTGCGATCAATTAACAATGTCGGACGTGGGTAGGGAGATAGTTAAATGGAGGTACTATCCTGACTTACAATAACTATTTCAACGCCTTATGCCGTTTCTTACCTTAATGAAGAATTATATTCATCATATTAGACTTGCACATACTTGATGCTCAGTACAGAGAGGCGCTGTCATTTATTGAATGACTGACTGCTATTCATCAGGCACTGTGCCAGGCTACATAGCTACATTGACAGCCATTCAAATTGACCACAGATATACATCCAGATTCAGCTAAATTTAAACTTAAGCAGCTGTTTCTACTCACAATACTAATAACCAAATCTGTGATGTTTTTCCCAACACCAATGAATGCTGTAGCTCTCTGGATACCAACTCGGTACCTAACAATTCAATTCAATTCTGACAGTAACACCCATGATTGGCAGTGACCCCACAGGTTAAGGGCTTAGTCTTATAATAGTGCCCCACTTCAGACACCAGCTGCAAGCCCCAGGTTGTCACCTGTACTTTTGACCAACTGGTTATAATTTGGAGGTTCCCATGAGCCCCTGCTCATGTTCGATCATCCACTAGAATAGCTCACAGGACTCAGGAAAACACTTTACTTATATTTACTGGTTTTTCAAATAAAGGATGCAACTCAGGAACAGCCAAATGGAGGAGACACACAGGGTAAGGAGTGGGGGTGGAGATTCATGCCCTCTCTAGCACATCACCCTCCCAGTGCCTCCATGTGCTCACAAACTCCAAAGCTCTTTACACCCCGCCGTTTGGTGTTTTTTTCATGGAGGTTTTATTACCAGGCAAGATTGATTCAATTATTCCCCATTGGCGATGATCGCCCTCTCCAGACACCCTCCCTTCCCTGGTGTTGCAGGCGGGGTGAAAGTTCCAACTTCCTAGTCATGTCTCCATCTTTCTGGAGACTGACACCCAGGCTGATGCTTTTTAGGGGCCCTCAGCCACCCAGTCACCTCATTAGCATACAGAAGACTCTTATCCCTTTGGGATCCCAAGGGGTTTACCAGCTAAGTGCTAGGAACCAGGGGAAAAGACCAAATATATATTTGTCACACATGGCCTTAGGTATGTCTTGGAAAAACACAGATTTCAATACCAGGATTAAAAGTACTCTAATCTAGGCTCCTAATAAGCTTGAATGAAGTTTATAAAGATAGCATTTATATATGGAATAAATGAGACTACCTGTATTTCAGGTGTGAAATCTCCTATCGGGGGCAGAGTGAGTGCAGGAGCTCTTCTCCATTCATGTTATACCTCCAATGTCTGGCCAACTGTGGGCATTCAGAGAGAATGAATGACGCTGAGAGCCATTTGCTGATAATCTAACTAGTGACATGTCACATGTCCTCCCTCTGGTAGCCATGAAAATCACAGGACAATCCATACCCCCTTGGTCTGCATTTTCTTTTAAATGCTCTTAATATGAATACTTTGAACTCCTCAGATCACCGGTGATCTCTGTGTGGATATAGACACGTGCAAATGTGGTTCCAAGTACTAAGGAGCACATAGCCACAAGTCAAGGTGTTCCAGTGTCCAGACCCCTGACTGTTACATATGGGACAAGAGGCTTTGGACTAGGGGAGGGAGAGAAAGTGTGGGGCTCTGGGCCTGGCCAAGGTATTAGGTATGGGCTAGAGAACCATCCTGCCTGGGATACTGGTTCCGAAGCATGGGCCCGGCGTGGCGAGAGTAACCAGAGGAGGAACAGCCCAAATCACGTTCAGGGGAAGTCAGAGCGATGGGGACTTGTCCTTCCCCCAATACCATTTGTTTCCCGGCTCTCTCCTCGTGACCCTGGGATGGCCTGCTCACGTGGTAGAGGAGATGGTGTGGTGGAGGGGGTGTGGGAACCAGAGAAGCAAGAAAAGTCATTTGCTCTATTCTTCAGTTTCTCAATTCAATTTCAATGTCAAATGCCCAATTCTCCGGGTACTGGAAATAACGCTCATTCATTGGCGGCCTAATTGGTCCATGGCTATTTGTCTTTGCCAAGCCCTGCTGAGAAGTCTCGGTTCTTACCTTCCTGGCCCCTTCCTTTGGGGATGTTTCTGTCACTGGTCTGCCAGCTGGGAGGCAGGGGACTCATTCTGCTTTCTCGTGCCTCTGGAAAGCCATCGAAGGTGCTGCCAGCCTGAGCTACGCCTGCAGGGGTCCCCTCTTGGAGGTCTTGCCAGGGGAGCAAGTCCAGGGCCCGTTCTGGAACCAACCAACTTATCACTTTGCTTCTGTTGTTTTGCCCCCTATTGTAAGTCAATGAATCTTTTCTAGTCTGGGGGACGGTGCGGGGCTTGGTAAGAAGCTGTGATCTCTGTCAGGGGGCTTCTGCATTCCTTGAGAGACAATGAACACATAATAGCCTGTGTGTGTGTGTGTTGGAGGGGTGGTATAAAATCCAAGGAAAAATAAACTACAGGGGAGGGGAAAAAATCAGTTAATAATTCAAAGTACTGTCCCAGGGTGTCATTACTGGCCTTAGGCTGTGCTGGATTTGAGTTAAACGGGGACATTTAGGGAAACGTTTAAGCTTCTTTCTATTCAGGTTGTATGACTGAGTCTTTACAACAGTACTTGCTTATTTTTTACTTCTTTTTTGAGGCACTTAAGGAAGAGGAAGCAGAGCCAAGTGAGTCTGTCCTGATTAAAGACCTACTAAAAGCAGATTCATTTTCCCCCAAGGGGTGGACAGTTAACTGGAAACTGAAACCCACAAGGTAGGTCTTCTGGAGACCCGGCAAGAAAAGGAGACGGAAGGTATTGAGTCAGTGCGGGGAACCCAGTTTGGACAGAGATCATGAGGGCTAATCCTAGAGAAGGGACAAAGCTTGAAGACCCAAGGATTTCAGTATGTGCAACAGCATCATTGGAGTGGGACACAGCTCATTCCATTTGCCCAGGAAACCCTGGGGAGATGCTTCTGGTCCCTTTATTTTTATGGGGTCAGTAGGATGTAGTCTTGCCTGTTATCAAAAGTGACCAGATGTTCAGGGGTTGCCTACCTAGGCACAAGCCAACCACTAATCCTTTAAAAATAAAGAGCTAAAAGACAATCCCACCTCTCGTTTCACCTATAGCATTGGTGTCTAAGCCCAAAGTCCTGTATTAACATCAAGGTTGTCAGCTAGCTTATTAAGGCCAACGGTTTTCATTATTTCAGTGCACAGGCCAATTACTAAAGCGAGATCTCATTGTACAGGGGTATTTACTTGGGACCCATAGGATGAATCTCAGGCCCTGTAAAGGGACTTGTCCCAGGGACAAGCAGACAAACTCCTCACTAGGAGACAAAACATCCTCCCATATCAAGTTCCATTGCCCCCTTCCTCACCTATCATAACACAATGTCAAGAAAAAAAAATAGAAAACTCATTTATCAAAGAGATTGATAGTCTAGGAGTATTTACATATAACATATTGAAAAACCTTAAGCTTTTGGTGGGAAGAAACCAACCTTTCCAGACTTATAAGAATCTTAGCACCCTCTTACCAGGAGGTGATCTCATCTGCTAGAAGAGGGTGACCATCAGGTAGTAGTAACCTCTGTACCCCAGAGCCTCAGTTCCAAACACCAGTTAGTAGGTGCCCTGCAGGGTTCCTTGCAACTATTGGTGCCCAATATGTGCATTGATGCTGAGTTGTAGTGTAGTAATACGATATTAAAATGAAGAAGCTGAAAGATGTCAGGTTACTTCAGATATAATGTGGGATCTAATCTTTGACTCAATAGTATTTCTTGTGGGAGATGTTTAAAGGGGCAAAATTACTGTGAGGGGGAAAATATTTGTATTAATGAAGGTGTGTATTGCAACACAACTGGCCAACCACTTGGAAATGGAATAGTAAATTACAGAAATCTGCCTTTCAAGACAACATAGTTAAACCTGGAGCACATTATGCTACATGAAATAAGTCAGATAGAGAAAGATAAATAGTCTAACTTATAAGCCAAACTCATAGAAATAGAGTAGAATGGTGGTTCCCAGGGGCAGAAGGGTGGGAGAAATGGGGAGATGTTGGTCAAAGGGTACAAATTCCCACTTATAAGATAAAGAAGATGTAGAGATCAAAGGCACAGAGAGGTTACTATAATTATCAGTACTATACTAAATACTTGAAAGTTTTTAAGAGAGTAGATCTTAAATGTTATCAACACATACACATATATAAATCATAATTATGTGAAGGGATAGAAATATTAACTAACCTAACTGTCCTGGTCATTTTTGCAATAATATATACATATATCTAACCATCACACTATCTTACGTATGTTATACATCAATAATATCTCAATAAACCTGGGGGGAAAGTTATGAAACCACTAAAAATGACCATTAGGAATATTCCTTTATGAAAAGGTAAATGAGAAAGTTAAATATACAAAACAGTATATACAGTATGAGGGCCAATTATCCTTTAAAATGTATATGCAAATGAAAGAGTCTAGAAGGTAGTAAAACAAAGATAGTAGGGGTTATGTCTGGGTTCTGAAATTAATATTGAATTTTCTTCCTTATTCTTTTTACACTTTCCAAGTTTTGGGTAATAAATATGTATTGCTTTTCAAATAATGTTTATCAAAAATTATAAAGCTCCATTTCCATATGAATGGCTGGTCTTGGCTCATGCCTCACAACTTCCTAAATCCTCTCAAACGAGCAACATCTGGCCTCAGTGGGCCCCAGGCCTGGCACTAGCAGCAGCCAGCCTAGATTCACAGCTTGGCTTCACCTGGTAATCTCTAAGCCCAGCACAAGTAGCACCCATCTCAGACTCCTTTACAGCTCAGGCAGAGTGACCCCAGGCACGCCTTTACAGCTCAGGCAGAGTGACCCCAGGCAAAATACAGGTGGGGGCTGACTGTGACCTGTACCACCCAGGAAACCCCAGGACCAGTGTACCCAGTGGACAGCTACAGACCATATTGGACCACCACCACCTGGTACCTGCACAGCCGATCCTCCAGGGAGAGACAGGAGTCTACTAGAAACCCAGGTGCCCTCTTAAAGGACCAGCACACAAAATCTCATTTGTGGTCACACACCCTGACTCCAGCAGAGGGGGCACAGATCGGTGCATGCTAGAGTTGTGCTAGGAAAGAGTGAGTTGTGTGGCTCCAGGGAGAGAGCTGAAGGGACAGCAACTATAGTCCCTGTGCTGAGTCCCTCTTCCACACTGCCCACAGAGGTCATCTTTCCTGGGTCAAGCACTCCACTCCACATGGCATCGGCCTGGAGGAATATACCCTCCTGACTCCCTGTCACCTCACGCTGCTGAGTTCATGCCTTGCGAAGGAGTTAGCTGCCTGGGCTCAGGGCGAAGACTTTCTTGGAGGGCTCTTGAGGGAGAATTCAGGGGACGTCAGAGGCTGAGTTGTTTAACTATGAGGGGGAAGCCATTTCCGCCCCCTACCAAACATGCCTGATCAGCGCTGCCATCCAGCAGGAGATCCACTAGCCCCACCCTTCCAAGTCCCACAGGCACGCCCCTGCCAAGCTGGAGCCCTGCACAGGAGTCGGCTGGTTACGGCCAGCTTAGGGTCCCCGTGCAGACTCTCTTGGGAAGCTTTTGAGGAGGGAGAAACTAAGTTGTGTGGCTCTCAGCTGAGAGCTATTTCCCTCTCGCATGATGGGCGGAGCCATTCTTGTGCAGAGCCTTTCCTTCACACAGCCAAATCTTGAACTGTTTGGGCCTGATGAACTCTGCTCACCTCACCCCGAAGACTCCACGGAACCCTGCACCACCACAAAAGTCCGTGGGTACCTGATGGGTAGAAGCTGGTCTTTGTGTACCCTGAGACATTTGCTGAGTGGCCTAGGTCCTAGCACTGGCACGGAGCCTGAATCTGTATCAGTCCAGGGAACACCACTTGTCCCTACTTTGTCACTCATTGAGGACCTACTTCACACAACTTGAATATTGCCAGGGGCTCTTTCAGTGACTGAACAGGGAACCGGCAAGTGGAGGAGGGCCTTGAGGTACCTTGGGCCTTTTGCTGACCTGACCTCCAGCTCAGTGCTAGTGAAAGCCAGCCTTGGTGCACCACTTGGCCTGTCCCACACAAACCCAGGCCCAGAAGAGGCAGCTACCACCTGCGGATTGCTCTGTACCTACAAAGAGGTCACTCAGGGCTGTTCACAGGCAGCACCTGACATTGACCTGCACCGCAGTCCCTCCCAAGAGGCCCCAAACTAATCCATCTGGTGGTGAGATTCAGACCACATTAGAGCACAACCCAATTAGCTCCACAAGCAGCACACTTAAAGGGAGATTTTAACAGGCACCAGACACTGCTGGGCAAATTCTGCTGCACAGGGTCAGACCGTTCACAGCAGTTTATTTATATACCGAGGTTGGAGTCAATTCTCATAGTCAGCCACTCTACCCGAGGGCCATTCCCACCCACAGATGGGCCAAAAACAATCAAGATTCATCTATAACAGGAGGGTCCACATAAATCACACAAGGGACATTCCTGGAGCACCTAGAAGATGATTGGGGAGGCTGCGCCACTGAGTCCGGCAAGACACCTACTACAAAAGGCCACCACACCAAGACTGGGAAGCACAGCACATACATCTAATACACTGCAACAATATGGAGAGTCAGCCAAAATGGGGACACAAATGAGCTTCAAATAAAAGAACAAAAGAAATCCCTCTCCCACCAAAGAACTAAATGAAATGGAGGCAAGCAGTGTGCCAGTTGCAGAGTTCAAAACAATGGAAACAAGGGTACTCAAAAAACTTAAGGAATGGATAGACTTGGTGAGGACTTAAACAAAGAGATAGTAAACATAAAAAAGAACACAGAAACCATAAAAAAACAGTCAAACTGAAGAATATAATATCTGAAATGAAGAATACACTAGAAGAAACCGACAGCAGGTTAGATGAAGCACAGGATCACATCAGCGATTTGGGAGACAAGGTAGCAGAAACACCCAATTAGAACAGAAAAAAAGTTTTTTTTGAAAAATGAGGACAGCTTAAAGGATCTCTGGATCAACATCAATCGTAGCAATATCCCCATCATAGGTGTACCAGAAGGAATAGACACAGAGCAAGGAATTGAGGACCTATTTGAAGAAATAATAGCTAAAAACTTCCCTAACCTGATGAAGGAAAAAGACACACAACTCCAGAAAGTGTAGAGAGTCCCAAATAAAATGAAACCGAAGAGGTCCATACCAAGATTCATCATAATGAAAATGGCAAAAGTTAAATATGAAGAGATAATCTTAAAAGTAACAAGAGAATGATCATTACTTAGCTACACGGGAGCTCCCATAAGACTGGTAGCTGATTTGTCAATAGAAACATTTCAGGCCAGGAGGGATTGGCATGAAATATTCAAGGTGATGAAAAGCAAGAACCTACAACCAAGACTATTCTACTCAGCAAGGTTATCCTTTAAAATTGAAGAAGAAATAAGAGCTTCTCAGACAAGAAAAAGCTAAAGGAGTCCATTAGTATCAAGCCAGTATTAAAAGAAATGTTAAAGGAGCTTCTTTAAGAAGAAGAAAGAAAAAAAAGGAGTGCGTAGTTATAAAGAATAAAATGGCAATAAATATATACCTATTAACAATTACTTTAAATGTAAATAGATAAAATGTCCCAATCAAAAGATATAGGGTAGCTGAATGGATAAGAATACAAGACCCATATAAAGGGGTAGGCAAAAGTAGGATTACAGCTGTGAGTATGCAAAATATGGAGTTTATTCGTGTATTATTAATTTATTAACTATTGCAAACCTACTTTATTAATTACTGTAAACCCAGTTTTCCCCACCTTTTTATAAAATGTCTATAAGAGACCTACCTCAGAATGAAAAATACACACAGACTGAAAGTAAAGGGATGGAAAAAGTTATTTCATGCAAATGGAAACAAAAAAGCTGGAGGAGCAATACTTATATCAGACAAAATAGACTTTAAAGCAAAGGCTATATTAAAAGACAAAGAAGGACATTATATAATGCTAAAGGAATCAATCCAACAAGAGTATATAACTCTTAAAAACATTTATGTATTCAACATAGGAGCACCTAAATATGTAAAGTAAATCTTGATGGACATAAAGGGGGGGCAATTGACAGTAATACAGTCATAGCAGGGGATTTTAACACCCCACTGACACCAATGGATTGATCTTCCAGAGATAAAATCAACAACAGTGGTTTTAACTGACACATTAGAACAGATGTATTTGAATGATATTTTCAGATTTTTCACCCCAAAGCAGAAGACTATTCATTCTTTTCACATAGGACATTTTCTAGAATAGACCACATGTTAGGCCACAAAACAAGACTTAATAAATTCAAGAAGATTTAAATCATATCAAGCATCTTCTCCGGCCACAATGGATAAGAAACTAGAAATCAATTACAAGAAAAAAAACTAAAAAGCACACAAATATATGGAGGCTAAATAATATGTTACCAAACAATAAATAGGTTAACAATAAGATTAAGGAGTCAAAGGATACTTCGAAAAGAATGAAAATGAAAACACAACTACACAAAATCTATAGGGCACAGTAAAAGTCATATAAAGAGGGAAATTCATAGCATTACAGGCCTACCTCAAGAAACAAGAAAAATCTCAAGTAAATTATCTAAACTTACACCTAAAGGGATTAGAAAAACAACTACAAAAAAGCCCCAAGTAAGTAGAAAGAAATAATAAAAATAAATAAATGAAATAGTATCCAGAAAAATTACAAAGGATCAATAAAACTAAGAACTGGTTCTTTGAAAAGATAAACAAGATTGATAAGCCTTTAACTAGACTCATCATGAAAAAAAAAAAAAGGACCCAAATAAATAAAATCAGATATGAAAAAATGGAAGTAACAACTGACAACACAGAAATACAAAGGGTTATAAGAAAATATTATGAACAACTATATGCCAATAAACTGGATAATGTGGAAGAAATAGATCAATTCCTAGACACACAATCTTCCAAAACTGAACCAAGAAGAAACAGAAAACCTGAACAGACCAAGTACTACTAACAAAGTTGAAGTTTCAAAAAGTTCCCAACAAACAAATGTCCTGGGCCCAATGGCTTCACAGGTATATTTTATCAAACATTCAAAGAAGAACTAACACCTATTATTCTCAAACTATTGAAAAAATTCAAGAGGAGAGAAGACCCTGAAGCTCATTATATGAGGTCAGCATTATCCTAATTCCAAAACCACATAAAAGCACTACAAAAATAAAAATTAGACCTCACTGTTGTACCTCAGTTGGCTGACATGTCATCTGTAGACCAGGGGGTTCACAGGTTTGATTCCTGGTCAAGGCACATGTCTGGGTTGTTGGTTCAGTCTCTGGTCAAGTCGCCTACAAGAGGGCAGCCAATTGATCTCTATCTCTATCTCCCTCACTCCCCCTTCTGCTCTCTCTCTAAAAGCAATGAAAAAAAATGTCCTCAGGTGAGTATTAAAAAAAAATGAAAAAAAGAAAAGTATAGGTTAATATCCCTGATAAAGATAGATGCAAAAATCCTCAACAAAATATTAGCAAACTGAATTTAGAAGATAACACACATGATTAACGTGTTTTATCCCTGAGATGCAAGGTTGTTACTATATATGTCAATTAATTGAGGTGATACAACACATAAATAAAATGAAGTATAAAATCATATGATCATACAAATAGATGCAGAATAAGCATTTTACAAGATCTAGCACCCACTTATGATAAAAATTTTCAGCAAAGTAGGAATAGAGGGAACAACCTCTACCTAATAAAGCCTATTTATGACAAACTCGCAGCCAACATCATACTCAATGGCAATAAAAAGCATTTTCCTTAAGATTAGGAGCAAGACAGGGATGTCCCTTTCACCATCCTTATTCTACAAAGTACTGGAAGTCCTAGCCACAGCAGTCAGACAAGAAGAAGGAATAAAAGGTATCCAAATTGGAAAGGAATGAGTAAAACTTTCATTATTTACTGGTGGCATGACACTGTGTATAGTGAACCCTAAAAATTCTGATAAAATACTACAAGAACTTTTAAATGAATCCATTAAAGTAGCAGGATACAAAATAAACACTCATAAGTCGGTTGTATTTTAATACACCAATAATGGACTATCAGAAAGGGAAACTACAAAAACCACCCAATGTGCAATTGCATCAAAAAATTAAAATAACTAGAAATAAATTTAACCAAGGAGGCAAAAGACCTGTACTCAGAAAATTATAAGACAGTGAAAAAAGAAATTGAAGAAAATACAAATAAATGGAAACATAATGTGCTCATAGATGGAAGAATTAACATCATTAAAATGTCCATACTACACAAAACAACCCATAGATTCAATGCAATTCCTATCAAAATACCTATGGAGGTTTTTAAAGAAGTAGGACAAATAATCCAAAAATTTATATGGAACCACAAAAGTCCCTGAATGGCCACAGCAATCTTGAAAAAGAAGAACAACATTAGAGCTATTATACTACCTGATATCAAACTATACTACAAGGTTACAGTAATCAAAACAGCTTGGTACTAGCATAAAAATAGACATAGATCAATGGAACAGAATAAAGAACCCAGAAAAAACTCACATGCATATGGTCAATTAATATTTGACAAATTAGGCAAGGACATACAATGGGGTAAAGAGAGTCTATTCAATCAATGGTGTTAAAAAAATTGGGCAGATACATGCAAAAAAATTAAACTAGACCACCTTCTTACATCATATATAAGAATAGACTCGAAATGGATTAAAGGCCTAGATGTAGGACTGAAAACCATGAAACTAATAAAAGAAAATATAGGCAGGAAAATCTGACATTTCTCTTAGCAATATTTTTTCATTTAAAAAAAAAAAAAAAGTTTGTCCAGAAAGTATCCAGCCACATACTATGAGAAATAAGAGACTTTTATTGAAGAAGATACAAGATACAAGAAACATTGCACATAGGACAGTGATACCCCAGTCCCCTTCAAAGTAGGCACCTTGGGACCTCACACAGTTCTCCCAGTCGCCATCAGCTGCCCTGTCCTATTTTCCTAAATCTCATCAATAGTCTGAAATCTCTTCCCTTTCAAAGGCGATTGTAGTTTTGGGAAAAGCCAAGAGTCACAGGGCACCAAATCTGGGCTGTAATGGGGCTGAGTCACTTGGGTGATTTGACGTTTAGCCAAAACCTCTGCACAAGATATGATGCATGAGTGGGTGTGCTGTTGTGATGAAGTTTCCCATCACCAGTTGCCCATAGCTGGGTCTTCTGAATCATCCAAATAGTTTCTGTGGAGGAATGTTCAAGCTTAATGCAAAATTTGATGCAGATTTGTTGCTTTACTTGCTCAGTCATTTTGAATGCGACAGCCACACAGTACACATGCTCAGTCAATGGTGCCTACCACCCCCACTGACTAGTACAGTGAAGTTGTCATTGTTCACGTACATGCATTCCAGTCCACTCTCCTTGGCTGCCAGGTTACACTGATGTCACACAAACTGTTCTCATTATATTAACAATGGCTGTACTTTTTATGGACAGACCATATGGCCTCAGGTAAGGACAACAAAAGAAAAACTTAGCCAATGGGACTACGCCAAACTAAAATGATTTTGCACAGCAAAATGAAAATACAGTCTACTGTATGGAAGAAGATATTCACCAATGATATATCCCATAAGGGATTAATATCCAAAATTTTTAAAGAGCTCATACAATTCAATATAAACAAACAAACAAACAATCCAATTTAAAAATGGGCAGAAAACATGCTGACAACTTTTTTTAACAGTACATACAGATGGCCAATAGACATGTGAAAAGATGCTCAATGCACAAATTTTCAGAACAATGAAAATTAAGACCACAATGAGATACCACCTCACACCTGTTAGAAAGGTTATCATCAACAAATCAACAAACAACAGTGTTGACAAGAATGTGGAGAAAGGAAAATCCTTGTGCACTGTTGGTGGGAATGCTGATTGGTGCAGCCATTATGAAAAACAGTATTGAGGGTCCTTAAAAAATTAAGAATAAAACTGCCTTATGACTTAGTGATTCTAATTCTCGGTATGTATTTGAAGAAACCCAAAATGCTAATTCAGAATAATAAATGCAACCCTATGTTCATTGCCACATTATTTACAATAGCCAATACGAGAAAGCAAGCCAAGAGCCCATCAACAGACAAACGAATAAAAAAGTGGTGGTACATATATACAATGGACTATTACTCAGCCATAAAAAAGAATGAAATCTTACCATTTGTGACAGCATGGATGTACTTAGAGGGTATTATGCTAAGTGAAATAAGTCAGTCAAAGAAGGACAAGTACCTTATGATTTCACTTGAATGTGAAATCTAAAGCTCAACCTAAAGAACAAATAAAATAAACAGACTCATAGATACAGAGAACAGACTGATGGTTGCCGGAAGGAATGGGGCTGGGGGACAGGGTGAAAAAAGTGAAGGAAGTAAGAAGCACAAATTGGTAGTTACAAAATAGTCATGGGGATGTAAAGCATAGCCTAGGGAATGTAGTCAAGAATATTATAACTGTATGGTGCCAAGTGGATACTTGAAATATTGGGTGGACCAATTTGTAAATTATATGATTGTCTTACCACTATGCTATACACCTGATACTAATACAAAATAATATTGAATGTCAACTCCAATAAAAAAAAAAAAGACCTGTGTGCAAATACTTTGCAATTCCAGGGCTCAAAGGCTTAGTAAGGAGAAGTGAAGCTTGAAAGGGGTTTCACTACAGAGCAATGATAACCATAAAAGTGTAAACACATCTCTGATTATAGTATTTGTTAGTAATCAGCCTTTGTCAGTTGCTATTGGCTCAAATTCACCCTGTATAAGCCAAGAATGCTAAGTTCAAGTCACAAGACTGAGTTCAAGCCAATGGTCCACTTCTCTGATAATTATGTGACCTTAAATATTGATTTCTCTGGGCCTCAGTTTTCTCATCTTTAGCATGGGGATGATAATACTTGTCTCATAGGTCCAAAGATAATGAAAGTATACAGCCTTGTGCTGGCTAAACAATGGCCCTCAAAGATATCCTGGTCCGAATTCCTGGAACCTGTGAATGTTGCCATATGTGGGAAAAGGTATCTGTGGATGTGATTAAATGAAGGATTTTGAGATGGGTAGATTACTGTGGATTATCTAGGAGGGCCCTAAATTCAATCAGGAATATCCATATAAGAGGGAGGCAGGGGGAGGTTAGACTATAGACAGAAGACATAAGGCAGTGCAGTCACAGAGGCAGACTTGGTAGTGATGAAGCTACAAACCAAAGAATGCTGGCAGCCACCAGAGAGAGGACGGAAGAGGCCAGGGGGGGATTGTACCCTCGAGCCTCCAAAGGGAGTGATTTCAATCCAATGAAATAGATTTCAAACGTTTGGCTTTTAGACCTGTGAGAGAATAAATTTCTGTTGTTTTAAGCCACCAAGTTTATGGTAATTTGTTATAGCAGCCCTGGGAAGCTGATATAGGTCCCAATTAAATATAAAAGATTGCTTGAAGTACAGTCCTATGATGCCTTAGACTTTCTCAAAGTCTAACGGTTCCATGAAAATGAGAAAAATGTAAATCCGCATGCTCCGATGCTAGCCAGTTTGCTAGGGAGAAGCAGGGGCAAGGTTTAGGAGGAGTCTGGTTCACCTCAAGGGCAGGTGGGCCAAGTGCAGAGTTGAGGTAGCTTTACTGCGGCTTGATACCGTTCCTCACAGAAGGCGACAGAGAAGACTGTTCTCAGGTGCCTTTCAGGCAAAGCACTGTGTTTCCTTAGCTACTCTGCAAAAGGGAGGAAGCGAGGATCCAGAGGTCTCCTGGGGTTAGCGGAACTGCCCTGCTAGAAGAGGGTCAGGATTTTGTTGGTTTTACTGCGAGGGAGGGGACAGAGAGAGGGAGGGGAACAGAGTGAACGAGTCTCCAGACGGCTGAGTGTCTGTGATGCTTTTCTTTCAACCTCTCCCATCTTCATTCAAGTTACAAAAATCATAAAATGCTTGGCGTATGGGACTCTCTCCCCAAATTTGATAATGAAAATGTTCAAATGTACAGGGAAGCTGAAAAAATTAAATAGCCATCTACCTCAATCTTCCAATTAACATCTTACTGTGTTTGTTCCATATATAATCTTCTATGCATTTTTCTATTCATCATCCATCAATCCATCTTATTTCTGATACATTTTTTATTAAGTTTCAGACATCAGTATCCTTCACTCCTAAACACTTTCAGCATGTGCATCGTAGCTGGAGCGTTGTGAGTGGTGAGAGCTACAGAAAGTGTTTTGGCTTTGAACCAACGTGGGGAAGAACCTGGGCAGCGGGTGTGGATCCAAGAGCATGGGCAGAGGCGTAAAGAAGTAATGCCAGGGAGAGCGCCCAAATCCGGGGAGGGGCTGGCTTGCCACAAGGCCAGCAATTGGATCTGGAGACAAATTTAACCATGTCTTCCTGGGGGAGCAGGGATTCCACCTGAGGTCTGCACTGCATTCACACAGGCTAAGGCCGAGGGCGGCGGTCTCTGTGTGTGGGCAGCCGAGGCTGGAATGGTGCTTGTAAGTCCAACAGCCCTTTTCATGTTGGACACACAGAAGCTCATGCAACAGTGCAAAATTTTAAAGGAAAAAACACTGTTATTTTATTTTTTTAAAATATCACCAGAAGGAGAAGAAAGACATAAAGGGAACAGAAGAAATATTTGAAGAGACGTGACTGCGAATTTCCCCAAATTAATGTCAGACACCAAATAAGAGGCCCAGGGAACTCAGAGAACACCAAATAGGGTAAATGCACAACGCAAACAAAAAAACCAGCCCAAACCAACCAAACAAAAAGCGACATAAAAAAACTATACCTAGACATATCTTATTCAAAATACAGAAAATAAGAGATAAAATCTTGAAAGAAGCCATAAGAAAAAACACTTTACCTGTAGAGGAGCAAAGATAAGAATTACATACAACTTATTCCTAGGAATCATGTACGCAAGAAGAGAGTGGAGTGACATATTTAAAGCATTGAGAATAAAAAACAAATTAGAATTCTATATCTTGTGAAATTCTCCTTCAAAGGTGAAGGAGAAATAAGATTTTCTCAGACAAACAAAAATTGAATTTGTTGCCGGTAGACTTTGTACAAAACATTAAAAGAAGTTCTTCAGAGAGAAGGAAAATGATGTAGGTAAGAAATTCAGGTCTAAAAAAAAGGAAGAGTGTTAGAAAAGGAATAAACGAAGGTAAAATTTCACATTCCTGAAGTAAAATACACACACACACACACGCGCGCGCGCGCGCGCACACACAGTATCTGACCTGTGTCATGTGCTTTTAGACTGAGAATTGTGACTAAACGGGGAGTCATTGGTCCCTCATGGAAAAGGGAAGGAGGGAATCCTTCCTAAGGGCCGGGCACGGCGACGAGGCCCAGGCCCGGAAGAGGGGAGCTTGCTTCGGCCTGGGCTGGGGGCCCGGCACCTGCTTGGGTGGGGAGAGCAAAAAAGGAAGTCCCAAACCTGTCCATGAAACAGCATCCTGTCCAGCCAGAAGCTGGATGTTTAGTCCTCAGGGAGCCTGGAGGGAAGAAAAAAGCAAGAGAGGCCCTGTGAGGGAGGCCTCTGATCACAGGAAGCAGCAACTCCAAGCCAGTGAGCCAGGGGCCAGCGAGGACCCGTGAGCATTGGAGGTGATGAAAGTGTCTGTCACCAAGAGATGGCTCCGCCTCAGAGCCCTGGGCCAGGTGCTGCAGACCCAGGATCGTGTCTGAGCTTGTTACCGTTTTGTCCTTTCCTATGCCGCTAGCTCGAAGCAGCCTGAGGGGAAACTATATCATTCATAGCTCTCCTCCCTATTTTTGTGCTTCGTTGGCCACAGACAGGGAAATCCCAGGTTGAAGATGAGATCTTCAGAGTCCCACGCTCAAGAGAATTGAAATGGAGTAAGATGACACAGGCTGCCGTTTGGGGGGGGGCGTGGTTGTAGGGGGGAAATTGGGAAATGGAGCCCGGAAAGTCATGCTGGGTTTACCTCTGGAGACCCTCTTGCCCTCAGAGCAGAAGCATAGATAGGCTGGTGCCTCCTGCCATGGGCTCTGGTGCCAAACACAGTCACCTTCTGTTTAATCGTTTTATCTCAAAGATGGTGGGACCGCTTAGTTCAGAACCAATGTCAGCTTAGGTATTTGCCTAATCGTGTCATAAGGTCAGCACAGGCAATGCCAGGGATGGGACTTGCAACAATAGTGGACACGCCTTTTAGGAAGCACCAGGGACACTGAGTTCTAGGCTTGGCTTTGCCGTAGAACTTTGTGGGCCCCGAGTGGTCACCTCACTTTCCTGTGTCTCTGCTTCTGCTCTAGGAAGAAACAATTTATCACCTTAAATTCATTTAGACCAGCGTAGTCTCCTGCAGAATGCAGCGAAAGAGAGGAGTGGGTGGAGCTGGGCTGGATGTCTGGTGGAAGGGCGGGGTGCCCCTGTCCTTGGAGCTACTATACCCAGACTGGGAGGTTAAGAATGTTTCCACAGAGGCGTAGTCTTAGCAGGTCACACCTGGCCCAACACTGAGGGTGTCGACATGCAGGGATGGACTGGACCAAGGCCAGGGAGAGGCAGCTTAAGGGACCTCCCTGGCCTCTAAGGAACAGGGGGTCCAGGTCTGGGACTGTTCAGATGGCTTTCTTGGGAAGCTGTGGGGGGGCTCACCAGATGGAACGGAGGTTTTCCTAGGGGTTTTCTTTTTTCTTTAAACGCTTTATTTATTTTTAAAGAGAGGGGAGGGGAGAACAAAAGAGAAGGAGAGAGACATCGATCAGTTGCCTGTTGCACGCCCCCAGCCAGGGACCTGGCCTGCAACTGAGGCATGTGCCCTGACTGGGAATTGAGCTGGCGACCTTTTGGTTTTGGGGATGACGCCCAACCCTCTGAGCCACCCCAGTCTGGGTTCCCAGGGCTTTTTTTCATCAGCCTGCTCTCCTGCCCAGACCCGATGACTGAATAAAGCCAGTGGCTCTCAAATCTTAGTTTATGTCAGAGTCGCCGGGAGGCCTTGTTCAAGCAGACAGCTGGGCCCCATCTCCGGAGTTTCTGATTCAGCGGGTCTCGAAGGGGCCTGAGAGCGGGTTTTTCTAACCAGTCCCCAGTGGCTGTCGAGGCTGCTTGTTAAGCGTGCACTTTGACAACCACGGGACTACAAGAAAACAATTTTATTTTATGTGACACTATGGCAGACATTATATGTATATCATCTCATTTAACACTCACTGTAACCCTGCTGGGGAGATGCTGGGGAGGCTGTGAGACTCTCTGTTATGTGTGGAATTGTGTCCCCAAAGACATACATTGAAGTTCTAACCCCCAGTACCTCAGAATGTGACCTTAGTTGGAAATACGGTCATTGTAGGTGTAGTCAGTTAAGATGAGGTTCTACTGAAGGAGGGTGAGTCTTTCATCTGATATCACTGGTGTCCTTCTAAGGAGACACAGACAAGCAGAGAAAGGTCAACACCATGTGAAGACAGGGACACAGAGAAGACAGGTTCGGGACAACGGAGACAGAGATCAGAGTGACACGCCTGCAGGTAAGGGAATGCCCAGCAGCACCAACAAACGTCAGGAGCCAGAAGCAGCCGGGAAGAGCGCCCCCCCCAGGGTGCAAGGGAGCCTGCCCTGCCGACGCCTTGATTTCAGGCTTTCAGCCTCCAGAACTGCGAGGCAATAAACTTCTGTGGTTCAAGCCACCCGGCTAGTGCTACTCTGCAGAGCAGCACTAGGAAACAATACCCAGTGGGAGCCAAGCTGGTCTTTAGCTGTGCAAGCGCCATGCCTCCCCCGGCAGGACCAGGGGAGCTTCCTGAGCCAAGAGAGCAAAGGACATGAGCTGGCCTGGTGCAAAGACATGGCCCAGTGAGCGGCGGACAGTGACAAATCAGCTTAATCAGGTCCTTTAACTGTATAAGAGTGACAAGGAAGTGACACGAAGTATCAGAAGGAGCAGTGGGTGCCCTTTGCTGACAAGTCACTGCAGCTGCAGTCCTCTCCTTCATGAAGGCGGGGCTTGGCCTGGGTCTCCATGAAGCTGCTAGAAGCTCAGCCTTGCAAAGGTTCTATTCTTCCTTTCAGCTTGTGGGAATGGTGCCCGGCCCACTGAGCTACACCAGTCAGGGTGCTATTCTGCCTAACAAAACATTTCTCTGCCTCATCTGAAGCCACTTTGGGGTTTCTCTTTGCAACCTGGAAGAAATTAAACAAATAAGAATAATCCTTTAAAAATTATTATCCCCATTTTACAGTTGAGCAAACTGAAGCTCAGAAGGGTTAGGTAACTTATCCAAGGTCACATGGCTAATAAACTGCAAAGATAGGACTGGAACCCCTGACTTCCATTTTACCACTGTATTCACAGTATCTCTCATGGGAAAGGTCTAAGCAGAGACTCTGGAGGTGAGGTGGATTCTATTTTCAGCATCCTACATTTCAGTCAATGCCCCCTGGGGAGCACCTGGCAGCCTTCCATGGTCACCTGCAGGATTTGCTCTCATAGTGCTTAATAGGAAAAAGCAAATAACAATAAATCCTAGCTTATGAGCCCTACGTAATGGCACCAGCCACCCGTTTGCTGAACGTTGTAGAGGACAGCTCTGTCTTTGTCTTTCTGGCCTCCCTTCCTTCTTATTTTGGTAGCAACCATCCATATTCCCTCTGAAAATTTCTCCTTCCCTGTTTCATCAGCCTGGAGGGAATGTGAAATACTTCCCCCCTCCCCACACCTGGCCCCAGGACACTCCATGCCTGGGCAAGGATTTGGAATGGGACTCAAGCCACCCAAACACAATTTTTCAAGGAATCTAATTATTGTATGCAAACAAGGATAAACATGGTTATAGCCGATTTCTTTCTTTTTTTAAAAAGTATATTTTATTGATTATGCTATTACAGTTGTCCCATTTTTTCCCTTCCTTTTATTCCCCTCCCACCCTTCATACCCCCCTTACAATGGGCCGTACATATAAGTTCATGTCTGTGGGTCGTACATATAAGTTCTTTGATTTCTCCATTTCCTATACTGTTCTTAACCTCCCCCTGTCTGTTTTGTACCTACCATTTATTCTTCTTATTCCCTGTACCTTTCTTCCCATTCTCCACCCTCCCCCTCTCACTGATAACCCTCCATGTGATCTCCATTTCTGAGATCCTGTTCCTGTTCTAGCAGTTTGCTTAGTTTTTGTTTTTGTTTTTAGGTTCAGCTGTTGATAGTTGTGAGTTTGTTGTCATTTTACTGTTCATAGTTTTGATCTTCTTCTTTTTCTTAGATAAGCCCCTTTAACATTTCATATAATAAGGGCTTGGTGATGATGAACTCTTTTAACTTGACCTTATCTGGAAGCACTTTATCTGCCCTTCCATTCTAAATGATAGCTTTCCCAGGTAGAGTAATCTTGGATGTGGGTCCTTGGCTTTCATGACTTTGATTACTTCTTTCCAGACCTTTCTTGCCTAGAAGGTTTGTTTGGAGAAATCAGCTGAGAGTCTTATGGGAATTCCTTTGTAGGTAACTATCTCCTTTTCTCTTGCTGCTTTTAAGATTCTCTCCTTATCTTTAATCTTGGGTAATGTAATGATGATGTGCCTTGGTGTGTGCTTCCTTGGGTCCAACTTCTTTGGGACTCTCTGAGCTTCCTGGACTTCCTGGGATTCTATTTCCTTTGCCAGATTGGAGAAGTTCTCCTTCAGTATCTTTTCAAATAAGTTTTCAATTTGCTATTCCTCTTCCCCTTCTGGCATCCCTGTGATTCGGATGTTGGAATGTTTAAAGTTGTCCCAGAGGTTCCCCAGCCTCTCCTCGTTTTTTTGAATTTTTGTTTTTCATTCTGTTCTGGTCGAATGTTTATTTCTTCCTTCTGTTCCAAATCATTGCTGTGAGTCCCGGTTCCCTTCCCTTCGCTGTTGGTTCCCTCTATATTTTTCTTTATTTCACTTTGTATAACCTTCACTTTTTCTTCTGTTTGTGACCATAATTAACCATTTCTGTGAGCATCCTACGTACCAGTGTTTTGAACTCTGCATCTGATAGGTTGACTATCTCTTCATTGCTTAGTTGCAGTTTTTCTGGAGTTTCAATCTGTTCTTTCATTTGGCCCATATTTCTTTGTCTCGGTGCTCCTGTGATGTTGTAAGGGGCAGAAACTTTGGGTATTTACCAGGGCGGGGTAACCTGCTTTGCTGCATTGTGGTGCTGTGTGTGGGGCAGGGGTCAGAGAGGAAACAATGCCACTCACTCCAGCTCTCACCCCGCTTTCACTCTCTTCCTGTGCTGCCCACAAGCAAATTGGGCCCTTCTGGTGCTGATTCCTGGTCGGGTGGGTTTGTGTACATTCTGGGACCCTGAGGGTCTCTCCAACGAACTCTCCTGTGAGGCTGGGAGTTTCTCCTGCTGCTGCAACCTTCACAGGTTTTTACAGAAAGCAGTTTTGAGGCTTTCTTTTCCTGCGCTGGAACCCTGGGTTGCGTGGTCTATCTCGCTCCCCAGTTGTTCCTCCTGGTTTGTCTGCATGGAAATGTGGGACAGCCAGTTCCACCAGCCACCGACTTGCCTGCCTTGTCCTCCAGCTAATGCCTTATCGCTGTCCTCTCCACCCCAGCTGCCTGTCTCTGCCCCTCCTACCACTCTGGACGACTGTTTCTTCTTTAATTCCTTGGTCGTTGGACTTCCATACAGTTTGATTTTCTGGCAGTTTTGCTTGTTTTTTGTTTTTAAATTTGTTGTTGTCCTTCTTTTGGTTGCGCAAGGAGGCAAAGTGTATCTACCTATGCCTCCATCTTGGCCAAAGCCTGATTTCTTTCTAATGGCAACAACCTGAAGGATCACCCATTAATTCCTTCTACCTGTGTCCACGGAACTGCTCAATTCTATTCCTTCTTAAGAGCTGCTTTGCTCAGACTTTTTTTTTTTAGTTCTGTGGGACACCTTCATTACCTCCCATTAATTTCCTTATATTCTTAAGCAGCCTGAGTTGAGTTTCTGTTGCTAGCAACCAAAGGACCCTGATCCAAGAGTTTTATCCATTCTAGACACATGAACCCTCAGCTAACAGCCTCCCCGAGACATAGATACTGTGTTCCCATTCTGCAGATGAAGAGACTGAAGCTGAGCATCTTGCATAACTTAGGACACACAACCAGCCCATGTGCATTTGAATCAGAATCCAAAGCCCAGGCTTTCTCCTACTCATCCCTCCACATCCCCAGTCCATCCTCCTGCCATTCAAGGACAAGCTACTGCTTCTAGATGTCCTGACAATGTGATTTACAGTTTATAAAATGTTTCCACACACAATAGCCCATGTATTCCTCCTAGCCACCTGGGAGGAAGATATTTTCATGACATGGGAAAGTAGATTGACCCCAAGTCTGGTCAGCCCCAGTTTTTGTTTTGTTTTGCTAAAAACCTTTCTGCGACTCAACACAACCTGAAAAATAAGTTCAAAAGCCTCAGCATGGTGCTCCGGGTGCTCTGAGATTCAGGCCCAGGCCTCAGGCCTGCACCTTCTTTCTGGGACTTTGAGCTCCAGCTCTTATAAAGCTACTTGCCACTCCCCAAACCTTCCAGGCTGTTCTGCACCTCTGAGCCCTCCTTCCACCTGGGTGTCACCTTCCCACTCCCACCCTAAGTCCTGACTAGTAAACATCTATTTATTCTCTGCATGGATGCCCCCTCCCGCCTCATGCCTGGTGAACCCACTTACCTTTCCAGATTTGAACGGAGCTTTTCCTCTGAGAAACCTTTTCTGTGCCTCCTGCCCCCAAGAAGAACCAACACCCCTGCTGTACCCTGGGCAGGAATCTGGGGTGGCTCCAGCATTACCAGCCATTGTAGTGGACATTGTAGTGGACAAATGTAGTGTATTTTCCACCCCAAAAGTCATTCTAATCCAGTCCTGCAGTCCCGCCCTCTCGATAGGCCGGTCCGAAGCAGCCATAAGATTATTAAATTGCGTTTCTGATTTATTGGTGCTCTTCTCTGCCCTGCAGAACAGTCTTGGGGCCGGCCATTGTTCTCACACTTGAGCCAGCTTCTGTGCATGTGTGAGGCGTGACGCTAGTCTCCGGGGGCCACTTTCCTACTAGAGTGGAGACTGTCAGTGTCCTCCCAACCCCTTCCCAGGAATCCAGCCTAAGACCAGCAGAAGCCATTGTTGCTCTTGTGTCTGACGGAGGAGGGGTCTCCTGTTCTCCCCCAGGGGCTCCCAGGCTGCTAGGGCTTTCCTGTCAGATCCCCACATAGACACACCTCCAGTCTGCTCTGTCTCTAGGTCACCACTGCTCCTCCACCTTTAGAACTTCTCCGTCTCATTCTCTTTACTCTGCAGGCAATAACTTGTTAGCTGATCAGCACAGAGCAGCTCTCAGGCCACAGCTGACCCTAAGTTCGTAGTATTACCCAGCTATGCCTCCCTCGCAAGGCTGTTTGCACATTCGCAGGAGATTCCCAGATGTATCAGCTTTTCTTAAACTTCAGCAACTTGCCAGGCACTGCGCTAGATGATTGTACATATTATTACTCATTTAATTCTCACAGCAATTTTGTATTATTAATTCCCATTTTGTAAACGAGGCTGCCGAAGCTCAGAGAGGTTAAGTAGCTTGCCCAAGATCGCACAGGTATAATAGGAGCTGGGATTAAAGGCCATCTTGTCTGTATCCAGGACCCTGTTGGGTGTAGGAAGGGAATACTGTTGCCTGCCTCAAACACCACAGATATGCCTACTTGTCTTCTCTGCCTTCTAAAAAACCAATTCTGTTTGTTCAGCTTCTCCTATAGGAGAGCAGCAGCATCAACCCCATTTACGGTAATGTCCTTTATAACATTCTAGAATTTTCTGTGGGGGGGGTGCGAAGGAGCAAAAACTCACACCCCAAAGTCACACAGATTTAAAAGATGAACTGTCAGTTTGGATTCTAGAGTCTCTGCTGTCAGCTTTGGGGGGTGGGGGCAGGGACAGGGGGAGTAGGGACGGAGAAGAAAGGAAGTCACTGGAAGTGTGGAGAGTGAGAGCGGTAAGGCCTGACCTGAGCTTCTGCGGGGAGAAGCCAGGGCTTATGGCAACCTAAGAACAATGACTAGCACTGAAGAAGTTCTAAGTCCGGAGGAAGATAAACGAAGGGGATTCTGGCCACTAAGCAAAGTGAATGGGAAGGTTTTAAAAAGATCAAAGAGGCACCTCCGTAATCAGTCCCCTCGATTCATCAGGTGAGCCTGTGTTGCGAGGTTATGACCACGAGGTGGCAGCAGAGAACCAGTAAGTGGCCAGGAAGGGGTAGCTTAGTGCAAACTCTAACCCTAGAGCAGTGGCAGGGACGTGGCTGTGCCACCTCCAAACTTACTCTAGGCAGGTTAAGCTGGGCCATAGGGGTAATGGGTCAGGCAGCCTCCTGGTCAACAATTCACACTATGTTGCTAAACTTATTCTGTATCAGATAATGTGTCAAGCACGTGGTAAGCATGATCTCTTTTAACTCTCCCAACTAACCTAGGGAGAACCGTATTTTGCCGTGTACAACGCGCACTCCTTTGCCCAAATTTTTGAGGGAAAAATAAGGACGTGCATTATACATGGGTAGTACCTGAAATACCTTGTATCTGTTCCTGTGTTTTATAATTATTTGGTAGATAATTATATAATATGTAATGTGTTCATAATATGTTCGAAAATAAATGCTAAAATTCCTTTATAATACAAAAAAGCAGGTATCTAAATATAAATAATAAAAAATTGAATTGAAAAATTAAAACAAAAGATTCTTTTTCCTGAAAGTTTGGGCCAAAAACGTGGATGCGCATTATACACGGCAAAATATAGTAGATACTTTTTTTAGACCTACTTTTTAGACGCAGGCAATGAGGCTCCAAGAGGTTTATGGTTTGCCCAAAATCACAGATCGAAGAGATGAAGTGCGGACAGTTTGGACTCTAGAGCCCCTGCTGTTAGTCTGGAGGTGGGGAGAGAGGGGGCTAAACTGTAACAAGTCACTGGGAAGTGTGGAAGGTGAGGGCAGGTAGAGCCTGGCGTGGATTCGCCTTGAGGTAGAGCCTGAGTCCTGGGCCTGTCCAAGGCCAGTGACTAGGAGCCTAGTCAAAGGGAGCCTCTGGGGACATTTCCAGGACAAATGACGGGCAGGATTTTCAGGCTGAGGTTCCTTGGGAACCCTTATTTGAAGAAGCCATCCGAGCCAATCCTGGGCAGCTCGCCCTGACAGGACTGGGTACCTCAGAAGATGCAAAGCACTGTGGAAGAAAAGGGGCCACACGGTAACCTGATAAGCTCCAGGGAGGTCTGCGAGATGGTCTTACAGACTGAGAGACCTAAAATAGCCACATAGGATGGTCTAAAATGAAAACTTATTAACTAAAAACAGTTCATGGCAGGTAGTCATGTCCTAGGTCAGCATTTTTCCCTAACAAAGGTCAGCCTTTACCTTAACTAAGCCTGTCTTTTGTCTTTTTTCATCTATGATATCAGGCCTTTGGAATGTTAAGATAACTTCCCCTTTTCCCAAAAACCCTTCGGCAGCAAGCTGAGACCACAAATCCCCTCATTGTTATTGTTATCATGTTAATTATTGACTGTTAACTATCCTTTACCCACCTATGTAAAAGAAGTATGTGTCCATCATTTTAACCTTTTATCCAATCCCAGAAGTTCCCCCCACCCTCTTTGCTTTCTCCCGCCTCCCTAATCTATCACCAACGGACATTATGTAACCCCCTTATGGCTCCTCCTTTGATTCTAATGTATAAAATAAGGTGCTACACTGCCATTCTCCGGAGCACTTCACAATCCGTTGAGATATTGCCTCTCGGCAACTGTTGTTAGTTTGGCTCAAATAAACTCACTAAAAATTCTCTACAGGTTTGAGTGTTTCTTATGTTGACACCACTCAAAGACCCAAAGGGATGCCCTTGTAAGATCTGATAAGGACTTTCTTGCTGAACGCTAAAGAGCAGAGGAACAGGACAGTATGTCCCCGGACAAGTCATAGTGTCCCCAGTATGCTGGGTCTGGTCCAGTAGCCCCCTTTGCGGGTGGAGATGATGCCAGCTGCTCTGCGGTCTCTATCTTAGAACAATGCTCAGACACATTCAAGGCCTCTGAATTAGTAGCACCCATCACCAGGGGACTTGAGTGAGACCTGGGAGCTTCCCCTTCCCCTGAGATCCAGGTCAGCACCTCCCTTCTCTCTGGTTTTGCTACCAGTCATCCAGGGGCCTAGCTATAGAATCCAGGTTCACACAAACCTTTGGCTTCTTGGCTAGAACAGCACCCACTGCTAGGCCTTCCAGAGAGTGGCATAACCCCAAGGTTAATTCCCCCAAATCCTTGGACACCAAGAGTTTGTATTCTTCCTTATTTTTGAACAAAATCTCCTGAATCAGCCTCAGTCATGTCCTATTATTCTGCCTCAGGGCCTTTGCACTGGTTCTTTTCTCTGAAATGCTCTTCCTCCATCTTCATATGGCTGACTCCTCCTCCGTTAGGTCTCAATTTACACTTTTCCACCTTTCCAGAAAGGCTTTCCCTGTCTCTAGTATGCAATAGTTCCATGATGCCTTCACACAGGACAATCCAAATGGAAACTAGAAAGCCGTAAGATCTGGAAGAAGTGGGGCCCTCGGATGTTATGGGGAAGGGGAATTTAGTGGCCTTTTAATCGAAGTCCTCAGGGAATGAGAATACTCAGGTTCCGTCACTCTGGTGGGTGTTTTGTTTGTTCACAATGGTAACAAAGAGCTGGCGAGCAAAGGTAACTGTTCTGTCACACTGAAATGCTTCTGGGCTGCACACGTTTGACAAAGAGGGTATAGTGTCAGGTCAAATCAGCCCTGGTTTCAGTTAGTCTACCTGCACAGGGAAAATTTTGTCTTGTCCTTTGCAAATGCGGTAAACCCACTCTCCACAGGGGACAGTCATCTCTGAGGGCATCACAAAGAAATCAGGGAGCTCAGCTTCGGAAGTTTCAGGGAACTTACACTTCTCTTCTTGATCAGAAAGGGAAGCCTAGATGATCTCTAGGTCGAAGACAAGAGGCCCGGCCCTTTGAGATGAGATGAGGAAGGGTGCGAGGTGCGCAGTTACATCAGAATGTCATATAAACAATAAATAATTTCTTTAGTAAAAATACATCCCATGCCCTGGCTGGGTGGCCCCATTGGTTGGAGTGTCAACCCGTCCACCAAATGGTTGTGGGTTTGATCCCCGGTTGGCAGGGCACATACCTAGGTGGCGGGTTTGGTCCCTGGTCGGGGTGTGTAGGGGAGGCAGCTGATCAATCTTTCTCTCTCGCATCCGTGTTCCTCTCTCTCCCTTTTTCTCTCTCCCTCCCTCCCTCAAATCAATAAACATGTTCTCAGATGAGGATTTAAAAAAAAAGTTCTGTACAGGAAGTGGGACATATTTATATTAAAAAATGGACCACACTTATACTAAAAATTATTGTTTTTCTGAACTTCAAATGTAACTGGGTGTCCTATATTTTAACCGGCAACCCTACAGAGGAGGGGCTAGAATTTAAAATAAACGGCTTTCCCTAGATGAGGTACCCCAGGTGCCCTCTCCACCTGCTGCCTGCCCCTCCCTCAATGCTGGGGCACACACTGAATCATTCCTGAGACCCAGCCTGACTGTGTGCTAAGGGTTGTAAGCTCTGTGGTTGAAATTCAGACCTTTAAATTTGTGTGTATTTATTAACATTGTCCTTGGTGTTTTGTTTTGGAACTCCCTCCAAAATAAAATAAAATTAAAATAAATAAAATAAAATAAAATAATAATAAAATAAAATAAAAAAATAAAATAAAATAAAATAAAATAAAATAAAATAAAATAAAAGCTTTCCTAGGATGAAACCCTGGGTTTGGAAAAAACAGAGGCCATTGTGAGCCATGACTTTTTGAGGGGAGGAATTTTCCTGGTTTCATTCACACCAATTAAGCAATCACAGATGACCCTGTTAGAAATCCGCACTCATGACTAGCATGGGACTTGAGGCCAGGAGGAAAAGAAAGAAGGATTAGGAGAGAAGGAGCAATCTTCATACACAGGGCCAGCTGCAGACGCAGGCGGAGGACGATCCCATCCAGGAAGGTGAGAGCATGGCTGTCGCGCACAGAGTGTAGTCCTATGGTTTCAGAGAAGGGTTTGGGAGATTCTGGTGGACTCCTCCGCCCTCTGCTATTGCTTCCTGATGCTGGGCCATTAGCAGAATGGCTCCTCAATGTTTGTAACTCTCCAACTTCTGTAGGTTCACAAAGTCTCCTAGTTGCTCTCTCTAGACTGCCAAGCAGTGGAGCAGAGAACCAGGAAAAGCCCGCCTGTGAGCAGCGGCGTTCTCTCCCTTGAAGGGTTGCTGCTGTCGGTCTGGGTGCAGAGGGGGGGGGCATTTGCTGGTCATACAACGTTTGCCAAGGCTCTGAACGGGAGTTACAGGTTTACAAAAAATCTAACACAGTTTTGTGTCTGGGGTTCACCCCTGCATTATTCACCTGAGCTGATCAGTGAATTCAACTGTAGTTTCTTTTTTACCACTGGGAAGGGCAAATTATACATGAAATGCGCCAATGGAAAGGATTCATGCAGTGAATTCCCCACTCTGCTCTCCCACTTCTTTCCTACTGTTTTAAATAGGCTTGTTAATATAATTCTATGGGGAGCAGACCTTTGAAATTCATGAGAACAATAAGAGGGAAGAAAAATACATAATAGTAAGGAGAGAAGAGAAACCACTCTTTGTTTTTAACAAGCACACTTTAATCACAATTACTGTAGTTCATAAGATTTTTGTTTGCCTATTTGTATTATAGTTTAAATTTTTGTATTATAATTAAATATATAAAATGCACACCCAAACGTTATATATATTTTAATCCCAGTCATGAGACGTGAATGAGGGAGAAGCAGAGATGGATTTCAGTGGGAGGATCAACAAATTGCTATAAAAGTCAAGCTGCGGGCTTCTTCGGCTTATTTTGGGTGAATGTGGACTGGCCCAGGCACCTGTATGGGGCGGTTTCCTTCACTGGAAAGTGGGCTGGGAGGGTGCCGTGCTTGGCCACATACATTTTGTTATCACAGCCTTCTATTGGTCCAAGGATTGATATCGAACAATACCTTTGGAGAGAAACAGCTCCTTTTATTAACCACAGTCCTGGGCCAAGGAAAGTAAGAGGTAATAAAAATGCTTTTTGTTTGCTTGTTTCTCTACAGTTTATGTTATAGAGTCCAACTGAAGGCAAATGAAGAGCATTTTCCCCCAAATAATAACTCAGATTGAATGCATTTGCTTTTGTTTTTAGTTTCTTCTTTGAACTTAATTCTCAGTTGGCGGAAGGGGCTAGAAGCCTGAGCAATTTCCATTCAATATCAATGGAATAAGCAGGTACACATGCTCTCACAAGGAGAGACCAGAGGCCCCCGACTGTCGTCAATGGTCACCTAGTGGTAATGTCTTTGTGGGTCTTCATGAGATGATGAGTGAGGATGCTCTGAATACATTAAATGAAGCCCACATGCTTCTGTTGTTAGGTGTCCTGTGACCCCACAAGATGCCACGTGAAGAGGCCCACTATGCCTATGGATACCCCAAGAGGGGGCGTGGCCACTCCTACATCACAGCTGAAGGGTAAGTTCAAAACTCTTGCTAACCCAGCCTCTGACTGCCACCAATATACGCCTCTCCCTAAGTCACTCTAGTGTTTATTTCTCCAGGGAGTGAAAACTGACAATGAGGTGAGGAGGCTCTCTGGTTGCACAGGGGCTCACGCAAGCTTCTCCGAGGCTTAACAGGCGAGATGACAGGAATGGTAAAAAGTTGGATCTGGCCATTTTTGTCTGCATTCTTGGCTATTAGGCCTTTGCTGTAGGTTCCCAGGTTGAAAAACATATGTCTGGGAGCGAGCTGCCTCTTTCCTCAAGCCGTGTCCTGTCTACTCCTCTCTGGTCCTGAAGGCGGTCTGCAGACACAATAAAGGGGGGCTGCCGAAGAGCAAGTGAAGACGAAGGGCAGCTGTGAGTCCACTTGTGACTGACCCCAGGGCGAAGATGGTGGTCAGGAACTTTGCATCATAACTTTATCCCATGGAAAGGTGTTTATTATTACAAATCAATTAAAAATAAGTATCTATAAGATTAAGGATTTCTAAGGGTTAAACAGTGTATAACCAACCCTCCTGAGACACTATTCTTTCCTTTGAAAAAATCTTATGACCTAGTGGGAGATTTAGGCACGAGAATAATTTCAGCGAGAGTAAGTGCTGCAAAGGGAACCTGGGCTGTAGGGACCCGCTCTGCACATCAGGGTGTGATGGGTGGGGAGCTGTACCCGCTCAGTGGGGATTCCAACAGGACAAACAAGGAACCGGGTTTTTATTTGGACCATCTTTTAAGTGGTCTGTTGACAACTTCCCACAAACCTCCTCTCCTCTCCCTTGGGGAAGAGTCGTTGACAAATCTTTCATGGTCAATTGAGGGTGGTGGTAGGCAGATGTTCTGAAAAAATGTCCCAAGAGCAAAAGTACACTCTTTGAGGGGTACATTGCACATGGTATTAAGTAAGATATTGTTTCAGCTTCTGTATGATGACTCAACAGATTCTATTTCTGTGAAACCGCAGTAGAGAGGGGCTCTCTCAGTTGCGAGAGCATAAGTCACCCCTGGAGCTAGGTGCTGCCACCAAGAAGCTGATTCAGTAGGACTGGGGTTGGGGGCCCAGGGTCTGCACTTTAACACACATCTCAGGTGACTCCACCGCAGGAGGTACTTGGGCGACACTCTGTGGCCCCCAGACCTGCCAGATAGTGGGTTCTTCTGGTGTGTCTGGCATATGCTGGTGTTTTCCACTCTCAGTTGGTCCCCCTGGGCGTGTGAGTGCAATGTGACTGTGTGTACAGAGCTGGAACAGAGCTCTGTCTGTGTCACGATGTCCAAGGGGATAACCGCAGACCCGGTGGGTAAAGTCAGAGCACAGGCATGCTGGGAATTGAATCAGCTGCCTGTAGTCACGAGAGCCCACCAAGTGCTCCATGTGACAGCTTCCTTTCAGGAAAGGGTGAGACAGCAGGAACAGCACTGGGCCGGTTTCTGAGAAAGCCGGTTCTGCCACTTAACCTGTTGTGCAACCTTAGGTATTTTACTAGCCTAAAGTCTTGGGATGTCAGCTGTGAAGTGAACTTCATACCTACCTCAGATGATTGTCATAAGGATGGAATAAAGGCTGTATGTGTGGGGCTTGGCATAAATTGGTGCTCAGTGAAGGGTGGAGTAGACCCTAAGGTTGGTGAGGCTGATGGATCGTGGCAGGTGTCAGCTTTCCTGATCTATAAAGTGGATGCAGTGGCCAAATTAGGTTAGAGGGTTAGCCAGCACTGTCATCCCATGCTTCTCTCTATCCCACTGGGGTCCTCGGGGGACTTGAGATGAAGGGGGTTCAGTACGTGGCACAGGGCCAAAGTCTCTCCAGGAGAAGCCTCGGTTAGCCCTTGTTTCGCCTGCAGCTACTCAATGTCTTATAAATCACCCAGCTCTGCAGAGCCTTTCTTTAGCAAGTCACAGATGAAAGACTGTACTCTCCACTTTGTTGATGTCATTCATACTGTGAAGTGGAAAATCAGGCAGATGTTGGCTAACTGACAATGGTATGCAGGGAAAGCAGAGGCCCAGGGCCTGGAAACAGGGTAAGCAAGGCTTCCCATGGGCCACTGGACACAGGGCCCGAAAGGCTGGCTGGGACCCCTGCGGGGCATCCTGCCGAGGGGCAGGCCCTGCTCAGGGGCGCTACAGCTTTGTTCCTGGGGCTGCTCAGCTGCTTCTCCCCAGGGCTGAGCCCTGGCGCTGGTTCTTTTAGTAATCCTTGCCTGGCCAGCTGGGAGGTACCTACCAAACCTCTACAGAATGCCTGACTCCAAATGTCATCTGGCCTCTCTGACTGGGCAGCCAGACCGGCCGGAGAGGTCAGGCCTCTCATCTCAGCCACCCCAGGGCTCCGTTCCGAGATGCCTCTTCCAGGTCACTCAGGTGAGACCAGAGTAAGCAAGCACTAACCCATCTGATCCGGTCCTCGGTGGCCTGCACTGCATTCCTGGAGCAAGTGGAGGCCAGACAGCAGCTTGCGTAGCTGAGCATAAACACAGGGCACGTGTCCTAGCTGGGCTCAGCTCTGGCATCCCTACGTAAAAGTTACAGTCTCAGAGATCTATAAACCCCACAAGTCCTACTTCCATTCCTTCAGTCAGAATGTGCTGTTCTGAGCTCTCGGTGACCCATTTCTAAGCTCTCTCCTTCTCTTTATTACCCGTCTCCACCCCCAACCCAAACTTGCTCTGTGGTAAATCACTGATCCCTTTATTCTCACTAGAGCGTCAAAGACTCACAAGGGGCTCAAGTTACGTTTTGCCACAAATCCGTATATTCATAAACAGTTATTTTAAGAAGACATTAAATTGTTCATTTATTTTTCAGAGAGGCTGGTGCTATGGGGGGAGAGGATGTGAATTTGTAATCAGCCATAATTCATTTCTTCATTTTTTATTCATTTGTTTGGCCATCCATACAACTGTCTGTCCATTCATCCATCCACTTATCTTCAAGAAATATTTCTTGAAACACCTACATGCCTGACTCTTTCTAGGCACTGAGGATACAAATTAAAAAAAAACAAAACAAAAAAACCCCTCTCCCCAAAAGAAACTCTTCTGGGAGCTCTTTTTCCATTTCCAGAAGAAACAGGCAAGCACCCTGCTGGTTACCGCCACAGGGGGGCCCATGAGAGAAGGCAGGATGCGTTGCCATCCTGCTGGGAGGGCTGATGCTGAGTCTAGGAACATGAGAATATTAGGGCAGGGATGGGGAGAAGAGATGGGCAAGGATTGAGGTGTGGGGGAGGGATTGGGAGGAGAGGTCGCAAACGCAATGAAGGGAGAGTCAAGTTCAAATCCTAGCTCTGTCTTATGCTACCTTTGTATGATTATCAGCAAGGCACTTAATCTCTGCATTTATTTCCTCGCCTGTGAAATGTGGATGATAAGTGGTGCCTACATTATAGGGTTGTTGTGAGAATTAAATAAGCTATTGTATCTAGAATGTTTAGCATAGCGCCTGGCTTATAGCAGATGTTAAGTCAATGTTAATTTCCATTTTCTTTTTGTGGACTGATAGTCAAGGAAAATGATTTAAACCAGCCCTGATGAAAAGATAATTCAGCCTCCGTAAACTTGTTGTCCGCATAAGGGTCAGTTGCTACTGTACCTCTTGCACCAGGAACTTGGGTGTTTGGGCCCATGCCAGTTAGCATGGCTCCTGCTGGCACATACCTGAGGGGGTCCTAGAGGAGGTGCTGTCCCTGGACACAAGTGCTGGAGGCCTGATGGGTGCCTGGTGTGCCGTGTGGTGGGAAATTACCTGGGGACTGGCCAATGCTCTTCTGGGCTGGGACAGCCCCTGTGAAGAGAGAAGACCATTTGATCACAATGTGGAACAAGGCTTCTGTACCAATGAATTTATTTATCTCTTGGGCCAGGTTCGCAGGGATTGGCATCCTGACAGTGATCCTGGGAATTTTGCTTCTCCTCGGTTGTTGGTATTGTAGAAGACGAAGTGGATACAGGAGCCTGAAGGTTCGTAAAGTTCCCTCTGCTGGGATCCTTCCAGACCCAGGACCCGCCTCCCGTTCTGTCTGAATTTCTGGGCAATGGGGTAACATTCCCATGGTCACCTCTAGCTCTGACTTCTGATGAATCTTTCTCTACATTATACTTCTTGGAACTCTTCCTTGGCTTCTCCCCTGGTATCAACCCCAACTAGGAACTTAGCTGCTCTTTGGTTCCACTCAGAGCAAACTTGAGTGCCTGGCTGACTGTGTAGCTGAGCACTGATAATCTGTGAGGCGCAGAGACAGGGCCCATGGTCATCTTGCACAGTCAACAGCAGCGTATGAGACACCCTAGGTCCCACCAACCCTTCCGGGGATTCCCACTGCCTCTGTTACTCCACTTAGTGGCCGCTCCTCTCACCTTCCCTCTTCAACTCTTTCCTCTCAGGTTGCCTGGGAATTCTTCTAACTCTGCTATACCAAGCAGTGCAATATACCTAAGGCCCATCTAGCATCAGTGCAATGTGGTAACCATTCACTCCTCAGCAGCACAAAGGACAACCAGGTTTTTAACGGGCTTCATCTTCCTTTGATGGCCAAATGGTTTTAATTGGATGTTTTCTTCTTTATCACACAGTCAGGAAGCTAACACAGTCCAGTCTTGGGGTGGCAGGGGCATCCACAAATGGGAAACATCAACTGAGTCTCTAAACTATAAAACCTACAGGTTTCAGAAACTTCACTTTAAAGCCAAGTAGCACTGTAGCACTTAAGTATTCAAAGGTATTCTCCATAGTGAGCAATGGAATAAAAGGAGAGTTGCATTTCTCTCTCTCTCTCTCTCTCTCCCTCTCACTCTTCCCCTCTCCTCTCTCCTGTCTCTTTCTTGTTATTACAGATCTGAATGCTTCTAAGGTTGATACATAAGGGAAAGAATTTATCTTTACAAAAGATGTTGGGAAGTCCCTTTCCTCATTCAGAAGCACTGTGTCAGAGAAACGGTTCTGTGACAGAGGGGAGGATTGGGGTGGGTGGGAGGCTGCAGCTTGGCAGACTGAGGAGAAGGGGAAGGTGAGAGCTGTAGCTTCGAATTCTTCTCCTCCTTACCAGGAAGCTTGGGCCTGCGTCCCTTTCCTAATACCCATCTTGCCAGCATTTCAAATATAAACCATGAAAGACAGGGAGAGTTTGGGGGCTGACATACCCATCGAGCAGCAGCCCTCCGGCGTGCTGACATTCTGTGGGAAGAAGCTGCTGAGATCTGAGTAAGACTCCAAACTGAGTGGCACAGGGAAGCCTCGGGTTAGGAGATCAGGAGGGGGACCGCTGCTCATATGACACTTCCCTGGGGCTGTCCGCAACAGGTTGGTTGGGGCCGTGGGGCGAGGGGAACTTTTGCTCTCTGCCACAGAACTGCTTTTGTACATCTAGCACGGGGTTATGACCTTGCCTTGTAATTGGCTATTTACTTTTGGCCTCTTCCACCTCTTTTCTTTCCTCCATTTATGAACAGGAATGGAGAATATTTCTCATTCCTCTCTGTACCTCCAGGGTCCGGCACAGTGACTGGCACATAGCAGTTGCCCCATGGTATGGCACGAGGTTTTGGTCTTATTGTCTGCCATTGACCTGCTTGGTGACCTTAGATTTTAATTCATCTAAGCCTCATTTGCTCTGTTCTATACCTAGACACATGATATAACATGATGTACATCAGTTTTTATTATATATATTTTTTCTATATAGTTTTTATTCATTCTATGTTTATACATAAAAAACATCACAATGATTTAGCTTTTCAAGGAGTAAATGTTCTACAAACTCATTATGTTGGTAACCATTTCCTAACTGTCCACAATTGCTAGCTAGATGATACTGAGCAAAAAGACAATTTTTTTTCTTTCCTTTTCTGCTTCAACACTCTCATCTTAAACTCATTGGATTTAAGAGTAATAGAGTCTTAACACTGTGGGCTCAGACACTGAACATTTTGCTTGGTAAGGTTCAAGTTCAACTTACCATGCCCCCCCATTACTCTAGGTTTAGATCAGTGATTTGCAGTTTCTGGAATTTTTATGTGTTTATATTCCCTGATTCCTTACTGTCTAAAAATGCTCTCTGTCATTTATTTTTTTAAGTTCATTTTAAAATCTTGATTTGAGGTTTTCATATCTCCTGAAATGCCAGGTTTGGAATCAGCAGTCTAAGAAATGTAGGCAAAATTATGTAAAATAGTGCATTAAATACTGCATTTAATTACATAATTACCTCCCTGTCTCTCTTTGGTGATTCTGTTTTCATTCAAAACGGAAGTACATAAATGACAATAGATGCAAGCTCTGGGTACCTGAGTTACTGCACCTTTAACAACCCTCATTGAGCTTTAAAATACTTACTTTCCCACTTTCACTGAACACGGAATGGTAGCAGGGTTGATTGGAATTAAGATCTCCTAAAATTTCTCCCTTGGCTAACAATTCCCCTTATTCCTGGAAAACACCTTTTGAAAAGAAAGACTGCTTTTTGCAGCAATTGTTTTTTCAGGAAAATGATTTGTAAGGCACTGGAAGTTGGTTTTTGTATTTACCAATTTTACTCTTGGAAGTTAGAACACAGCAATTTTGATTCTTGGAGAACACTTGGAAGCCCCTGCTGACAGGTCAGTTTATGCTCATGTCTTGTCTTGTTTCTCGGTGCATGGCCAGGGGTTCCTGCATGGGAATCACCTGGGCTTCTTGCCAAAATGCAGATTCTAGGACCAGCTCTGGTGGTGAGAGCCAGGAACCAGGAACTTGCATCTTAACATGCACACTATGGCAGGGGAGAGAATTATAAAAACAAAGAAGAAGAATAAAAGTGATTATTGACTCAAGGGAGAGAACACATTCAATACCCTTTCTGAGGTGTATCTCTGGGAGTTGGGGAGGGGAGCTGAACCTCCCTGTGTCCTCACGTCAAGATTAGAGTCCTTGTGTACATATCTTTCTAAGAGGTGGGCCAGAGTTTACGAAAACTACTTCTTTATAGTCTGCAGACCAAGTAGGTATCAGCTGAATCCATGTCTGGTCTCATCTAACTGATGTTTCAAACACTTCTCCTCCCTTGGAAACCTGCCCTGACGCCCTTCTCGTGCAACCTAATAGGCCCCAATGATCGGCCACTGTCCACAGGCAAGCCTGGAGAGCTGCTGATCACCTGCGCGCCAGCCCCGTTCCAGCCTCTTCCAGCCTCCCTCAGCCGGGACCGCAAAGAGCATGCTGGATTTGGCTCACGGATATATGTCTGGGCCTGTATTTTTAAAAACTGAATTAAATGCTAACATTTAAAATAACATTTTACATAAAAGTCTTGATTTCTAGTTTCTTTTTCAAAAACTAGAGATCTGGTTAAAACTGGCAGCTATGCAATCCCTTTAGATGGGATATATATTCCCTTCTTCCCCCTGGCCAGCCCCCTCCTGACCCTGTTGATCCCCTTGCATTGACCTGCCTGGTCCGTCTAAGTATTTGAGTATGGCTGAGTTGCCCCAGGTATAGGCAAGAAGGTGCATTGTCTGTACAGCATTGGATCTTGGTGTAGTTCTGGGTGTGGTTCTAACCAGCAATATTACCTGGGAACTTGTTAGAAATGCAAATTTGTGGGCCTCACCCCGGACGCACTGTCAGAAATTCTGGGTATGGGCCTAGCAATGTGTTTAACAGGCCCTCTAGGTGATGCTGATGCATGCTAAAGTTTGAGAGCCACTGTATTAGAGAATTTAACAACAATAAAAGCAACCAAAAGTCTGTTTTTTATTATCACAAAGTGCCAGACATTTTAAACAATGTCAGTGATGAACTACTCCACCGCACCAAGGTGAACCACTCCTGCAGTCTCCACTTTGGTTTGCATCTCTGTCTTGTGCAAACGGTTGTCATTCTATTCTAGGGATGAAGAGCATTACCCTCTGACTCTATGCAAAGCACTAAACTTTTACCTACCCTCCCCCCAATAACTCAGGATGCATAACTTAGCCTTAGACTGACTTGTCATTGTTGTTACAACTTGACTCAGGGCTATAATCATAGCATTTCTATCACAGCATATGAATTCATAGTGGTTAAGATATTTTGCTGTCCTTATGGGAAAGACAGAAATACAGTATTGAATCCCTGGTGCGATATTGTCATATACCTGTCCCCACTGTGCTATCTGCTCCTGACTCACTAGCTCTGATCTACCCCACTTGCAATCATTCTGTGGTTCATTTTTCGTTTCACTCTTTTTCTCCTCCCCATTAGAAATATTCATTGACTAATGGGTGGCAGGCACTGTACTAGGCGTTTTACCATTAGTTCATTCCTCCAACAACTCTGAGAGGTAGGCGATGTTATTTTCATACTACAGATGCAAAACCTGGAGTTCAGAGGGGATACAGGGTATACGGCACAACCAAGATTAAAACCCATTCTTAAAATGTTACCTTCTTTCTCATTTCTTTAATGGATTCGATTATTTCTTCTCACTCATTGACTTTCATGAATTCACATTTCAGGACAAAAGCTTTAATGCTGGTACTAAAAGCACCTTAACAGGAAGATGTCTGTGCGAGGGACTCGGTCCACAGGACAGGAAACTGCCTGTTCAGGGGAACAATTATGAACCTGCGGTAGGTTGAGAGACTACGAGGATGAGGCGAATGTTTTTAATGCTACTGAACCATATACCTAAAAATGGTTAAAATGGTAAATTTTATGTATGTCTATTTTACCATAATAAAAAATAATAAAGGTAAAAAACAAGGGAAGCACAGAGATTGTGTTCTCTCATACCCAGATTTTCCAGGGTCAATAAGCAGAGCTTTACATGTAGGATCCAAAGGAAGAACTTGGTTCTGGATACAATATCTTTTTTGTCTTATGTTTTTAGTATATTTGCTTATGTCCTGAACATAGATATATCTAAGGAAGAAAACAAAAGACCTATTATTAATTGTATAGAGCTGTGCTGTCCAATTGGATAGCCACTAACCACATGTGGTTATTGAGCACTTAAAATATAGTAGTTTGAACTGAGATGTGTTGTACTACCTACCAGATTTCAAAGACTTAGTATGAGGAAAAGAATATAAAGAATTCATTAATGGTTTTTATATTGGTTACATGTTGAAATGATACCAGTTTAATATGTGGTGTTAAATGAAATGTGTTATTAAGATTAATGTTACCTGCTTCTTTTTATTTTTGATTGTGGCAACTAGAAATCTTACAATCACATATGTGGTCTGCCCTTTTTCTATTGGACAGTGCAGGCATCAATGCAATATATGATAATGGTTGAGAGCACTGACTCTGAGCCAAATTACTGAGCTCCACATCTTACTAGTTGTGTGACCTTGGGCAAGTGACTTAACCTCCCTGTGCCTTAGTTTCCCAACCTGTAGCACGAAAATATTCCTAGAATTGTTGGGAACATTAAATGAAGGCCTGACGTATTTGTGCTCTGTTGATAGCAGCAATGGCTTTTAGGTATAACTACAAGGACTTATTTATGTGGTAAAAATGTATTTAATGTGGTACAATGTATTTAATGTCTATAAACAGGGTCCAACAATTCATTAGTTAGGACTTGGGATTTCTACTGACAAGGATATTCCAGGTATATATAAGTTTTTGAGATTTTGGGAAGCCCTTTAGCCCTATTTGTTCTGTACTCCTGACCCCAACAATGTTTCAACAAACATGCTTGTGAAATTTAACAACTGTTGGGTAGAAATCAGAAGTTTCAGCCCAGAGCAAAAGTATATATATGATGCTACCTATTTTGACTTACTGGCTCTCCCAGAAACATGTGCACTGCTGCCAGGCCCATTCTCTTCCTTTCTCATCCCCACAGGTTCCTAATGCTCCACCTGCCTATGAGAAACTCTCCGCACAACAGTCACCACCACCTTATTCTCCGTGAGAGCCAGAGAGGCCCCTGAACTGCTGAAATGATTTCCCTCACACTTTGGATTAAATTTGACATGGACATTTATTTTGCTTCAGGATGCTATAGAAACAGTGTATACCACCTCTAATAATAAGCTTAGTGTTAAAATCTTAGTAGGGCAACTAGCAATACTAATTGAAATGATGAAAAATATTAAAATGGAAAAACTTTGTCAATAAATGTTGTAATGCACGATACTGTCTGCACCAGTAGTAATGCTAATACATCTATGGTGTTAGTCTGGAGGGACAGAATTTAAGTGTGTTCTGGGACCATTCAATTTCTTTTTAGTTGAAATTTGGCTAATAACTAACAAACCACTATTCTGTTTTTTGAAGAATCAACCTCTTGACCAAAATGAACTCTAGCAGAATTGTTACAGGTAAGTTTGTGCTATGGAGTACTTACAAAGGATAACTTTACAGGTTTAAGGCCAAGAGCTGATTGACCTACCAAATCATATAGTCAGATTGATCTGATCAGGAAAGTGACAGCAATGCCTCTACGTGTTCCATGATGCTAGAAAATATCTGCAAAGATCCTCTTAAGTAATACAGCTCTAATTACATTTCATTTCACGGCTCAGTACTATCATAATTAGTGACAAGAATTCTCTGTTAAGCCAGAAGGTGGTGTCAGGATTTAAATAAGTAAAAGCTACTAGTTAAGTTTGGCTAATACTTTGCCTTAAGTGTGCCAATGGCAATTTAGTTCCTCTGGGCTCCCAAATCCCTCTCAAAAGGGCATATAGAAGAAATCATAAAGGATCTGAGATTCTGGAAGAGTGTTATTATTTGCTTGCAACTTTCCAATTTTTTGTTGTTGTTGTTGACATGTACATATCATGTGTACTATTATTTATCTAATATTTTTCAGTCAGCTCATTAAAAAAATTTGGCTTAAATGTGTATCACCACCCACAATGGAAAATCATTATCATTTTCTATAAATAGAGGATAACTATAACATAATGATAATGAAAGGAAATTATTTTAATTAAAACCTAGGAAGATGGTTGCAGAAAGCTGTCACCCTGAGACAGCCTTTATTAAAGAGGGCGATTAGCAAGAATCAGAGAAAAGTTTTTAAGACAATTAAAAGGCCTGCAAGAGAAAGAAATGACTTTCTCACTATGTGACTCAGTATTATCTTATGCTGAGTCAGTAAACCACCTAAAATCATCGTGTCACTGGAAACACCAGGGCAGCCTAACTGCATCGTTTTCTACAAAAGACAAGACTGGACTGAAGAGAAAAAAACACTGAATAAAGAGACTTATTACACACATTGAAAAAAAAAGTCAACAAAATGCTAAAATGCCTCTCTGCCCTCCCTGATTCTGTCGAGCCTTACCACTTAAAATAAGCCCTGTCCCTTCCCTTTTCAAAAAAAAAAAAAAATGAATTCTAAACCAAGTAAACTCCATCAGGCATTTGGCTAGCTCCCTTCCTCATTGAAAGGCTTAGTCTGAGCTTTAATCGTCCACATTTATAGAATAACCCGTGGATTGAGCCCTGGGTCCCTCCAAGATCCCTAGACCATCCATCATCCAGTGAGTGTTCTCTTCTTCCCTATGGAAATCTTTCTTCACAGAGTCCCACAAGGCAGTGTCTGTCCTAGGTGATGGGCAATGAGGGTTGAGCTGAGTCTACCAGGGAGAAACTAGAAAAGTGAGATTTTGTTTCAAGGAATATAAGGTGCCAGATTCAGCCAAAAGAAGGACCTGCTCCCTACACAGAGGTAAACACTCTTTCGGAAATGACTCCCTGGATTGGAGACCAAGTTTGGGACAACCTTGGGAACCAGGAGCTGAAGACTGCAGGATCACATGGTGGAAGGAGCCTGGGTCACTGAGACACCACTGGAGAGTCTCCCCCATCTAGGGATGCTTGGATTGAACGAGGACAAACTCGCCCCACAGAATGTCCATAAACTGTTAAGAGACTGAAAAATCCAATACCGAAAGCCAGGGCTGTTAGTTAATACCTTTGTTGAGGCCCTTCAGTGCTCTGGCCCTGTCCACCTGGACTGAACAAATAGGAGCTGCAGGGGTGCCTCCAGGGGAGATCCCTGTGACCTTTGCAAGCAGGATCGGGCTTCCCTCCTGCCTAAGGAAACTTGAACTCAGGAGAATGAGCTTCCCCCAGGGACCTGGGCACAGGAGTCCTCCCCTGAAGGATGCCCACTGAAACACCTGATATGCTCAAGGGCAGAGTGGTAATGACATGGCACTGGTTTGACCTAGGCTTCCTGCAGAATCAGGTCAGGACTAGAGTGGTCAGTGCTCATGGCCTGGAGTCCTCTGCTGCATTGTTTTCTTCTTGCCCACATGCACTGGGTAAATAGTACTACTTTCCATTTGTGTAGTGAGCTGTTTTATAGAACCTGGTCTTCCCTCCTCCTCCTGCCCCCCAACAGCTGTCAGGTGTTGTCCGATGCTTGATTCAAGGCCCAAGTCTCTATGGGTTTCTCTAGGAGGTTCTGATATGGACTCTCTGATTGTAGAGAGAGTAAAGAGCCGGCAAACGTGAAGGAGAAAGAGCTAGCCAAAAGGTTTTCTGCCTGGGTTAAGTCAGTGAGTTTAGACTGATTGTACAAATCAATGAAGCCCCCAAGTCACTTCCAGTGAAGACCAGTCCTCTGAAGTTATAAACACTGAGTTTGGTAGCACTTATAAATCTGGACAGGTCCACTCGTCACTTGAGAATATTACAGAACTTTTCCAAACAGGACAGAAACCAGTGAGCTCCCTAAACCTTCATTTCATGGCTTAACTTTACGGATGGACACAGTCATTTGAAAATGCATTAAAATCCCTCAATTTCAAGTGACTGATAACGGAACATCATTAAAGCATCTTAGAAGAATGTAGAACAAGTTCAGAGAGAAATCATGGATGGTTTGGATAAAAGCCCTCATTTTGAAGAAAGCCTAAAACTGCTTTCCCAAGAAGCTGTAAGATAAAAGAAAAAGTGTGGGAAACAAACAGGAAAAAAAAGATGCGTGACAACTTGAAAACACAAAGAGGCTTTAAATGACAAAGAAAGCCCATTAAAATCTCTGAAGCAGTACTGATAATAAGTCTGACTGCTTTCTTTATTTCTTTTTTAAAGATTTTATTCATTTATTTCTAGAGAGGGGGAAAGGGAGAGGGAGAGAAGCATCAATGTGGTTGACTCTCGTGCGCCCCCTACTGGGGGCCTGGTCTGCAATCCAGGCATGGGCCCTGACTGGGAATCGAATCAGCAACCCTTTGATTCGCAGGCCTGCACTCAATCCACTGAGCCACACCAGTCAGGGCTGCCTGCTTATTTTTGGAAAAGATTACACAGATGATGGTTACCTGAAATCAGACAAAGAGAAAATAAAAAAAAGAAAATACAACTCCTCTACTGTCAATGAGAAGTCAATTTGAATATACTGATCCTGTTAAGTGTTTCTTTACAAAGCCTTGAAGAAGCGCTGGCTGGTGTAGTTCAGTGGATTGAATGCTGATCTGTGAACCAGAGGGTTGCCAGTTCGATTCCCCGACAGAACACATGCCTGGGTTGCAGGCCAGGTCCCCAGTAGGGAGTGTGTGAAAAGCAACCACACATTGATGTTTCTCTCCCTCTCTTTCCCCCTTCCTTCCCCCTCTCCCTAAAAATAAATAAAATCTTTTTAAAAAAGGCTTGAAGGAGAAAATCAAGGACCATTTAGTAAGTGAAGAAATCTGTATGAACAAATCACAGTTCAAATGAATGATCTCCAAACTCAACAAACATCTTTGCAGTCTGAAAATAGTTTGGAAGTGAGATTCAAAAGCCAATCAAAATTTCAAATACTGCTTGCTGGACTACATCAAGAACACGTAATGCAAAATTGCCGAAAAATCAACTGAAGAGAGAACTCATTGCTTAGAAACCTAGAAGAAACTTCCCAAAGTGTATGACAGTATTAGCCACATGCACCAGAAAGTATGACTCCTACAAGATGGCCTTGAGAAAAAACCGGATAGAAGCCCTTCCTTTTTGATAAGTTGGATTGTCTCCCATGAGAAAAAAGCTCAAGAAAGTTGGATGGCAGCCTGCCTGAGAAAAACTCAGAGCCAAGGAAAGAAAATAATCAAGATGACAAAAATTGGCTGAGGAAGTTTGAATTCCAGCTTTTCCCAAGTGGTTCCACTGTTCCACATGCTGCCCTGTGCAGAAGCCAGGGAGTATCAGGTCACTCCCTAAATCATTAGGTCCCCAAAGGAGGAGGAGGGGTTAAGCTGTGAGGACTCAGGAATCTGAGTCACCTGCAGTTTTGATTCAGGTTCACAGCAGCCAATTCCTAACTATCCATAGAAAGATGTGTTTTCTTGTTTAAAAATAATATTTAGATCAAGCTTCTTTCAGTTTAACTGTTTTTACTTATTTGATGCTATATTTGCTCAAATTGAAGTTTGATAGAATCGCAATTCCTAAGATAGTGTTTTGCGGATTTAGATGGTTTTAATAAAACTCTAGACCATTTCATTACATGTTCTAGAATTAGATCCATATAAGTATTGTATTTAGATTGAACTAAATGGTCCACTATTACTTAACCCATAATTGAATTTTTATACAATCAGGGACAGACATATAAATCAATAAATACTTCGTATAGGTTATAAACTATTAGAAGAAATCTGTAAAAGGAACTTAGTATTGACAATAAATTTTAGTTGAAAAAATATAAAACAAGAATTCTACCAAAACAAAAACTGAACACCATACCCTCAAGCAAATCTATTAGTATTTTTATTAGTTTAGCAATGAATTCTTAGATTTAGTGGGATATTAACACTTTGTTCATGACATTCTTTGCTGTTTGTAAATTTTCTGCAGTCAAAAATAAAAACTTTCCTTTGAAACAATCCTTTTTTCTATTCCTCTCAATCCGAATACAGGCACATCTCAGAGATACTGCAGGTTTGGTTCTGGACCACTGTGATAAAGAGTAATCTTTTTGCTGGTATAGGGTCTTGCCTTCAACTTATATATATATTTAAAACCCCCCAAAACATCTGTGAAGTACAATAAAATGAAGTTATGCTTGATAGTTTTATTTTCTTACCTCTTTACTGCTGTCATTACTACCAGGCAACAGGTCTTCAAACTATCTGCTTGACCCACCTAGAAACTTCCTAAATTGGCCCCCTTGCCTTTAGTCAGGTGAATGTGGCAGGTGGCACTGGGTCAATTGTTTTATGTAAGCTATCTCACCTAATCCTCACAGCAATCCTGCAAAGTAATTCAATTATCTTCATTTTACATGTACTAGCTTTGCTCATAAGCGTCAGTAGTTCCCCAATTACTTTCAGAATATTTTCCAATCCTCTATCACCCAATCGAACCTATTTTTTCTAAGCATTGGTCCTTTTAACCCATAATACCCTCTCAAACTCAATTGCTCTGTCCCCTATATGCTCTTTGTGCTTTTCTTTTTTAATTGAGATACGATCGACATATACTACTTAGGTATACATGAATTGCACATACTGTGAAATTATAGCCACAAAAAGTTAACATTCATCACTACAGCTACAATTTTTTCTTGTGATGAGAACATTTAAGATCTACTATCTTAGCACCGTTAAAATATACAAAATAGTATTGTTAACTTCCTTGTGCTTTTCTAAGACTGAATCTTTGCAGTCCTGGTTCTAAACATTTTAGTCCCAACACAAATGTCACCTCTTATACGAATCCACCTTTAGCATCTCCCTGCTCATCCCCTAGTTTTTATTCCTCTGACATTTACTTTTAACTTGTTATATTCTTTTGTGTGTGTGTGTTGAGGACAGGGATAGGATTTTACTTATCTATGTTGTTCCTACGTCTTCTGTGTTATATGGTTCTCAGTAAACGTGTGGAATGAATTTACACTGGTAATTATTTAAGAATGATATTGAAGATTACATACATAAAAACACATACACTGGTACCGTGGTACTCACTGTTAATTTGTTCCAGAACTTATGACGAGTGCTGAAACCCATGAGTATGTAACGATGAAGCTTTTTCTCTTGTTGGGCAGCATCCTGACTCATACAAGTTCTAGCAGGCACCGAGTGCTGAAACATTTTTTTCTCATCAAAATGCAATGAGTACAGGGTTTGACGAGTTCTGAAGCCAGTGAGTACCAAGGTATGGCTATACTTTTGATCCTCTAGCAATTTTCCACATATTATTTTTAACTATAGGAGTTTCTCACATTCAGATTTTGTCCCCAAGTAAACTATAAAAACCTGAAGTATGCCATGACCTTGGCCTTCCTTGTTTATTAAGGAAGAATAAAAAACAAAGGAAGGAAGGGAGGGAGGGAGGGAGGGAGGGAAAGAATTAAGCACCATCTTGTGCATAGCAAATGGTTGGTGAATAAAAATACCTGGGGCAAACAACATGTTATAGCAACAATAAGGCTTCAAGCTCAGGTGATGGCAAAACAACTTCTAAAATGACTTAAGGTAAATTATATATCATCTCTATGTTACACAAAGTATAATTTTGGATAACTAAACCCTCATTAAATTTCTTAGATCACTTTTGAACTTGCCACCTTCTCAAGCTTTTAATATTAAAGATTTCTACATTCACTCTCTGCTGTGAGCCAATGATATACTAGATTAATAAAGCATTTTCATTTATCTTAGTATACATATTATAGTCATCACTGCTTTAATTATATAACCATTGATGTCAATTAATTATTAAATACACCCATAAAATTGGAGGCTTGGAATGGGAGTGATCTACTAGTTACTTAGTATTTTATTTTTACATATAGAAAAAAATTTTAATTTATATAACTTTTAAATAATCACAAAAATTGACTTTTTTAAAATAAGAAAAATGATAGGAAATGGGAAAAAGAAGACCTAAAACATGAGGAGGGATATTATTTCAGTATGTATTAATTTAGCATTTAAATGATACTGAACACAAATATTCAAATGGCCTAATTCTATACTAAATGTGGAAACATACCTGTCTAGTACCACAAAGCCTTTCAGATAGCATTGTGCTGACTCTTCCTTACATGTGTGACCTTCAAAGAATAATTAATGATGACACTGAACACAAAAAACTGAGGAGTTTTGACATTGTGTTCAGGCTAAGATCCCAGAAATTCACATGACCTACAGCACTGGAGGCAAAGAGAAAAGAATTTGGCTTTTGATCATACAAATCCATTAAATCAGTCAAATTTCTAGTAAAACATGGAGTATTATTTTTAAAAGTAAACTAGATCTTAATTTATGTAGCTACCTGTATTTCTCGCTCACTTAATATATATTGAATGTCCACTGTGTGCCAGTCACTGGGGTGACAATGATGAGGACCACTGACAAGGTCTCTTTTTAGTAAATACTTTTAAAAAAAGGTTTATTTTCTTTTAGAGAGGGGAAGGGAGGGAGAGAAACATCAATCTGTTTCCTCTCATACACACCCCAACCGGGGACCAAACCCACAACTTAGGATGTGCCCTCACTGGGAATCGAGCTGGGGACCTTTTGCTTTGCATGACGATGTCCGACCAATTGAGCCACACCGGTCAGGGCACAAGGTCTTTTTTTAGGAATGACAGACATTGTACACAAATAATTTTATTACAGTTGTGAAGGAGTGATCTGTCTGTCCTTTTCAATCTACAACCTCAATCTGTTACTGCAGTATCATGATGCTGGCTGGGGTATGGTAAGGAGGAAGGAGGAGTTATGTAATATGTAATGAGAACTTGTAATGAATGAGTCAAAGAGAACATCTGGTAAGACCTGGAGGTATCTCGAACTTTCTAGGACAAAAAACAAAACAAACAAAAAGACCACCCAAAACAAGAATAAGCTGAAATGAAGCTGGAGAGGAAGGCAGGAAATTAAAAGACTGAAGAGTCTATTTAAGCCCTGAAGGGGAGGAGGGGAGAGCTTCACCCTAAAAGGTTCAGCAGGTTACACAGAGCTTTGAAGGTCATAATAGAATTTTGGATTTAGGAGTTAGAAAAGAATTAGTGGTTAATAATTCAGGTCCCTCACTGAGATTAAAATTGGACCACAGGTAATTCAGTTAGTTTCTGGAAGTGTCTTAGAGAATTCTTTTCAGACAAAAGAAACAGTTTTGAGTTGTTTTGTTTTAAAAGTTAAGTACATAAATACAATCACTTATTGAGCACCAGCTACATATAATATAAAGCATTTCAACATCACCCACCTCCCCCTGAAATCCATGGTCTTTCTAAACTGACAAAGAGACACTACAGGGTAGAAAACAGACGTGATTGGTAGAGGTACTATCTTAGAGCATAAATATAGGTTTCTGAGAGACTTTAGCAGCTTTCCAGGAATACCCTGACTGCCCTCTCCACTTTGATAACTAATAAATTTCAATGCAGTTTCTAAGGAAGTCTTTAGGTCTATTTTCCCCTACCATTTTCAACTCCAGGCTATAACTCCATGTGATGAGGTTTAACAATATCATTATAAATGAAATGTGAATGAGTATACAGTGTCCCAAGTAAGATAATGGGTATAAAGTTTCAATAGGTATACAATCTACCTTTTATTTAAAATGAGGCATATTCTGAAATATCACAATGTCAAACCCTGAGTATAAGCTGACCCATAAAAATTGTTTTATAATGGAATTTAAGTAACTGCTCTATAATTACTAAAAACAAAAAAGCAAAGAGTACTTATAAATAATTGAAGGTGTCCACATTTATTATTCTGAACTAAAAAAATCATGTTTTTAAGCATCATACTGGAAAATCAGTCACTATGAACCAACACCTCAGTATAAAAATAAACATATCAGGGGAAACTAGGTAAAGGGTATATGGGACCTCTCTTGTTTGCAACTTCCTCTGAATCTAAAATTATTTAAAAATAAAGTTTTAAAAAATATATCTGGGGTGTATAAACAGAGTGTATACATTGGCCTGAAAAATTACTTATTTTGGTTAATGTAGAATGTGGTGGTGGACTTACAGAAAAAAAGTTAAAATAATAGATAATTTCAAGCACCTCGCTCAAATACCTGCTCTACCACCCACTAGGTGGGTGCCCTTGGACTTATCACTTAACCTCTCAAGAGTACTGTGAAAATCAAATGAGGTGTGAAAGTACGGTTTGTAAACTGTAAGGCCCTGTACAAATGCTAGCTATTATTAATTAAAAATTTCCAGCCTTAATTCCTTTTCATAAAGGACTATCTTCATTTTGTATCATATATTCTTTCAATGGAATGTGAGCGCACTTTAAAAATGGTCTTCAAACAGACAAATACAGCAACTCAGTTTATTACATGCAGATTCTTCTGCATTGTTGCTAACAGTTCACTGGTCCAAAATTACTAAAATACTTAAAAAACTATACATTATGTAAACAAAACATAAATAAGACAGCATAGTTCTTTGTACATATAGTTTAGTACAGGTTATTAGGGATTTGGGAATATGTACAATTTTACACCATGGACTGCATTTTCACAATGCATAAATATATATATATATTTTTTTTACAGAAACAAAAATAAGATTTCACTAATGACACAGAATACCATATTGTAGATACACACTGCAAAGTCCAAATTCAAGAAGAAACATGTCAATGCAAGTGTGCCAAAGGCTAGCTTACTCCAAACTAGTCAAATTTGACTTTGTTCAATTTGTTATACAGACAGGTAAAGCCTGTCTACTTGAAACAACCAACCTCTGAAAACATACAGTAACAAGTGAAATGGAACAGATTCTTCCCTCCCCAAGAAAACAAAGCCTTGTTGCAAGCTAATGAAAAGATACATTAAAACACACACACACACACACACACACACACACACACACACACACTATGTATAGTATGTTTTCAACAGTATAATCAACAGTTAAAATTTATATGGGAGTCAAAACAATGCCCCATTATTTAAAAACTGGCTCGTTTAGTCTAAAGTCAAGATGCAGCTGTGTCAGGCTTCTCTAAGCCAGATGACTGAAAAGCTGGGAAGACAGAAGCAGGGTTTCGACTGGCAGATACAATTTGAGAGAGAGATGAAGACAGTGAAGAAACCTTAGATGCTGGAGTACTTATGGTATTCAAAATGGCTCCTTCTGGGCTAACCAACAATTTTTTGACTGAGGTGTCCAAATGAAATACTGAAGTGCTACTTGGCAGTGGAGGATTACTAGAGCAAATGGCAGAAACCAAAGATGTCTTACCTAAAAGCGTACCTGGAGGAGGCTTAATTACTGAAGTCAGTGACACCGTTGGCACAGGAGGTGGAACAGAAACTTTAGCAGTTGTGTTTATGATTTGTGATGTTGTATGTACTGGGGGTAGAGAACTTGCATTCCCAAGAGAGTTGACAATTTTTGTAGAGGTTCTTAGAGACTGTTTTAAAGGGTGCCCACTTAAAGAATTATTTGATGCTAGTGTGATCTTCTGGGCAGGATTATCGACTAGCATAGGCTGAATGCCTTGGCCAGTGTTAAGAACTAAAGGAGGTCCGTATTTTGGATTAGTGGATATAAGGAGAACATGGCTGCCAGCTCCAAGACCTTGTGGTGGAACAATAAACCGGGTTCCATTAATCATGATCTGAGTACCAGGTGCCAAAGGTGTACTGGTGTTGATGACTATTTTTTGCTGAATACAAGGTTCACTGAACTGACCTCCTACCACACTAGTCACATTTGATGGTACTGTAGCACTGTGAATAGTAGAGCCACCTGGAATAGAACTGTAACTGGAGGTTGATTTTACCAAAGCAGGGGACATTTGCTGGTTTGGCAGAGAAGCAAAACTGGAAATATTAATTATTTTACTGGGACTTGGTGAAAGGGATGGCAATTCAGTCTGAGGTTTATTTGTGTTTGTATTTGTTGGCACTGTAGCTGAAATCCCTGGTGACTGAAACTGGACAGAAGTCCGAGATTGTCTTTTAGAAAGAGATACAGAACGTGTGGCTCCTGTTGCCACTTGTGGAACCGTGTTGATTATTTTAGGGGATATAGTCACAGGTGTAGGCAAGGCAACATTAACAGGAATTTGCAAAGCTGATGTCAAACATTTAGGAGACACTGTTGGTTGTGTAGTTGAAATCAGAACAGATGATGCAAGATGTCCTGTTTTCACAGTTGATATAGCCACAGTGTTTCCGAGATTTGATGTGCAAAGTCTATTTGACAAAATAGGCATAATTCTTGAAGAGGTATCATTTCCACTGACTAAAATAGGAGGTCGTGTCCCAACTGAAGCAGAGGTTGAGGTCGCTGAAAGAGAACCTAAAGACGCATTTGCTCCTGTTACTGAAAACATGTTTACTGCTTTTGCTGCAGAAACCACTGATTCATTAACAGGAGTAGTATTTTGACTCACAAAATTTGAGCTTACTGGAACTGAATTACCACTTGTTGACAATGGCAAAACAAAGCCCTTGGTACTTTTTTCTTCTCCTTTTGAGGTTACATTTTGCAATATGTTAATTGATGGTATAGCTGACACACTGCCTGAACTATTTACAATTGCTTGACCTATGTTTAGTCCAATTTTCACATCTCTTATCTGAGAAACAGTTGGTGATGAATTTATTTTTATTGGTGTTCCCACTGTAGATGGAATAAGTACTATCTGGGGCTGCTCTGGAGTCTTAACATATGTTTTACTCAAGGGGGGAGGAAGAGTTTGTTTTAATGGTTCTGCCACAATAGCTGAAGTGCCACTGGAAATTGGAGCATTAATAAAAACTAATTTCTGCGCAGGAACACCTGTAGGTGTTGGTGCAGGTGTCACATTAATTGCAGTTCCACTGCCAGAAGAAAGAACAGATGGAGCTGATACCAGCATAACTTTCTGAACTGCTGTTCCACTGATTACATCTCCGTTTGTTGCTGCTGTTGCTTCTGATCTTGTAACAGGGAAACTTTGGGTGATATAATCTACTTGTTGTTGTTTAGTTGAAGTATGAATAACATTTGCATTGGTTTGTCCAAAATTTCCTGTTGACAGGCCAACTATGCCCACTGAACTATTTGCTGTTGATGGTAGCAGAGTACTAGAAGAAACAGAGGTCTTTAAGGGAGAAGAGGGCATGTGTGAAGTCTTATCTATCATGTGACCCAAATTACCACAAGGTTGGCCTAATGTAAGTTTGAGATTTTTCCCCGTGGATGAATTAAAACCAGCTGGAATGGAAACAGAAGTCGGTGTTTGGCCAAAAGGCGGGAGACTAGATGTAGTAGTCATTCCAGCTACTGGTGGAAAAGCAGAGGATGATGGAGTTGTTGATTTTGGCACCAGAAATGCCTGAAGCTGAGGAGCGAAAGTGAAAACTGAACTTGAAGATAAACTGTTGGGTGAATTTTGATCTGTATTTGTCTGTACTTTTACAACTCCAGTGTTCCCACCTCGTGTCCTAACAAGAATTGACTGTGAATCCCTTATACACACAGTTTTCAGTTCTTGCTTTGCTTCAGAAGAATCAGCAGTTTGTTGTGCAAAACAATTGAGGGAGCTACCAGGATTTGCAGATCCACTTAGTGTTGCTGCTGATAACAGAGGCTGAACTGTTGAAGAAATGGTGGGTGAAGAAATGGGCTGGGGGAATGTGGCTGCCGAGACTGTATTCTTGACTTTTCCCCCCTCGCTCTCGCTATTCTTAACTGGTGGTGTCAATAAATTACTTATGGAGGTTACAGGTGACAAAGGCTGTGGTCTAGCACTACTTATATTTGACAAAGGTGTAATTGTTTTGTTGAAAACTGCACTAGGTAGATGGGTAGAAGAAACAGTTCCTGTAGACTTCACAAGAACTGATGCTGAAGAAGAGTTTACATTTGCTGTCTGCTGGAAAGATAAACATTGTTCTGTACCTTTCTGTTGAAGTGGTGGTATTTCTTTTGCAACTGCTCTCCCTTCCTTGTGCTGAATCACAAAATTCTTAGGCAAAATGAGAACCTGCTGCATGATTTTTTCTCCTGTTTTAGGATCTAGCACAGGTTGCATCTGAATCTTTACAGAGCTGTTATGAAGGTCTATGGGCAACCACTGGCCACAGGGCATTTTGTATACCATCTGTAAAGGACCTTTTTTACTGGTGTGGCAGGTCAATGCTGGCTTTATGGGGCTCACTTCTGGAGAAGATATAACTGGCTTTTCCACAGAAGAAGTGCTTCTACCTGTGGAGGGGGGCAGTTGATTTGTTAAGGTCACTTTGTTCCCAATATTCTTTGCAAGCAAGGCCTGAATAGGTTTGGTCCCTTTCTGGAGAGTAGACACTGGTGCTGAATCCACTGAGGCGAATGACTCTGGAAATAGTGGCTCTGTGTGGTCTGGTTCATTCAAACAGTCAATCTGCATAGCATCTTCTGCATTTTCAATTGTTGTCTCATTTGTGCTTAACTTTGCTTTCTTCCTTGGAGAAAGCTCTTTTGTGCTATCATCCAGATGACTAGTTTGTTTAAACTGTCGCTTAAGTGTTTTAGGCAGTGTCTTCAGTATATCTTTAGAAGGCAATTCCTTTTTCAACATCTTGCTTCTGGCCATAGGAAAATCTATTTCTGACAATTTCATATCAGCTAAAAATGATAAAACAAGCAGTTTTGTTAATATAAACAGCAAGTAAATAGTAGTAAGACCAATATTAAAAAGAAAGTCAATCTTTGAGCTGACAATTTATTAAGAAATCTATAGGGTGATTCAAAAGTCTCAGTCCCACTGAAGGAATTAAGGTAAGGTGACCTTTGACGTGGTAATCTTGATATCATAAACATTTCCAAGAACAACATATTACTAATGAGAAAATTATATTTGCTCAACTTCTGCTAATTCTGCTGACTATACAAGTGCAAAAGGAAATTTTCCATCTTTTAAATGGTTCGAGCCAGCAATTAGGGCTCAAAATTTAGATTTAGAAAAAAAAATTTAGTCTCATTCTCTTCTTCACAGGGAAATCTTGATATCAAAGAAAGATAGTTCTTCATTCTAATCTATTTTTAGAGATTCTAAAGGATGAGAAGTGTCCAGCTTTTACTGGTTTTTAATTGTCCCTATAGTGAAAAATTTATATTCATATCTGGTTAAACTGGGTTGATAAGAAGTTACTCTTTTTCAATTTACCAAAAAACAGGTTAAAAAACAACAGGTTAATTCATTTCTAACCTAAGTTTTCATTCTAACCCTCTTTTATGACTAAAGAAAGTTATTTAACTTTCTAGACTTACAGAATAATATGATCTAATGCATTGAATAAATTATAGATACTCTAATACAGCCTCCTTATTAGAATGATGTGTCCACTCAGGTCTCATTAGGCTGTCAGCCTTAGTCATTCCTCATAAAAAAACTTCACAGTATCAGGGACTTGCCAAGTTCCATTTAAAGCACACATCAGAAATAGTGCTTGAAAAACAGTGAAAATAAGAGGAGGATGAACCTATTTCAAAGGAATTGCAGATCAAGAATGTGTGGAACCTATCTCAAAGGAACTACAGATCAAGGATGTATGGTCTGTAATGAGCAATGACACACCTATTGTTTGGAGTCAGGCACTGGCTCCAGAAACTCCTAGAAATGTAATAATGACTTCAAAGAGCCTTTTATAAGGACGTAGTACACTTTTAAAACATCCGATTTCTCCAATCAATATACTTCATTAACCAGGTTATTTTTATCTCCACAAAATATACTGAAACTTCTCTGTGCTTTTAGTACTGATTTTAAAAAGAAGTTGTAATGCCTACCTGAATCAAAGTGATCTTTCAACAGGGTATCTGGAGGTTCTGTTGAGTCTATAGATTTACTGATTTCTACTTTAGGAGATTCTTTTCCAGGATCTCCTTCACCTTCTTCAGTAGTCCATAGTTCTCTAGTAAATTTATCATGATCAGGCTGTCTTCTGAAATCATCATAGTCTTTCTTTAGGCGGCTCCTGAAACACAATGCCCAACATAACAAAACAAATAAATAAATAAATACTAAACTCTTTGAAGCTAAACTTTTAACATTTTAAACTATGTATTAAAATATTTTCAATTAAGTCACAAAAAACTATGTTTTAATTTTAAGTGTGTCTAAGATGCTTAGTTCAGTCTTGCCAATGATTATTGTTCAAGAAGACAAAACCTAGGGTGCACGCATTAGAAATTGAAAAGATAGTATCTGCAATTTCAGAATAAAGTGTTTGAACATATCACCTATTTGTCTTCCTCAATGCTGTTGTTAGGCCTAGTAAATGAGAGAAAAGTATTTTTTTCTAAGTATATTGATAAAAATAGGTTTTAGATAGTCTTAAAATTACTGATTATAATATAGTTAAAAAGGTCACTTAAATATTTAATCAAGAAATTCTAGGACTTCCAGCCAAGATGGAGGCATAGGTAGATAGATATGCTTCCCTTCCTTGCACAACCAAAAGAAGGATAACACCAATTTAAAAACAAAAAATGAGAAGTGCCAGAAAATTGAACTCTATGGAAGCCTAACAGTCAAGGAATTAAAGAAGAAACATTCATCCAGACTGGTGGGAGGGGCGGAGATGGGCAGCTAGGGCAGTGAGGACACACGGTAAGGTGGCAGCTGGTGGACTGGGTGGTTCCACATTCACATGTGGATAAACTGGAAGAAACAAATAGGAAGTGAGACAGACTGCGAAACCCAGGGTTCCAGCACAGGGAAATAAAATCTCAAAACCTCTGGCTGTAAAAAGCTGTGGCTGTTGCGGGGGTGGGAGAAACTCCCGGTCTCACAGGAGTCTGTGGGAGGGGCTGACGGGGTCCTAGAATGTACACACACTCACCTACCTGGGAATCAGCACTAGAAGGACCCAATTCGCTTGTGGGTAGTGGGGGGAATATACTTAAAAAAAATTACTCTCAGGATTAAATGATGCACTTTTTTGTTTGTTTATCTCTGTAGATACTGTTTCTTAGAATTTCTTTGTTTAAAGTATATTTTATTATGATATTACACGTGTCCCATTTTTTTCCTCCCCTTTATCCGCCTCTGCCCTGCACCGCCCATCCCTCCAACGTTCCCTCCCTCTTAGTTCATGTCTATAGGTCGTACATATAAGTTCTTTGATTTCTCCATTTCCTATACTATTCTTAACCTCCCCCTGTCTATTTTGTACCTACATTTATGCTTCTTATTCCCTGCACCTATTTCCCCTTTCTCCCTCTGCCCCCTTCCCACTGATAGCCCTCCATGTGATCTCCATTTTTGTGATTCTGTTCCTGTTCTAATTGTTTGCTTAGTTTTTGTTGTTAGGTTCAGTTGTTGATAGTTGTGAGTTTATTATCATTTTACTGTTCATAGTTTTTATCTTCTTTTTCTCAGATAAGTCCCTGTAACATTTCATATAATAAGGGCTCAGTGATGATGGACTCCTTTAACTTTACTTTCTCTGGGAAGCACTTTATCTGCCTTCTATTCTAAATGATGGCTTTGCCAGATAGAGTAATCTTGGATGTAGGCCCTTGCCTTTCATGACTTTGAATACTTCTTTCCAGCCCTTTCTTGCCTGCAGGGTTTCTTTTGAGAAATCAGCTGATAGTCTGATGGGAATGCCTGTGTAGGTAACTCTCTCCTTGTCTCTTGCTTCTTTCAAAATTCTCTCCTTATCTTTAATCTTGGGTAATGTAATGTCATGATGATGTGCCTTGGTGTGTGCTTCCCTTGGGTCCAACTTGTTTGGGACTCTCTGAGCTTCCTGGACTTCCTGGACGTGTATTTTCTTTGCCACACTGGGGAAGTTCTCCATTATTTTTTCAAATAAGTTTTCAATTTCTTGCTCCTCCTCTTCTCCTTCTGGCACCCCTATGATTTGGATGTTGGAAGGTTTAAAGTTGTCCCAGAGGTTCCTAAGCCTCTTCTCAATTTTTAAAATTCTTGTTTCTTTATTCTGTTCCGGTTGAATGTTTATTTCTTCCTTATGTTCCAAATCATTGATGTGAGTCCTGGTTTCCTTCTCTCTATTGTTAGTTCCCTGTATATTTTTCTTTATTTCACTTTGCATAGCCTTTACTTTTTCTTCTATTTTGCAACCATACCCAACCATTTCTGGGGGCATCCTGCTTACAGTGCTTTGAACTCTGCATCTGATAGGTTGGCTATCTCTTCATCACTTAGTTGTGTTTTTTCTGGAGTTTTGATCTGTTCTTTAATTTGGGCCATATATCTTTGTCTGGGTGCACCTGTTACATTGTAAGGAGTGGAGTCTTAGGTATTCACTAGGGCGGGGCAACATGCTTTGCTGTGTTGTGGTACTATATGTGGGGGAGGGGTCAGAGAGGGAACAATGCCGTTTGCTTGGTTCTTGGCCTGCTTTCAGTCACTTCCCCTGCTACCCAGAAGCAAATTGGGCCATTCTGGTGCCAATTCCCGGGTTGGTGGGGTTGTGTATGTTTCAGGACCTTCAGGTCTCTGACAGTAACTGTATCTATACCTTTGGGTCTCACTAGAAACAATTATTAAGCATAGGGAAATAAAGCAGAAAGGTGATTTTCCAGAGATCCTTTTCAAATAAAAACATAATAGTTATGTTTCTCTGAAACTATGCAGAAATGGAAATATTTCCAAATGATTATGGTATTTTAGAGATTCTTTATTATTCCTTTTGCTTTCAACTGAGTTTTTCTATTCTACCTCTAACTTTTAATCTTTATTTTTTGTTTGTTTTTAAAAGTAATCTGAACATACATTCTCCAATTTATTTTTGCTACAAATTCTTATTTTTGCATATTGAGGTTTAAGTGTTACTTCTGTCACTTAACAACTTTCAGACTTTGGGCAAGTACCTTAAACTTTCTACGCATCAGTTTACTTTGCACGATAGCCATAATAACACTATTTACCTCATAGTATGTGTGGCACACAAATATTCAACAAATGTTAATTACTCTCAATTTATGTTTTAAATTAATGCTTAAAGGTTTTATAGAGTAGATAAGAGTTGTAAGATACTAAAATGGGTTACCAAAGAATAACGGTAAAATTAATTTTCTTTTAGAAATATCTACTTGGACTCATAATTTCCTTCCTTCTCAGTCTCAACCACTGACTTTGCTTCTTATTTCAGGGAAAATGGAGGCATCACACAAGGATTTTCACATGTTCAAAACTCACCTGCAACTTAAGACCTTCATTTGTACTCGTATTTTCTGTCATCTTATCTAAGCTAACTCCTCCACTTAATAATCCTCTCTCACCTCTTCAAGAATATCACTCTTCCAAATGTCCCTTCCTTTACCTGAGTCTATTTTTGCCTCTGTATTAGATAATTTCCACCAGTATACAACCACGTTATTTCTCTCATTAAAAAAACAACAACAAAGCACCACCTCTCTTGACTCCAACTCCTCCTTCTCCAAGCACTGCCCTGTTTGTGTGCTCCACTTTATAGCAAAATTCTAATTTCTCTCCCATAATTCTCTTAAACAGAATCCTAACTTTTATGCAGTTCCCTACCAACGCAGCTCATCAAGGTCATCAATGATCTTCTGTTGCCAAAATTCAATAACAAATCCTCAGTCCTCATATTCATAAATCTATCATGAGCAGTTCTCATTGACAGTTTCTTTACCTGGTTTCCAAGACACCACTCTCTCTCTTGGTTTTCCTTCTATCTCACTGATCACTCCCCTTCGCAGTCTTTTCTGCTGAGTACTACTCATATCCACCATCTCTAAATGTTGGAATGCCACAGGGTTCAGTATCTCTTCTTATCTATGCTCATATTCTAGGTGACTTCTACCAGACTCATGCTGAAATATAATCTATATCCTGACAACTCCCAAACTTAAATCTGGCTTACTCCCTTAGGCTGGGAACTCATATTAAAATTGCCTACTCGATAACCCCAATTAAATGTCTAAAAAGTGTATCAAACTTAACATATTGAAATTCCAACTCTGAACCCCTTTCTTCCTGCTCCAAACCTGTTACTCCTTCCTTTAGTTTTCCTTATCTTAGCTAGTGGTAATTCTACTATTCCAGTTAAGACCAAAGATACTGGGGCATTATCTTTATATTCTCATTTTTGCCCCTGACACTCCATATCTAATCCCACCTTCAAGATTTATCCAGAATCCAACCACTCCTTGCCATCTGCACTGCTACTATCCAGGTCCAAGCCACTATCATTTTTTTTTTTTGCCCAGATCTGCTATGTTGTAGCTAATTTCTCGGCCTTCATCTTTGTCCCTTTACACACTAAAAATAGCAGGCACAGTGAATAAACAAATTTCAAAGCACATGCCCTGCCTCTGCTTAAACCCCCCAAAGGCTTCTCAACTCAGAGTAAAAATGAAGTCCTTAAACACCTATGTGATCTGGCTACCTTTCCCTATACTTCTCTTACTCTTACCACCTTCCTCCTCACTCACTCATTCTTGTTACACTTGCTCCTTTGCACTTCCTCTAAATGTCAAACATGCTTCCAATCTTAGGGATTTTCATCTTCTTTACTACAAGACTCTTTCCTTCATTTCCTTAAAATCTTTGTTCAAACCATCACCTTATCAGGGAATTTCTCTGACATTCTGGTAAAAGAGCAGAAAGGTGGTGCTCTTTTACCAGAAAGAACAATCATAATCGTGTCCAAACAAGGCACTTCCTATTCCCCTTACCCTGCTTTTTCTTCATAGCACTTATCACCATCTGACATTTGAGTTTGTCCTTTTCTTCCATTAGGCTATAAGCCACAGATGAAGCTAGAAAGTAATAACAAAGGCAGTCTGGAAAATTTACAAATTTGTGAAAATTAAACAACACACTACTGCACAACCAATAGACCAAAGAAATCATAAGGGAAATTGGAAAATGCAGATGAAAAACAATAAAAACATAGCATATCAAAACTATGGGACACAAAGAAAGCAGTGCTAAGGAGAAAAATTAAAGCTATAACCTCTTACATTAAAAAATAAGAAAGATATCAAATCAACCACCTAAATTTATAACTTATGAAACTAGAAAAAGAAGAACAAACTAAACCCAAAGCAAGCAGGATAGAAATAATAAAGATTAAGTAAATGAAGTACAAAAAAATAAAAAAAGAGTAGAGAAAAATCATTGTAACCAAAAGCTGGTTTTGTTGATCTCTGAAAGATCAACAAAAGTGACAAAACTTTAGCTAAATGGGCTAAGAAAAAAAAAGACTCAAATTACTAAAATCAGAAATGAAAGTTGGGCCATTAGTACCAATTATAAAAGGATTATTAGGAGTACTATCAACAACTGTATGACAATAATTGGGTAACCTAGATGAAATGAACAAATTCCTAGAAACATAACACCTACTGAAACTAAGTCATGAAGAAACAGAAAATCTGAATAGATCTATAACTTGTAAAGAGATCATATTAATAAACCAAAGAATATTTTGATAAAGAAGACCCCTGGACCTGACAGCTTTGCTGGTAAATTTTACCAAACATGTAAGAACTAACACCAATTCTTTTCAAACTTTTTTAAAAAACTCAAAAGGAGGAAACATTTCTTAACTCATTCTTTGAGGCCAGCATTATCCTGATGCCAAATCCAATAAAGACACTACAAGGAAACAAAACCACAGACTACTATCTCTTATAAACACTGATTCAAAAATTCTCAACATACAAGCAAATCGAGTTCAGTAGCATATTATAAGAATTACACACCATGACTAAATGGAACTTATTCCTGAAATGCAAGGATGGTAAAACATACAGAAACTGATTAATGTAATATACCACATTAACAGAATTAAGGAAAAAAAAAAGATCATCTCAATTGTGGCAGAAACAGCTTTTAACAAAAATCAATATCCTTTCATAATAAAAACAATCAACAAACAAGAAATAGAAGAAAACTACCTCAACATGAAAAAAGCCATACATGAAAACTCCACAGCCAACATCATACTCGATGGTAAGACTGAAAAATTTTTCTCTAAGCACATGAACAAGGCAAGGATGTTTGCTTTTGCTACTTCTATTCAACACTGTGCCAGATGTTCTAGCCAGAGCAATTGGGCAAGAAAAAGAAACAAAAGGTATCCAAATTGGAAAGAATTAAAATGATCTGTTCAGAGATTATATATTTTAAAAATCCCGAGTCTATAAAAAAATTGTTAGAATAAACAAATTCAGCAAAGTAGCAAGATATAAGTCAACACACAAGAATCAGTTGCATTTTTATAGACAAACAATGATCAATGTAAAAAGGAAACTAATAAAATAATTCCATTTATAGTAATATCAAAAAGAATAAAATATTTAGGAATTAATCAAGAATGAGAAAGACTTCTACAATGAAAACTAAAAAACAAAAACAAAACAAACAAAAAAACCCCACTGGAGAAAGAAATCAAAGAAGACATGAATATATGGAAACATCTCATGTTCATGGATTGGAAGACAATGCATTTAAAAAATTTTTTCAGTAACAGTTTACATTCAAGATTATTTTGTATTAGTTTCAGGGATACAGCATAACGGTTAGACAATCATATACTTTAAAAAGTGGTTCCCCTGGTATTTCAAGTACCCATGTGGCACAATACATAGTTATTACAATATTATTGGCTATATTCCCTATGTTATGCTTTACATCCCCATGACTATTTTGTGATTACTGATTTGTACTTCTTTGACTCTTCAACTTTTTCACCCAACCCCCCCAATACTCACCCCTCTGGCAACCAAACAGTTTGATCTCCGTATCTATGAATCTGTTTTTATTTTGTGTGTTTATTTTGTCCTCTAGATTCCACATATAAGTGAAATCATATGATATCTATCCTCTGACTTGTTTCATTTAGCATAATACCTTCCAGGTCCACCTGTGCTGTCACAAATGGTAAGATTTCATCTTTTTTTTTTTAATGGTCAGGTAACAGTTCATTGTATATATGCACCATTGCTTTTTTTATCCACTCTATTAATGGGCACCTGGGTTGCTTCCATACCGTTGCTATTATTATAAATAATGCTGCAATGAACATAGGGTGGATATAGTCTTTCAAATTAGTGTTTTGGATTTCTTCAGATATATGAAGTCTGGCTGGAAAAAGTCAAGCCACTATTAATATGGGAATGGTTTGTGCAACACTGATGTAACTTGGCAGCAAAGGAGAGTGGATTGGAATGTGTATGCGTGAACAATGACAACTTCACTGTACTAGTCAGTGGGGGTGGTAGATGCTACTGTGTGGCTGTCATATTCAAAATGACTGAGTGAGTAAAGCAATGAATCTCCATCAAATTTTGCATGAACCTTGAACATTCCTCCATGGGAACTATTTGGATGATTCAGAAGGCCACAGCTATGGGCAACTGGTGACTGGCAGCTTTATTATGACAACACGCCCATTGTGCATCACGTCTCATGCAAAGTGTTGAGAGGAACATCAAATCACCCAGGTGACTCAGCCCCCCTATAGCCCAGATTTGGCACCCTGAGATTTGAAAGGGAAGAGATTTCAGACCATCAGTGAGATTCAGGAAAATATAATGTAGCAGCACATCACTACTGTGATAACTGTGTGAGGTCCCAGGCATGACTGTCCCATGTACAATGTTTCTTGTATCTTGTATGTTTTTCAATACATGTCTCTATTTTTCATATTACGTGGCTGGATACCTTCTGGACAGAGCACACATGCTGAGAAGTAAAATCACTGGGTCATAAGGTAGTATTATTTTTAATTTTTTAAGTTACCTCTATATTGTTTTACACTGTGGCTGCACCATTCTGCATTTTCACCAATTTTGCAAGGTTTCCTTTTCTCCACATCCTTGCCAATAGTTGTTTGTTGATTTACTGATGATAGCAATTCTGACAGGTGTGGAGTGATGTCTTAGTGTGGTTTTAATTTGCATTTCTGATAATTATTGACATTGAACATCTTTTCATGTCTATTGGACATCTGTATGTCCTCTTTCGAAAAATGACTACTCTGGTCTTTTGTTCATTTTAAAATTTGATTGTTTTCTTGGTGTGTGTGTGTGTGTTGAGTTCTTTATGAATTCTGGACATTAACTTCTATTGGATATATCACTGGCAAATATCTTCTTCCATTCAGCAGGATGTATTTTTGTTTTGTTGATAGTTTCCTTTGTCGTGGAAAACATTTTTAGTTTGAATTAATCCCATTTGTTTATTTTTTCTTTTGTTTCCCTTGCACAGGAAAAAATATTGCTAAGAGAAATGTCAGAGATTTCACTGACTATGTTTTCTTCTAGGAGTTTTATGGTTTCAATTTTTACATTTAAGTCATTAATCTTCTTTTAGTTTATGCTTATATATGGTGTAAGAGATGGTCTCATTTTTTTTCATGTATCTGTCCAATTTTTCTAACACCATTTACTGAACTGACTGTCTTTACTCATTATGTTCTTGCCTCCTTTGTCAAATATTAATTTACCATATAGGCATGAGTTTATTTTTCGGCTCTCTGTATTATTCCATTGATCTATATGTCTTGTTTTTTTGACAGTACCATGTTGTTTTGATTACTATAGCTTTGTAATATAGTTTGATATCAGGTAGTATGAGAACATCCAACTTTGTCCTTCTTTCTCAGGAGAGCTGTGGCTACTTATGGCTCCACATAAATTTTTGGATTACTTGTTCTAGTTCTGTGAAATACATCATAAATATTTTGATAGAAATTGCAATGAATCTACATATTGTTTTGAGTAGTATGGAAATTTTAGTGTTAATTCTCCGTATCCACGAGCACAGTATATGCTTCCATTTATTTGTATCTTTTAAATTTCTTTTTTCATTGTCATAATTTTCTGAGTTTAGGTTTTTTATTTTCTTGGTTAAATTTTTTTCCTGGGTTTTTTTTGATGCAATTATAAATGGGATTTTCTTAGTTTCCCTTTCTGACAGCTCATTAATGGTATATAAAAAGGCAACCGATTTGTGAATATTTATTTTGTATCTTACTACTTTAACTGAATTCACTTATCAGTTCCATTAGTTTTTTTATGAAATCTTTCAGGTTCTCTATATACAGTATCATGCCATCTGTAAATGATGACAGTTTTATTCCTTCCTTTCCAATTTGGATGTCTTTTACTTCTTCCTCTTGTCTGACTGCTGTGGCTAGGACTTCTCTCATTATGATGAGTAAGAGTGGTGAAAGTAAACATCCCTGTCTTGTTCCCGATTTTAAAGAAAACAATTAAAAATTTTCCCCATTGAGTATGACACTGGCTGTGTGTGGGTTTGTCAATATATGTCCTGTATAATGTTGAGGTATATTCCCTCTATTCCCACCTTGCGGACGGAGTTTATCATACATGTGTGCTGGATCCTATAAAATGATTATTCAGGATCTATTGATATGATCATTATGATTTTTATCCTTCATTTTGTTTATGTGGTATATCACATTAAGTGATTTGCGAATACCATACCAAACGTGTATCCCTGGAATAAATCCCACCTGATCATGATGTATGATCTTTTAAACATATTGCTGAATTCGGATTGCTAGTGTTTTGTTGAGCATTTCTTCACCTATGTTCATCAAGGATATTGGCCTACAATTTTCTTTCTTTGCAGTGGGAAGACAATATTTAAAGATGTCAATAATACTCAAATTAATGGACAGATTCAATGTAATCCCTATCAAAATCCCAATGGTGTTTGTTGCAGAAACAGAAAAATCCATCTTAAAATTCATACAGAATCTCAACCAACACCAAGAAACCAAAACAATCTTGGGGAGAGTAAAAACCCCAAAGTGGTGTATTCACACTTCCCAATTTCAAAAGTAACTACAATATGAAGGTACAGTAATCAAAACAGTGTGGTACTGGAATAAACAGACATATAGACCCATAGAACAGAATCTAGAAATAACCCTTTTGTTATATGGTCACATAGTTCTTTACTAAGGTGCAAAGACCATTCAATGAAGAAAGAACAATCTTTTCAACAACTAGTACTAAGAAAAGTGGGTATCCATATACAAATGAATAAAGCTAGACTGTTTCCTAACAGCCTGTACAAAAGTTAACTACAAATGGCTCAATGGTCTAAATGTAATAGCTAAATCTATAAACCTCTTGTTAGAAAACATTGGGCAAAAACTTCATGACATGGGATTTGGCAATGACTTCTTCGATATAACATAACTCTAAAGACATAGGCAACAAAGGAAAAAATAGACAAATTAAACTTCATGAAAATAAAAAAGTTTTGTGGATTAAACTATCAACAAAGTAAAATGGTAGCCCAATAATGGGAAAAATATTTATAAATCTTATATCCAGTAAAGGATTAATAACCAGAATATATACAGAATTCATAAAACTCAGCAATAAAAAGTCAAACAAGCTGACCCAAAAATTGGCAAAAAACATAAACATTTCTCCAAAGATATACAAATGGCCAATAATCACATTAAAAGATATTCAATATCACTAATCATTAGAAAAATGCAAATTAAAACTACGACAACATACCACCCACCTCATACTAAGACAGCTGCTATTAGAAAAAACTAGAAAATAACAAACATTGGTGAGAAGGTGAAGAAATAGGAACACTTTTGTGCACTGTTGGTAGGAATGTAAAACTGTACAGTTATGGTGGAAAACAATATGATAGGTCCTCAAAAAATTAAAAGTAGAATTATGATATGATCTGGCAATCCCCCTTCTGGATATATACACAAAGAATTGAAAGCAGGGTCCTGAGATATTTGTATACCTATGTTCAGAGCAGCATTATTCATAATAGCTAAAAACATGAAAGCTACCTGCCCTGGCCAGTGTGGCTCAGCTGGTTGGGTGGTCTCCGAAGACCAAAAGGTCACAGGTTCGATTCCTGGTCAGAGCACATGTCTAGGTTGCTGGTTCGTCCCTGGTTGGGTGCTTATGAAAAGCAAGCAATCGACGTTTCTCTCTCTCTTTCTCCCTCCCTTCCTCTCTCTCTTTCTCCCTCCCTTCCTCTCTCTCTAATAATGCAATGAAAAAATGTCCTTGGGCAAAAAAACAAAGGGGAAAAAAACCCCATGAAAACTACCTAAGTGTCCACTAAGGAAAATGTGGTAAATGCATACAATGGAATATTAGCCTTAGAAAGGAAAATTCTGACATATGTTGCAACATAGATGAACCTTGACAACATTATTCTAAGGTGAAATAAGCCAGTCACAAAAAGACAAATATTATTTATTACATAATTAGTTAAAATTAAAGAGACAAAAATATAGAATGGTGGCTATCAGTTGCTTTGGGCTAGGGAAAATGTGGAGTTATCATTTAGTAGGTACAGAGTTTCAGTTTCGGTTCTGGAGATGGATGAGTAATAGTAACAAAACATTATAAATGTGTTTAATACCACTGAACTTCACACTTAAAACTGATTAAGATGATAAGTTCTTTGCATTTTACCACAATGAAGAAAAAGAATGTCGCCTTGGTTGGTGTGGCTCAGTGGACTGAAGGCCAGCCTGTGAACCAAAAGGTCTTTGGTTAATTCCCAGTTAGGGCGCATGCCTGGGTTGCGGGCCAGGGTCCCCAGTTGGGGGCGTGCGAGAGGCAATCGATCGATATATCGCTTACACATGGATGTTTCTCTCCCTCTTTTTCTCCCTCTTCTCCCCTCTCTCTAAAAAGTAAATAAATAATATCTTTAAAAATAAAAAAGAATGTAAGTCACAGAGTAAGGATTTTGTTTTATTAACATTATTTTTTCAGGGCTTAGGAAGTCCCTTACACACAGAAGGCATTCAAAAATATCTGTTAAATTATAAATCAACAGAAAACTACTATATAATTCCAGTATATCCTCCCATAAATCCTAAATTAAGAGTCCTAAAATACATAGAACAAATAGAAGTTGAATTACCTGTTTCTTTGAAAAGCTTTCATTAACTTTGGTTCCCATGGCAGCAATTCATTTAAAAGACGTATCAATGTACTATGCAATTCTTTTACAGCTTGCCTCCGATGATACCATTTGCCCTAAAAACACAATTTTGAAAGTAAATCCCTTTGATTTAACCTAAAAGTGAATGTCAAGGCTTATTTTCTGAGTAAAAACCAAAATACCAATACCCATAAAACAATCTCTTCTTTAGATGGTTGAAGAAAGGGGGAAGTATCCTGTAATAACTCTCATTTGATATACTGGTCATCATTTTCAATACTGTAATGCTACACTGAGTTAATAATTACTCGGTGTAGCATTACTGAGGGGGTACATACTGATATCCCCTCCATTTGCCAAGTATTATTCAAAGTACTTCATTCAGATATGGGCGAGTGACGGGAAGAAGGAAGGAGGAATGGAATGAGGATGACAGAGCACATGCACTCTAGCTGTTATGAAACCCTTCTGAGGTATGTGCATTTTAGTCTCCCTTAACAAATGATACAACTAAGGTTCAAAGAGAGTAAATGATTTGTTTAAGGTCATCTGACTTGAACCCACACCTGCCTGATGCTGCAGTTCAAGTTCTTAAAATTATACCACTATTTCTTAAAAACTATCTATAAATTCAATCTGACATAGGTTATAAAAACCTCTACTAAAAGATATGCATACCACAGGAACAATAAGTTTACAGAAGTTATATCTCTAGGTAGCCTATCCCTCGCCACATTCTCCACAATGTTAGTGTATACCTATCAACATCACCACCATCATTATTATTTGTTGTTATATAACATGTTGTATTTCCTTTCTTTGACAATAGGTTTAAGATATAATTCACCTATCATATAGTCCACTTGTTTTATTTTTTTAATAACAAAAGACACACTATTATATGTTATGGATCACATTTAGCATGCAAAAAATTAGACTTCATTCCATAGCAACTGTGAAGTGAGTCAGTTTGCACATATGTAGAACATTAAGGCAGAAAAGTTACCACTTCCTAGAGCAAAACATATCCTAATCTGTGCATAAATTTCCCAAATGTATGTATATCTAAAACCTTTAAGATTTCAATCATGGATATTTTAGTCATATATAAACCTAAGTGATTAACTGTACAATTCCTACACTCAAAAAATTTTGTGTTTTAAACCAACAGAATGTTTATGCACATAAAAGTAAACAACTACATTTCTACCTGAGGGTTTTTTTTTAAATCTTGGAAGGGGAGTTGTTTATTAAAAGAGTATGAAGATGGCAGATTTTATGTGCATGTGATCACATAAACATAGAACCTAGGCTCACTAATTTTTGTGTCTTCATAGTGGCATGACAAATCATAGCACTGTGAAATGTCAAAAAAAGTAATTTTATTTCATATAATATAATAATGGAGACAGACACATCTTCCCACTTGTCAAATACTTTCTAAAAGAGCCCAACTTAACAATGAATTATACTTCAAAAGTTTATTTTTTCCAAATGAATGTTACAAAATAGTATGAAGTACTCATTCTAATCCATAAAACAATAGTATTAAATGACAAACAATAAACCTGGATAAGAAATAACTTTCATCTAGAGAAAACTAACTGAGGAAGATGAAAAGGCAGGTGAGTTACCCTAAATCTTTGGTGGAATGAGATAGGGTTTTATTTCAGTAAAAAATAGAAAATAGAAAAAGGAAAAAATAAAACATAGGAAGGTGGAGATATTCCCTTTTAAAAGGGCATGTTGACAATGTTATTTTTCTACTTTTTAACTACCATTTGGCTCAAAAATAAAATTGTGAGAGTAGAAGTAGACTTTTCCTAAGCTACTTTTCCTAAGCTAAAGAGAGTAGAAAGAGGAAAGAAATGAGGAATGAAGGTGGAGAGAATATCCTCTTTTTGGTATAATTAACTGCAAAAGTGTTAAAAGACCAGGGAGCACCAAGCATGCCAAATTCCTTTTCACTGGGGGTCATATGGGAAAGAATGGCAGATGCAGAATTAACTTGGGCAGTATGGCTGCTGTCTGGATTAGTATGGTGGTGATGGGATGGGGAATGCAGAGGGACTACCAGTACTATGGGAACTTAGCACTAGGTAGGTGAGGCATAAGAAGGGGGGACTGTGTAGATGCATGTAATCACTTTAAGACATTTGTCAGGTGTGTCTGTGTTTCTACTAAATTATAACATTAATTTTTATAAAAAATAATTTTTTAAATGTTAGGAAGATTTTACCATTTGGTTTTATTTTGATTATTAAATTTTAGTTAATTTCCAGAAAATAAACTACTGAACTAGCTGACTATATATAAAGGGTCTTAAATATTAATCAGAAAATAGATTTCTAACTTCCAAATAATTCTGTCTTACCCACTGACCTGTCTGGGAATGTCTATAGCCTTCTAACTTTATATACATATTTTTGCCTTCTTCCCTTCTTCAGATGGCATATTCCCAACTTGGGATAGTGACAGTATTATATTTCATTTACATTTGTAACTGTATGTTTAATCATTCCATATTTGGGAAACAAACGAAGTCTATCATTTATATAACACAAACTATAGAAAGTAAAGACTGATAAAATATTTTGATTAGAAGATATATATATAAAGAATACAATGACCTTGACAATGGGCATACCCTGCCATGGGGTATGGGTGTCCATAGTTTTTAGGTTGATCAAAAGGAGGCATAGGTTTAAAAAAGTTTAGAATCACTGCTCTGGGACTGGTATTCGAAGTAAGGTGCTTTAACTACTTGATAGTAAAAAGAGAAACTCACATTGCTTGTTTCATTTATCATTTTCTTTGGTTAATACAATTCCAACAGAATTAAAATAATATGTCCCTTTCTACCAAGTGATGATCTGAGAGTGCCATAGAATATAATGAATTAATGTAAAGACAATTTTTAAAAGTTGGTCAGATGATGACAATTGATTATAACTTGAGTCTAATATAAAAATCTATTTAAAATCAAATAAATATTTCTTGAACTTTAAGTCAGGCCATTAAATGAACACTGGTAATAGCTTTTCTGACTGATTAACTTGATTTACATGTGCAGATAATGAAAAAACTAAGAGCAATTATCATGTTTTTTCTAGGATAAAATTATTAAAGCTAAAAGGGAACTCAGAGGACATAATTTTATAGAAGGAAACTAGCTAAAGTAACATACAGGGAAGTACTTGTAGATAGATGTAGACTTTGGAATAGAATTCTAGGTATCCTAAATGTTAAAATCCCCTCTCTTCCATTGTACAATGCTGCCTCTCTTGATCTATACATAGGTAATTCTTAAAGAAAGAGACTGTATTGTGTAAGTACGTATATTTACATGTAGGTATCTCTGCAATGCAAAACTTAAAATTTCAAATTTACTTTGTTTAATTATAACAATAGTTGAAACTATAGTGACCTAAAGTTTAAAAGTTAATAAATAAAAACATCAAGTTCTCCTATTTTCAAACACATAAGAGAAAAGGGATGTAATAATTTAAACGCTCTTACAATCTTTATCTGCGCTGATCAACATAGAATCAAAGATAAAGATGGTAGGTAGAAGGACTAGTAAAAGGGCATTTGTGGAACAGTGATATAACTGTTTCTCTAATAAAAATTATATTTAATAAGTTTTATGTATATATATTTGGCCCTGAGTTTTCTTTATAAACAGGTATATAAATATGAAGATAAATGAACTGTTCTCAGTATCAGAATTTTCAGGGATAAAAAATATTTTCTAAGATAATCCTAATGGGCTATGTGAACTTAATAACTCAAACACTTACTGAAAGTCACTTCAAAAAAGAGATTAGTATTTTTCTTTTATGAATTTATCATAAAGTTTCACATAAAACAGAGTATGAATTTCACAGATATACCATGGAACCACAGGCATACAGTATGGATTAAATTTGATGCTTACCTTTCAATACTTTCTCATCCAATGTCCACAGCAGCTGCAGATTGCCAGCTCCCTTTCCATAAGATTCCCCAAGATTCAAACAGTGGAGGTTTTATAACCTGATAGGGATTACTACAAAAAGGGGATGGTCTATGGTCATAAGTCAAATCCTTTATTATGGTATGTAGTTTTATAAGTTTTTGAATGTGATACATTAATTATCTAAGGAACCACATGGAAAAAGGAAACTTTCAAAAACCTATAAAAGTACACAATATTGTAAAGTGAAAAGCTGAGTCTATGTGAGTGAAATGAGAGGGGCGGGAAACTTACCTTACAACTAAAGAACAACTCCGTTTTGCTGTAGTAATCTGGGATGGGTATGACAGTACCAGCATAATGCTGGCTGGGGTATTGCAAAGAGAGGGAGCTGGCAATCTACTGGTGTTGGGGACACTGGACACCTAAAAGGAAGGAAAACAAATTCCAGACTTATCATATGTCTCACCACTGTGGACATATTTTGCACATTTTAATAAATTTAGATGGTTTGATTGTTAAACTTGGGTGAAAGTAACTTCCTTAAACAAATAATCCTGTTATTTATACAGATTTTCTTATAACATTATTTCCAAATAAAATAGGAATTATTATTTCCTATTAGGAATTAAATTTTTGTAATTAAATTTTTTAAAATTGGAATTAAAAATTTTTGTATGATTTTTCTATATGAAAGAAAAATCATACAAACATTTTTAAAAAATTAAGGTCATTATTTTGCACATGAAAAGCAATTTTATTAAAAAGAACAGTACAAAAACAATAATAAAAATATCAATGGTGTTTTTCTATATGCTTTTACTTATAGTTATGTTGTAGAGCCCAGAAATGTGGATCATGTTTCTTGTTATAGGCTTGGTTCTTGTTCCAGATATAAATACCGTAGTGGAAAAGAGATTAAATAGCAATATATCATGCTTTTCAAATAAAATGCAAACAACTTTTAGAAAAGCCAAATGGATCCATATATAAACATGTCTCATTTAAAATCAGTAACAGGACTTCTGGTCAAGATGGAGGTGTAGGTAGGTATGTTTCACTTCCTTGCACAACCATAAGAAGGATCACAACTAACCTAAAAATAAAAGACACCCAGAACTGCAAGAAAATTGAACTATATGGAAGTCTGACAATGAAGGATTTAAAGAAGTCATATTCACCCAGACGGGTAGGAGGGGTGGAGCTGGGGATCCAGGGTAGAGAGGACAGTTGGTGGCAGAGGAGAGGTGGCAGGCGGAATGGGTGGTCCCACATACAAGTATGGTGAATAAAATCAAGAGGGATACTTTGGGATTCAGTGATCCCAGTCCTTGGAAAGCCCACATGGCCCAGGGTACCAAGGTTGGAAAAATAAAGCCTCATAATTTCTGGATGTAAAAACTAGTGGGGGTTGGAGCAATGGAAGAAACTGCCAGTCTCTCAGGAGAGTCCATTTAAAGGGCCAATAGGGGTCCTGGAATGAATGCAAACTCAGCCACTCTGACAACCACCACCAGGAGAGCAGCTAGAGGGGTGCTAGTCACATATGGGAAGGGGGTGAAGTGACTGGAAACAAGGCAAAAGCCCAGCAAGCCCCAGTGGCACTGTCCCCTCTCTGGCCCCTCCCCAACATGCACAACCAAAAGGCAGTGAAGAGGGTTGCCCTGACCTGCCAAATACCAGAGGCTCCACTTCATACACCTTAAGAGATGCGCTAAGGCAAGGAGTAAAAGCAGTTCTACATAATGCACACACACAAAATACAGGGAGGCTGCCAAATTGAGGAGACAAGGACATATGGTCCAAATGAAAGAACAGAGCAAAACTCCAGAAAAAGAACTAAGTAAAATGAAGATAGCCAACCTAGATGCAGATGCAGAGTTCAAAACACTGGTGATAAGTATGATGAGAGAACTCACTGAATACAGCAAAAGCTTAAGGGAAGAAATAAAGGCTAAACTAAGTGAAATAAAGAAAAATCCATGGGGAACAAACAGTGAAAGGAAGGAAACTGGAGTTCAAATCAATGATTTGAAACAGAAGGAAGGAATAAAGAATCAACCAGAACAGAATGAAGAAACAAGAATTCAAAAAAATGAGGAGAGAATAAGACAACTTTGGGGCATCTCCAAAAATGCCAACATCTGAATCATAGGGATGCCAGAAGGGGAAGAGGAAGAGCAAGAAATTGAAAACTTACTTGAAAAAACAATGAAAGAAACTTTCCCTTAATTTGGTATAGGAAATAGACATACAAGTCCGGGAAGCCAGAGAGTCCCAAACTAGTTGGACCCAAAGAGGAACACCTCACGACACATCATAATTAAAATATCAAAGGTTAAAGATAAAGAATCTTAAAAGCAGCAAGAGAAAAGCAGGGAATTACCTACAAAGGAGCTCCCATAAGACTATCAACTGATTTCTAAAAGGAAACTTTGCAGGCAAGAAGGGACTGCCAAGTAGTATTCGAAGTGATCAAAAGCAAGGAGCTACAACATAATCTTGTTATGGTATCCTGCAAAGCTATCATTTAGAATGGAAGGGCAGGTAGTGTGCTTCCCAGATAAGATCAAGTTAAAGGAGGTCATCATCACTGAGTCCTTATTTATTATATGAAATGTTAAAGGGACTTATCTAAGAAAAAGAAGATCAAAACTATGAACAGGAAAATGACAACAAACTCACAACTATCAACAACTGAATTTAAAAATCATAAACAAACTAAGCAAACAACTAGGAGAGGGAAAGAATCATAGATGTGGAGGTCATTTGGAGGGTTATCAGCAGGGAGGGGGAAGGGGAAAGGTACAGGGATTAAGAAGAAAAATTGGCAGGTACAAAATAGACAGGGGATGTTAAGAAAAGCATTGGGAATGAGAAGTCAAAGAACTTACATGCATGATCCATGGACATGCTATGGGGGATTACTGGAGGGGGGGTGGAGGGGGAGAAAGGGGAGAAATTGGGGCAACCGTAACAGTGTAATCAATAAAATATACTCAATAAAATAATATCAGTAACAGAACTACATCAAAATTACAAAATATAGAACAAGCATCACTTAGAACCATCAGAAACTGAGCTGAATGGAAGTCTGACAGCTACGGAATTTGGAAACCACATCCATCCAGACTGGTAGGAGGGGCACAGACACTCAACAGGCTGGTTCCACACCCATGTGTGCTGGATAAAAATTCAGAAGGGCTATGTCAGGAGTGAGGAGCCCCAGTTCCATACCAGGCCCCTCAGCCCAGGGTTCCAGCACCAGGAACTTAAGTCCCCACAACTTCTGGCTGCAAAAACCAGAGGGGATTGAGTCGGAGGAAGAAACTGCTGGAGCCCCAAGCATCTCCTATTAAAGGACCCACACATGGACTCATCTACTCAGGCTCACTCCCTCTGAGTTCTAGCACCAGGGTAGCAGCTTAAAAGGCACTAGTGGCACACTGGGAGAAACTGAAGTATATGGCATCAAGGCAAGCAGAGGCCATTGCCCTTTTCTAAACCCTACCACCACAGAGCCACAGAGCTGGCAAGCCGGTGCCACATCTGATACTCATGAAGCAGACTAACGCTGTTTGACCCACCTTGGAGCTCCCCAGGGACTCCACCCCACCAAAGCTGCTTTTCCATATGAATGGCTGGTCTTGGTTCATACTGCACAACTTCCTAAATCCTCTAAAAACAAACTATACTGGGCCTCAGTGAGCCCCAGGCCTGGCACTAGCAGCAACCAGCTTAGGTTTGCAGCTTGGCTTTGCCTGGGAATTTCCAAGCCCAGCACAAGCAGCAGCCATCTCAGGTTGCTCTATAGCTCAGGCAGGGTGACCCCAGGCAAAACACAGGTGGGGCCTGACCTTGGCCTGCACCACCCAGGAAAGCCCTGGGCCAGCACACCCAGTGGACAGCTACGAGGCAAGAACCACTGCAATTCCCAGGCACAGCTGATCCTCCATGGAGGGCAGAGGTTGGTGGTCAGTGGTCACAGTCAATCCTTGCAGCTGACTGGTCTGCGTAAATCCCTCCCATTAATCTGCCAACAGCAACCAAGGCTCAACTACAAGAGGAGGGTCTACTTAGCCCACAAAAAGGGTGTGCCTTGGGTACCCAGCTTGGGTGATAGGGGAGGCTGTGTCACTGGAAACTACAGGACACCTACTATAGTAGACTACACTGCCAAGACATGAAGTCAAAGCAGTTCTGCTTAATACACAGAAACAAACACAGGGAGGCTGCCAAAAGCCTTCTGATAAAGAATCACAGTCTAAAAGAAAGAACAGATCAAAACTCCAGAAAAAGAGCTAAATGAAATGGAGATAAGCAATCTATCAGATGCACAGTTCAAAACAAGGTTATAAGGATGCTCAAGGAACTTACTGAGGGCCTCAGCAGCATAAAAAAGATCTAGTCAGAAACAAAGGATTCACTAATTGAAATAAAGAACAATTTATAGGGAAACAACAGTAGAATGGAAGAAGCTGAAGTCAAATTAATGATTTGGAACATAAGGAAGCAAAAAACCACCAATCAGAACAAGAAAAAGAATCCAAAAAAAATGAGGGTAGTATAAGTAGCCTGTGGGACAGCTTTAAGCATTCCAACATTCATATCATACGGGAGCCAGGAGGAGAAGAGAAAGAGCAAGAAATTGGAAATTTATTTGGAAAAATGAAAGAAAACTTCCCTAATTTGGCAAAGGAAATAGACATGCAAGTCCAGGAAGCACATAGTCTGAAACAAGATGGATGCAAGGATGCCTACTCTAAGAAATCATCATAATTAAAATGCCAAAGGTTAAAGATAAAGATAGAATCTTAAAAGCAGCCAAGAGAAAAGAAGTTAGTTACCTGCAGGTAACTTAGTAGTTCCCATAAGACTGCTAGCTGATTTCTCAAAAGAAATTTGCAGCCTAGAAGGGACTGACAAGAAATACTCAAAGTCATAAAAAGTGGGAACCTACAGACAAGATTGCTCTACCCAGGAAAGCTATTATTTAGAATCGAAGGGTGGATAAAGAGCTTCCCAGACAAGAAAAAGCTAAAGGAGTTCATCATCACCAAGCCATTATTATATGAAATGTTAAAGGGACTTATTTAAGAAAAAGATGAAGATTGAGACTATGAACAATAACATGGCAATAAATACGTATCTATCAACAACTGAATCTAAAACACAATTAAGGAAACAAAAAGAACAGAGACAGAATCATGGATACAGAGCGCGTTTTGATGGCTGCCAGGTGAGAGGTGGGTGTGAGGGAATGGGTGAAGAGGTGAGGGGATTAAGAAGTACAAATAGGTAGTAACAGAATAGCCATGGGGATGTAATGTACAGTACAAGAAATGGAGCAGCCAAGGAATTTATACGCATGACCCATGGCCATGAACAATGGTGTGGGGATTCTTTGAGGGAGTAGGGGGTGCTGGGTGGAGCAAGGCAAAGAGGGGAAAATTACGTGAATGAAATAGCATAATCAATAAAACATAATTAAAAAATAAAATAAAATTAGTAACAATATCCAAAGGAAGGTTGCAAATAATTTAAATTCATGTGTAATAACACAGCACAAATAAAATTAATTGTAATTAAGTATTTTAATAAACTAACTATTAGATATTCTCCTAGTCCAAGTAATATTAATTAAAAAGGTAGTAAGTATTTACTTTTTTCTTATTGCTTACCTAAAGAAACTACCACCATATTCATATATTCCTGTATATTCACAATTTTGGGGGTAAAACATCACATTCATCTTGGTAAAGTCCCCTGAAAAAGTACTAGTTTGACAGGTTAATGAAATGTATGCATATTAATATGGAATAAGTTACAAAAGTATTTTAACACTGCCAGAATTTCTAACATGAACGGTACGGTAGTATTCTCTCTTGAGGTACTCTTACACATTTTCACTTAAGAATAACTTAATTGAAAAGGAAAGTGTTTGTACTTTATTTTAAAGGCATCCCACACTGAACAGCATATACAAAATTTCCACTGTATTTCTAAATTAGCATTTAACTAGAAAGTATGAAGAGAAACAAATATATAAACAATAATATTGCAAGTTTTAATGTCATTTGGCTTTGTAGAGAAAAAATGGGTGCCATATCACATTCCTAGTGAGGCAGTTACTAACACTGGCGAAGAAAATCTAACAATATCTATGTAGCATATTTTGCCATGTATAATGCACACCCACGTTTTTGGCCCAAACTTTCAGGAAAAGTTTTTTGTTTTAATTTTTAAAGTCAATTATTTATTTATATTTAGATGCCTGTTTTTTGTATTATAAAGGCATTTCAGCACTTATTTTTGAACATATTATGGTACAAGAAATTTGGAAAACAAACAAAAAATAGACAGGGGGAAGTTAAGAAGAGTATAGGAAACTGAGAAGCCAAAGAACTGATATGTACAACCCATAGACATGAACTAAGAGGTGGGGAGATGATGGGATGGGGTGCAAGGCAGAAGGGATAAAGGGGAGAAAAGAAATGGGGCAACTTTAATAGCATAATCAAAAAAATGTACCAAAAAAAGAAATTTGGTACAACAAAAACAATTATCGTATTCCAGGGTATTATTTTGCATTACGGATATCATTATTGCTTTCTAAAGTTACACTTTTAATGCATAAGCATATATAAAAAAATTAAAAGCATTTATATTATATGGAATTAGTAGTAACCGTGTATAATGCACACCCTTATTTTTCCTTGAACAATTTGGTCAAAAAAGCGTGCGTTATACAGGGCAAAATGCAGTATTTGTTTTTACTTTCTCAGGCTCTATCACCATACCTAGGATAGAGTAGGCCCACAGTAAGTATTCTAACTACGTAAGTACATGCGTTAGCTAGCTGAGATTTTCTCCTTAGAGGCAAAAGATTTTTAAAAATTTACAGAAATGTTCCTAAGATAATGTCTTCCAGATTTTCTGAACAAAGAATGAATATAATTTAACTCTTGATGACCTGCACCGTCATTATGAACAAGTGACTGTGTTCTATTTTAATACGGTGACTCTCAGACACTTCAGATTTCTATGGCTATAGTCTATATTCCTATATTAAATGATCACTGACAATACATTTGGATTCATGCTTTTGTAGGTCTTTTTTAATAGTCTTTTTTTTTCAATTTTCAATGGTCTATTCAGGCTCAGTTTGTCCCAAACTGTTCTTACTCTAATTAAAAGCATGTAGTACTTGTAAGAATTATATCTTAACCAAAAGAAATTGGCTCTATGTAAGGCCTATTTCTATTTTAAAGCATGACAGTATCCACATGTAGACCCTGCTCTCTATCTATCCTCCTTTTTATTTTCTGCCTGATTCCGAGTTAATTTTCCTTTAATATATAATGTATCATTGCTTTTCTTTTTCTACAGAGTCTGGTAAAATGGTAGGCAAGTTTTATTATTGTTCAGTCTTCTCAGTTTTCTTATAATATTCTTCCCCAATTCACAAAAGACACTAAATTATATTTTATCTTTAAATTTTAGTGTCTTTCAAAAGGTTTTGGTGTGAAGCTAATAGTTTTGGCTTTAAGCATCTCAAGGATTTAAATTCAAAGTTTCAGAACTCTTGTCAGTAGAAGGTGGTAAAACAACTATAATGCAGTAAATAGAAGATAATACAAATTTACTTGGGGCTTTGAAAAAATTTTATATTTAAAGTGTTATTCATATTTGAATATGTAATTGAAAAAGGTTTAAGGCAAATTATAAAAGCCACACTAGGAAGCTCTAACTATAGAAGGATCTGTCACCTAGTTTAACTCCTGCTTGAAGCTCACTCTATGCTGGGAATACACAGCATTAACTTTCTGCCTAATGTAAAAACACCAAACAAAACTTTTCCCTTTTAACCGAATCTTGTTTTGGAAGAAAAGAGGTTTTCAAACACTGTTTTTATGAGTTTCCCTGATGGGATTCAAACTATGCCAAATTGCAGAAACAGAGAACACTATTAAAAAGGGTTCAAATCCAGTTCTTAGTGGAGCAGAGTAGTTATTAAATGTGAAAAAAATACTCCAAAGCAAGACTTACTACAGATAAATGAAAATGCATTCTCAGACTATTCAGTGACTATAATCAACTGAAGCTTTGTCTTACCAGTCATGTATTGTCCTGGTTCACATTTCCTGTCATCTAGCTTTATTTTCTCACTATTATTTTGAACATATCAATTAACATTTCATTCTTCATAAAGTGCATGTTACCTGCACTTCTATTCTAATCCCAAACAACATTATAAACATGTAAGTGAGCAAGTGTGTAGAGTGCATGGTGACTTCTGAATAAACACAGCTTGAAAATAAAAGATGAAATATTTTATTTAAAAAAACAGAGCTAGTCCAACCCCTATTAAAATGAATAACTAACCCCCATAGTTGGGAACAGAATCTTAGGCTCTTTAAGTGAATTCCTTGAGGCTGGGAACATTATTTCAATCTCTAGATCCCTACCAAGTTCTTGGTAGTATGCATAGCGCACAAAAGACATTGAGGAAATATTTTCCTAACAAATAAGACTAAAATCTGTAACTAAAACAGGTAAAATAAAATAAATAAATAATAAATAAATAATAAAACTTATTTCATCGTTGTACAGGGTTTCCAAAAGGTCATTTTAATTTTTTTAAAAGCTTTAAGTATGACCATTTAAAAACAAAGTGATCTCACCCCATAGCTGAGATAGTTTTCAGTTTTGTTAACCACTGATTAGTTTACCAGGAGACACAGAATAAGGAAACAATACACATAATAATGCAATAGACAAAATTTAAAGAATACTAATTTTAAGGACAATTTAGAGATTAATGCAACCTTATCTACAACTAAAGCCATTAAATAAAGTTAATTAGGGCATATTCAGGACTCTGAATATACCTAAAGTTCCTTACATACTCTAGTAAAATAGATTTGGTACTCTAAACCCCTAACTATAAAATAATTTTGATTTAATGCCTCGCTGTGAGCAAATAAAACGTGGAATGGAAAGAAGAGGGAAAAATCTCATCCTTCACTATAATAAGAGTAAAATTTCTTTGTTACAGGTATTAGGAAATAAGATTAATGTATAATAATTTCCTTGCCTTACATAAAACTTTTACCATATGCACTTTTGTCTTTTGGATCCATATAAATTTATATATTAAGTAAAATTTCATGCATAATTTGACTGCATTTTTCCATTTATCTGTGTACCTCATTCCTTACTATATCTTCACTTTAAAAAAAATTACATTATCTTTCTAAAAATGAATAAAGAAAATATTTATATAACCCCATTTTTGTAACTTCTTCCTTTCCTAAGGAAGATAAAAGGTAAATGGTGAACAAACTTAAGGGAGGCCATAAATCATAATGGACTGAAGACAGCTGAGATGAATCTGAAGCTAAGGTCAAGAATAGTTTTTAACTATCTGATGGAATCATAAAGGGTAAAGGTTAATGCTGACATTCACAAATATGGGCATGAATTAGCAATATATGACATGCAATAAAATACTCAATGATGGGATCTGATATTTGATTTCACTGATTTATACATAATTTTCAAAATATCAACATAATAAATTGGCAGCAACAGACAAAATTAGAGACTAGGGCCCTTAACAAACACATGCTTAAACCAGGGTTTTGCCATTGCCACATAACAAACATTTGAGGCCAGGTAATTCCACACAATTGCCAGGGTTTTGCAATTGCCACACAACAAACATTTGAGGCCAGGTAATTCATTGTTACAAAGGGCTATCATGTGCATTGCAGAATCATTATAATGCAGTGTATTTATAGCAGTACCGCTGGCCTCTATCCATTAAGTGCCAGTATCACCTCTTCAACTATGAAAACAAAAAAGTCTCGAGGGGTAGGGAGTAGGGGCTGCAAAATCATCCCTGATTGATAACCACTGGCTTATAAGAACTTTGTGATTAAAAAAATGGGGTGTCACCATCTCTGCTCTCAGCTTCTGATTTCTCTAATGTTTGGTCTAGCTAATGTATAGACTTTGGTTAGGCAGGAGCATTATTACTGTATTATGAATTTAAATTACCTGAAGAACATAAAGATTAATTTCATTCATTACTTGAAACTCCCAATTCTTTTAAACATCTTTTTTACATATTGCAACCATTATACACATATTATTTTGTGTTCTTAAAAATTTAACATTTCAGCCCTGACCAGTGTGGCTCAGTTGGTTGGGTGTCATCCTGCAAAGCAAAAGGTTACCAATTTGATTCCCAGTCAGGACACATGGTTACAGGTTGCAGATTTAGTCCTGGGTTGGGGCACAAGTGAGAGGCAACCAATTGATGTTTCTGTCCCTCTCTTTCTCCCTCCCTTCCCCTCTCTCTGTAAATAAATAAATAAATAAATAAATAAATAAATAAAATTTTAAAAATTAACATTTCACAAATATTTCCATGTAGTAACAATGATTTACAAATATTTTATTTTACTAGCGATATGATATACCACTGTGTTAATATTACTGTTTGGTTAGTCATCTCCCTATTGATTGACATACAAGCTTTTTCCAAATTGCCATTGTAAGAGGTAGTCTATAGAACACACCACTGTGTCAATTACTTTTTGGGGGGAGGAGGTGGGAATGAAATGCGGATAACAAATGTTAAATCCCGAGTAGGATTACAGGATTAAAGAGTACAGACAGTTTTATAGCTTTTATTTTTTTAAATTCATGTAGATTCCTTTCTTTTCTTTTTTTAACTGATATTATAGAGAGACGGGGAGAGGGAGAAAAACATCGATTTGTTGTTCACTCATTTATGCATTTATTGGTTGCTTCTTATATGTGCCATGACTGGGGATCAAACTCATAACCTTGGCACACTGGGACAATGCTTCAACCAACTGAGCACTCAGCCACGGCCCTATATCTTGTCTTGCATACTGATTATGTTATTTAGAAATATCTGAATTCTATTTTAAATCATGCTCAGTGCTGAAGTGCTTAACTGCTAAAAGATGCATCAGAGAAGATATAGTCTTATATTTTAATTTTACTTTACCTATTTGATAAGACTATCATTTGTCATAATATAATCCAAAACAAGATCTCTTTTCTTATAAATAGCATTTTTTTTTGCCAAATGTTCACTTTCCCTCATACCCAATCTCTATACAGATCTTTCGATATTAAAAAAGACAGAAACCTCTTTGAAAATATAAACTATGATATAAAACATAAGGAAATAAGCCAATTGGGGAGAAAAAAGGTCACATAAAAAAACTCAGAAATATAACCACTTCTGTATCAGTCTGGCAAAATCTTCCAATTTTGATTATTTAGAAAGCAATAATGTCTAATAAATTTCAAATACAACAGGATCAGACAAATTTGCTAATGCCTTTGTTCTATCCTTCTGGAAAACTAATAAATTTCCTAGATAGAAAAGGAAATTTTCCAAATAATTAAGCAAAATGCAAATTATCTCTCTTGACTAAAACCAGAGAAATAATAAAATGTTATGATTTCTCCTTTAGTTCTCTAAAGAAATCCTATGATCTAAATAAGAAAGAGAAAATTAAAGGACTCTGTCAAATTACAAATATCTATTTATCTCAACCAGTTGTTTCACTTTTAACAAATCTCAGGTAGATAATTAGATATAGCACTGTATGATCTCAGTAGTCTGTAGATCGTAGAGTGAAAAAGCCTCTATATGAAGTAATGGGATCAAGTGAACTAGAGCAAACTCAAGATATTTAAAGTATTTTTCTCTCCTCACTTTATTAACCATAAATAAAACTAGCTGTCTTGCAAGAATGAGTAGATCTATCTAGATTTTAAAAGACTGTACATTTTCCAATACAATGAGTACTTCAATGGCAAAGATTCTAAGTGGTTAAGAAGGCTTTTAAAAACTTTTTCTTCAAATGTATGTATGTATGTACGTATGTATGTATGTATTTAATGATTTTTAGAGAGAGAGGAAAGGGGAAGGATTGAGGGAAAAGGGGGGGGGAGAGAGAGAAAGAGAGAGAGAAACATCGACGTGTTGTTCCACTTATTTATGCATTCATTTGTTGATTCTTATATGTGCCCTGACCAGGGATCTAACCCACAACCTTGGCATATCGGGATGATGCTCTAACCAAATGAGCCTCGTGGCCAGAGAAGAAAGTATTTTTTTAATGAAATGTTAAGCTAGGTGAGGAAATGGGGTAATTCTTCCTTGTTGCTTTGGTAGGAAAAGCTATCTGGAAATGCCCTGCAAGGAAGCTCCCTAAAGGAGCCAGGTGTTTACAGGAATCCATATTAAATACTCTCTCACATATATAATTTCTATATTTAGTAATGGCACTTGACAACTGAATGTTTACATAGAATATATCCTCTTTGTTATTGAAGCCATTATTGTAAACAGGAAAGCTGATGATAATAAAGTTGTTGACTCTAGTTTTGGCAGTGATATCCTCTTATGAAGATCAATATTAATACTTCATTTGCCTGGTAATAGTAAAGGAAGCCCACAGGCAAGGAGTCAGTCAAAATGGTTAAAACTATCACCATGTTCATGCATTTCATTATTAAGAAAGTCCCTTGGGTCCTTACCATGAACTCACTTCCAATAAATATTGTTACTTGTTTTGTAATCCACAATATACATCAGGCATGGAAAGTAGAATACATGGACATACACAAGAAATGACAGGCTGACAATGAAAAGACAGAATAAAAGCAAAAATGCAAACAAAACCTTTCATAATATATAGCATAAAGGCCTTTTGGTGAATGTTTAGAATTACTAATATTAACAGATTTTCAGGGTTTTAGTACAATTATGGATATTCATAATAATGCTTAAGTCATCAAAAAAGGGTTAAATTGTCTTCAAAACAGTACAAGGAGACAGGGATGTTTTTCGTTAAATGATGAATTTCAGTTATGTAGAAAATTCAGTTATGTGGAACACCTTATTCCAAATGATGCCAGACAAATAAACTGATATTCAATATTAACATAAACATTCATTAAGTTAATTCTTAGCACTAATATCTGTCACTCAGTATTAGCTTTTGTGAAAAGAAAATTAGGAATGATACTGATATGCAAACTTTTACGGTCTATTTTCTCATTTCCGTTGGTTGGGATAAGCTGTCTATGAAAACCTTTTAGGCAGTTTAAATTGAAGGGAAATAGCTCGTATGTTAGTAATCTCAATAAGATTATCCCCAAAGTATAATTCCAAGAATTTCTATTTCTTGAAGGGCAGAAATCATATTTAAAATTTAAAAAAATCTTCATCCGAGGACATGCTTATTGATTTTAGAGAAACGGGAATGAAGGGAGAGAGAGCAAGGAAGAGAAACATCAACTGGCTGCCTTCTGTATGTGCCCTGACTGGGGACCAAACCCTCAACCCAGGCGTGTGCCCTGACCAGGAATCAAATCAATGACCTTTTGGTACAGGATGATGCTCCAACCAACTAAGCCACACCAGCCAGGGCCAAAAATCATTTTTAAAAACTGATATGCAAATACCAGGAGTCACGGACAAGTTAAAAATTTAGAGCCACAAAATTTAATCAGTTAAACCCTACACGTTGCTTAAATCTTTCTGATAAACATGTCCCCAAGGAATAGAGTGTTAAGTATTCGTTATTTACGCTTTTTTCATTCTTCTACTTCTTCCTGTGAAGGAAAGCAATATGCTTGTACCTCGTAATACCACATAGAAGTGAGGTAGATGGCTTTACAGAAAAATTCTAGGATGGTCCTGGTAGGGTAGCTCAGTTGGTTGGAGCATTGTCCCATACACCAAAAGGCTGTGGTTCGATCCCCAATCAAGGCATATACCTAGATTGTGGTTTCAATCCAGGGTTGGAACATGTACATGAGGCAACTGATCTAAGTTTCTCTCTCACACTGATGATTTTCTCTCTCCCTCAAATCAATAAAAAACATATCATCAGATAAGGATTAAAAAAAAAGAAAAAAACTCCAGGATGTGTGCAGAAGTCTTTTTCTCTTGCTCTTACAATACATGCCATAAATAAGTATATAAATCAATTATGCTTAAAACTATCCATTAAAAACAAAATCCTAACTTACAATATGGGAACAAATTAAGACACGTACATTCTGTTTAAATGTAGCATAAAAACCAATTAGCAAATTATTTTAACAAAATTCTGTTTAGAGTCATGGAGTATGGACAATGCACTAAAAATAAACTGCTTCTGCAAAATAACCCAAAACAACTATAAATAGCACTCTGATTAAAAGACTATTCCTTCCTATTACAGAACATTAGTGCTTTATGAGCATTTAACATCAAGTATATTTTTTAAAACTTTGGCTGAGGAGAAAGGAGTCTAATATAAATGTTTGCTGTGAAATATATCACAGAGGTAAATTTTGAAACTCTTGGTATTCCACATCAAGAGAATGCCCAAATACTGCAAGTGTATGCGTGTATATATACACATATATATATCAAAACATTGAAAACATAAGAGTCTAATAAAGGTCTAAATCATTTTTAATGAAATATTTCTGTAATATACCATTTTCTGCATTCTTAGATTTTATGTCAAACCTAATGTTTTCTTGTTAACTGATGACTATCATTATGAAAATAACTCAACCTATTAGAGTACAGCGATATTCTCAGGGGTATCCATCACATGACAGACTTCTGAAATGCTTGAAGTTGTTTTACTCCTCTATTAAAATAACCTTGGCAGGTTGTAATTTTATGATACTTCAGTCTCCTGCCTTCAGAGGGCTACCAATGTCTTTTCTAAACAGCATATATAATGTATGTATACATGTAGATTACTACAAATCTACTAATATAAAGCTTGCTGTGTCACTAACCTTATTTTATACATAATTCTAGATTAACAGGTGCTGAACAAAGACCTAAAAATGGTTTCATGACATTCCGAAGGGATAAAACAAAGGGACTTTCTAAAAAAGTGAGGACTGATTTTTTTCAGTGCTCAAAGCCTTTCCAATTTATTAACTGGTGTCTAATTGTTTTTCAAATCTGTGATATAACCAAACAATGAATGCCAGTTAAATGGGTATAACTGATTTAATAAATAACATAATTGTTTTACCAAGTATTGAGTGAATAAATATAATACATGCCCCTGTACTCTCTTCTCTCAAGAACAATAAAAAATAAAGGAAAAGTTTAATTGTGAATTTAGAAAATATAGTGAAAGTTAAAAAAAGATCTTTAGCTGACAAAAGTTCTTAAAAAAGACATTATTTTTAGGTATGTATCAAAAACATCTGGGGCAAGATTAAACAATTTACATGTTATTAATGTCACAGCTAATTAAAATTTTATGTTACTAAGCAATAAACTTCCATTGAAAGCACATAATTATTAAGAATATTTGCAAGGTAAGCATTACCCAAAAAACTACCAGTCAGAAAACAACCAACTAGTATACTGGGAACTATCTAAAATTATACCTGACATAAACCAGGCAAACAAAATTAATTTACTTGCTCTGGTACAATTTTTATCTATTAAAAATGAAAACTAGACCACACAGAAGAAATAAAAGAAACAATGTTTCTATTGTTCATTGCAAATTTTTATGTCATTCAGGAGAACAAGATAAAAAAGGCTTTAGAAAAAAGCAGGAATAAATTTTTATGCTGACAATAATAGATAGAACTTTTGGATCAACACCTACCGATTTTTTTCTACTGTTTTCCAGATCTTTGAGTTCATTCTCGATTTTTGTGATTAAGTCCCTGAGTTCATCAAGATTAGTGCAAATAAGCTAAAATAAAACACAAAAACACAGCTTGATAACACATAATATAAAACACCCAAAATGTGGTAACAGAAGTTGTTTTTAACACACAGTGAATTCACAATTATTTGTAATTGCTAAAACCAAAGAAAGTTCTGCAGTTTATACTGGAAAAGATATAAATTTGTTATGATGTATGAACTTCAGGCTTAATATAAAAATAGCTAAAATTTCAACACTGGTGGTTTCATCCCACAGTCCTACCTCTGGGTTTGCTTTATAATACAGGTACTTTCTTAACATTCTTAACTTTCAGCCCAGAATGACAAAGATCTGGAAACTCACCCTAGATTTCACAGGTTACTGAATCACCTTTTAAGAAATACTTCATCAGGCAGTCTCAGAGTAGGTGAATAAATGCACCCCTGGAAAACTGTCATTTTACCTTTGCTTTAGTTTGCTAATTATACAATGAAACAAGCTGTTATTATTGCTGTTGGGATTGCTAATAAAGAAGGACTTAAACTACATGAGATATATTCAAAGATCTAAATGAAACTCTTAATATGATCTTGGTAGTCTTTAGTAAGAAGATCTCCACACATTTCCTTTCAATAATTGTGTGGCTTATTTTATTTCACCTTGGTAATGTTGTAAAATGGCCAAAATAACTGTTTGTTAGCTATTAATTATCAGACTAGTTTGACCTAATTTCTAAAGTTTTAAATAGTGAAGTGTCAGCAACAACAAAATATCAGTAACTATATTTTAGTTCTTGTAACAGTATACTGAGTTTTTCCAGTTAGTTTAATATATTTAACTTTTTTCCTAAAATAATTTAAGCTTATATTTTAAAACAAAACATTTAAAACAAAACTGCAACCACACACAGAGGAAAAGTTTTAGATCAATGAAAGTTTTGCTGTAATGTTATACCATGTGATGATTTTTAAAACATACTATGCTTACAAAGCTATTAATTCACCATTAATTTTTATCAGCCCATGTTTGTTACATTCATTAATTTCTGGGTAAGGTATTGTTTTTTTCTAAAAGGCATACTTTCTTTTAGAAGAAAACAAACAAAAGCAACAAAAGGAAAAGTAGGTTGCAACAAGAGCATTCCTAGTGACTACTGAGTGACAGAAACAGGAAACTAGGAACCCCTAAACTTCCTTTATTATTAGGTTGAACCATATGAAATTGCTTATATTCCTCTGATTTACAAAAATGGCAATACAGTTCAGCCTAATAAGACTATGGAAAATTCATCACAGGTATTATAAACTATAATGAGTATTAACCATGATCAGAAATATTAGAAATATCTATGTACATTCCAACTCATAGAACTGACAAAGCAAGTAAGATTATGCATTTATGCAACTCAATTCCAAAGGAGAAAATGGAACACAATATATTAGCAGGACAATGCAACTAATATTTATGACAAACTACACATTCCCGTTTGCCAAATCTAGAGTTATGGAAGAAAAGCTGACAATCAAGCAGTGGAGTGGCTATGTAAGTACCTCTAGAATTGAATAATGTCTTCAATTTTATTGTATCTATAAAGCCTCGGAACAATGTTGGCCCTACACTAGGTTTTTCATAAGTATTCAGTGGAAACTAAACTTCCCACTGTATAATCAGCTATGCCTACCATGTCAAATTTGCCCCAGAGCTTGCAGATGGTTACACTGCTTTTCACTGAATTGGTGTACTAGTTAATATCACAGCAAAGATTTCTCATTTGCACATATGGCAAAGCCCAGAAGAATTTTCACTTGCATCTTAGCTGTCTCATTATACAAAAAATAAAGGGTATATTTTGCATGTAGTTTTTAGAAACTTAAAGTAACGATGAAAACATAAATCCCTACAACTAAACACACCCTAAAAAAAGTAAAGATCTTTTAATCAACAATTAGCCATAAGGTCAACTAACATTTATATTCTATTTAAAGGAATAAATCACAGTTCTGATGTCAAAGCATGAATGATTTCCACAGCCTAAGAACTATATAAAATAACACTTTTATGTGGCTTACCCAGTTATTTAGTTGTACTAAATCAGTGCTTCTCAAACTTTAATTTAATATGCATAAGAATCACCTGGGAATCTTGTTAAACTGTGGCTTTTGATTTAGTAGGTGTGAGGTGGGACCTACGATTCTGCTTTTCTAGTAAGTTCCCAGGTATGGTCTACAGATCATACTTTTGAGCAGTATGGTACTAAATAATTATGAATTACAAATATTCATGGCTACTGTAACCTCTGGTACTAAGGAGCTAATGCGTATGGAAATTCAGAAAGATAAATTGCCAAACAGGGGATAGAATACTGAATTACATGCACAATAATAAGATAAGTGGTTCTTAAGATAACTGACATGACTTATAAACATAAATTTTGAATCTGAGAGTCAAAATATTTTTAGCAATACTTACTTTTACGTTATCCTAAAATGCCTTCATATCTACACAACAATTTATACTCTGTATATATTAAATATATACCTTTCTCTACATAAATTTGTAATACATACCTAACATACCTAAAAATAGGGTTAAGCTATTAGAAAATTCTTTTATGGGAACATAATTTCACTTTTGTTACTATGATTGAAAGAATATAATTTGATTTATGCCATCTCTGTCATGTACACCCTCTATTTTCTCTCTTTACAAAGTGAGGCACATGTTTGACATTTAAACTCAACTCAGCTTCAAATGGTACTTTTAAAAACAGAATCAAATCCAATAAGTAAAGTTCTCCTTAATAAGGAGAACAGGGGTATTTTTCAAAAGAAGCAAAACACCTTATTAAAATCTTCTCATTATCTTGAATTTGAAAAACATATCTGAGGCTCAGGGCCTCAGGGGTGAAAAAGGAACGTTCCACAGCAGCTCATATTGCAGTTGGATCACCTTGCCAACACTCATGAGAGGAGGATTTCAGTTTCACTGTAGAGGTTACAGGAAGAGTTTTATCCCCCAAGAAGAACCGCTTTAAGACCATCACAATCTCCCCTCAAGTAAACCTTTCACTTGATACAACCCATGACAGAGCAATGAGCTATAAGGAACCAAAAATACGTAATCTGGTCCAAACCTTGGCCTAAGCAAAAAATGTATATTTCCAATTCATATACATGTTAATTAAAACTAACAGTTACTAACCTAAGATGACACACTGGTAGAGAATACGACAGAATTTAGGATTCATCCTTCTCCCAACTATATCATGTTCTTTAAGGGGTCTTTCTAACAAAACAAAAGTCATTAACTGAGAATGTATTACAGTTTTAGGATTCAATTTATACCTAACCTTTCACTTCTATTAAATGGTAAATATTAAAAGGTCCTCTCTTTAACTCAAGAAGCAGGAAGAAATGTGTGTAACTAGTGGGGGAGAAGTCTAGTAGAGATCAAAATAATTCCATAAGCATATCTCAGAAAAATAATAAAATAATTCATTCCTTACTTTATTACTACTTCAAGCTAGAAATTATGCCCTTTGGGTATAAACTCAATAGGTTTGAGACAGATGTATTTGTTCCAGAAAGGACATAAGGTAGCATAAAATAAAACAATATAGTAAATTATATTAAAAAGGAAAGTATATAATGCAGAAAAGTCAAAATTAATAGATCTAAAGGAAATGCATCATGTTCATGCTCATCTAATAAAACAATTCCATAATTTATTATGAAAATTGTAAGCAGAACACAAAATGCAGGTGCAGATTAAAAATTTATATTGTATTTAAACTAAAATTATATTAACATCTGTTAAAACTATAAGAACAGGAAAATTCCTTGTCACTTCTTATGATCACTATACCAGCAACAATGAGTACTTCAAAACTTGCAAATAAGGATATGTGTGATAAGAAAATAAGTCTGGTTAACAAGTTAAAATGTTTTTTACTGCTGCATGATTAAAAACAGATGTTTCTCTCAATGCAATATATATTTAAAAATTAAAAGAATTTTTAATTTTGGAAATATTTAAGAGGTAGCAGTTCAAAATAATCATGTAACCAAAAAGTTCTTAACACAGTGAAGTAGTTACACTAATTTTAATTTTGGCCCCAATTTGTTACATTGAGGGTAGTACTTATTTCATATTACTAAGTTTCTTTATTGGTTACATGGAGAAACTTTTTTTTTTTAAAGAGGTATACTAAAGGATTAGTGAGTTTATGCTCACTAATTGAAAGCAATACTCCGTAAGTCTTAGCAGCTGAATTCTAGATTTCCTCTACAAAGCAGACTTTGATAAATGACACATATGGAATAAGGAGCAAGTATGCATTACATGAAAAATTTTGATTACCAATGAAGAGTGGAGTCATGGTAACTAAGGCTCTTAAATTATTTCATTTATTTATTTTTAAAGATTTTACTTATTTATTTTCAGAGAGAGGGGAAGGGAGGGAGAAAGAGAGAGAGAAACATTGATGTGTGAGAGAAACATCAGTCGGTTGCCTCCTACACACCCCCAGCTGGGGACCTGGCCTTGCAACCCAGGCATGTGCCCTGACAGGGAATCGAACGGGCAACCTTTCAGTTCACAGGCCTGCACTCAGTCCACTGAGCCACACCAGCCAGGGTTTTTAAATTATTTTAAAAACTCATCTTATTGAGACCTGTCACACTAAGTTTTTAAAATACTTTCTATGACTTTGTTATAATTATATACAAAAAGAGAATTCACATATTAGATTTCTCAAATATTAAATTAAAATAAAAGGCTTTTGGTAAAAATTAATTCTATTAACAAAACTGATATCACTTCTCAGTCAAATGAGTCTTATATCACAAAACTGATAAAGAAAAACAAAGCTAGTCAATTTGACAAAGTCGTAAGTAACTGCTGAATGAGATATAAAAGCTCAAATCAATATGCTAAATACTAAAAATAAATATATTTCCTAATTTTTGCAACTATTTGTGATTAGAAATATTTGACAAGTGTCCCTATAGACCAACTGTATAACTCTGAGTATCACTAAGCCTAATGTTTTTCCTCTGGTTAAATATAATGATGCAAATAATACTAGTTTTTTTTTTCCACTTTTCAAAATCTTATAGGCATAATCATGAGATTTCATGATTTATGAAACATGACCAAAGTAAGATTTATTTCAAGGCCTTAAGTAGCTGGAAAAAGTAGTAAAGGTCTAATAATATATACTGTTAAGCCAATTCTTAACTGATTTTCATAACGGTATTTTTTGTTCAAAGCATCTGGCATGCTCATCTGAAAAATAAATAATACAAATAGATAAAATAGTAAATTCTATCATTTAGTCCTCACAACAACCCTTTGGGATAGGTACTATTATTATCCACTGTACACATGAGGAACTGAAATCATAAAGAGGTTCAGTAACTTACCTAAACTTACACAGTTAGTGGTAAAGTTGGCATTCAACCAAACAGCCTGGATTCAGAATCCATATACTTAACCACTATGCACATTAGTGGTACCCACCTACACCCAATGAATCAAGGACAGAACTCACGTACTTTCATTTTTAATAAAGGCATTAGATTATTTTCATACTATCTAAAGTTTGAGAACCACTGACATCACTTAGGAAAAAGTGGCAGATATGGTTAGTCCCTTTACAGTATACAGAAAAAATAAATCCAATCTACCATTTGAATAACTTACAGTGTATACTTTAAGTAGGCATGGGATGATTATTTTCTTAAACTGAGGCATAGATATTAGGTGTGTATATAAATAAACCTGGACTCTCCTGGACGCAAATAGGCAGACAAGTTTAATTTCTAGCTTAGCTGAAATAAAAAAGATTCACTTTAATTCATTAGGATTAAAAAAAACAACTTTACAATTTAATCCCTGGATGTTTCTCTCTCTAAGCACATTTACTGTCATTTTAGAGATGACCAGTCCTTTCGCAAACAGGTCAGGTTTTATAAAGGGATCTACTATCTATCCATCCACGGTTTCATTATTTTAAGCAATAAGGCATTTTTAGAATGAATATGATGAAGTAAATCTTTCACCTATACATTTCTATAAAGTATTTTAATACTAGAAATGTGATACTTAAAATGTGTATAAATCATTTTCAGAATCTGAGGTGCTAAATGTTATAATGCTAGAGTTTCTGCAAAGGAAATAAACTCACTTCTTTAGTATACAGGGTCCTGCAGAAGTAATGCCCGCTTGTGGTTGGTAGGGTACGTGAATGTCCTGCACAGGATGGACAATTTGAACACTTCACCTAAAATGTCATATGGTGTGCTTGAGTGTGATATTGTTGTTACAGAATTACATGCTTATGATTTTGTAATAAAAGATTTTGTAATAAAAAAGGGATGTTATTTGTGCCAGACCTTGTATAATAGTCTTCTTATATATGGGGAATTTCTGAATAATTAAAGAGCAAACTTTACATAAAATTATATTGAGAGGCAAAACTCTTAAGTTATTCATGTAACAACAAAGTTTACAGGTGACTAATACTATCTACTATTCTTTGCTTATTTGAAGCAAATGACCTATTTCCTGGGAGACAGGTGTCAATTTTCTTTATAGCTCATACCATGGTATTCAAATTGTAAACTAGGCATAAGAACCACTGTTGTCATAGTCTATTCCCATCTTTAGCCAGACACACACATACATATAACACACCTAAGAACCAGGAAAAGGTCTTTCTTTCCTCTCTCTGCCCCGCCCCCTTCACTTATTTATTTAAAACAGCATAATCTAGCAAAACATGTCCTTTTGACCTTAAGTTTCTGAGGCTGGTAAGCAAGTGGTTAGCAGCTGACTAAAGCATCACTTAAGAAAGTGTTTTCAAACTTTTCCCCTTACAATCCGTGGTCAGAAGTACATTTTACATTGCATGCCAGACACACACATACACAACTGTAAAGTTTCATGAAACAATATTCTTACTATCTTGGACACACTCTTAGAATTGCAATCCACTAAACTAATCATGTTTCACTACTGAATACTCTCTTCTTATTTTAAAATGCTGTCTATGCCAGTTATTACATATAAAAGTCCATCCAATAAGATACGAATGGAGACAAATATCAACATCAGGCCAGATCTGTTCTTAGATATATAGTCCCAGGACAAACACTTTGAGGGATTGAGAAAAAAAAAAATGAGTGGGATAAATAGTAAAGGCTGGTATGACATCAGTGGAAGAATGATGATATATTATTATACAATAGCATTAAATAACATGTACGAGCAATGGCAGAAAGGCTTCTAAGTAAATAGCAAATACACATTTTTTTACCAAATATGCTAAAACCGAGTTTACTTTATATTAAAAAAAATCATCCTAAAAATGTCATTAAAAATATCTATTTTAAAATACAAAGAGAAAAAGTGTTTATTTTCTTTCACTGTTCACTTAAAAATATTAAACTTTTATGAATTAGTAACTTTCAAAGAAACATTTCCAAAAGCAGGATTTTTACTGAAAAATAGACGTATCTACACTTTTGGATATATGTAACCGTTAAACTCGTATTACATACTATCAACACTTTCATAGTTATTACTCCTTTATTTTCTTTAACTTGAATTGACTCATAGAAACTCATTTTAACATCGTTTTTATTGTTAGCAATGAAGTATTAGGTTATAAAACTTTTGGAAATGGACAGGACACACTAATACAAAGAAATTTTTAAAGAAACAATCATTTGTTGAAGAAAACTATCTTATAAAATAGAAGATAAAATATTATTTAAGGTGAGATTCTGCTTATTCTAGTATCAACTTTAAACAAAAACTTCACATAATCATGTGGAAGTCATATAATTACTTTTTTCTTTTTGCAGAAATGTTTAAAGACAATTGAATTAACCTTTAGTTAATATTCTCTCTAAAGTTTATATTTAGCAAAGAGTTAAAAGATTTATTTTTTAATTTAACAACTACCATTTCTACAGTGTCAAAATAAATAAAAATGGATTACCTAGGCAATATTTCCATGTACATATATGATTTGTGCTTGGGAGACTTTTATTTACACATTTACTTTTATATGTATTTCTATTAAAACTACCTCTACAAAACAGTATAGTATATAAAAGAAGAGATTGTTTTTACTATCAGGGACGAAAATATAAGAAGGTTAAAAAAAACTGAAATACTAGCCGATTAACTCATAAGTACTAGCTATGTCTGCACCTGCAGGAAAAAAAGTCACAATTGGAAACATTTCATTGAAACTATGTCTGTGCTAGAGAAAGTTAGCCAACTTCTTGATGAACAATACAAACACTGACACAAAAATTAAACTAAAAAATGTTGAGAGAAAACCGAAACTCTTACCTGAAATTCTGGTACAGTAGATGACTTTGTGACAGTTTTCCTCTTCTTTGTGATTGCTTTTTTAGATATGGATTTTTTTCCTTTCAAGATTAAAAGAGAAAAGCTTCATAATGCTGTTAATAACCCTTCATTAACAAAAAAAATTACACAGAACCTTGAAAGTTAAATTATAACAGATGGATTCTAGTGAGTCAAATAAAAATGATGAATCAAAACAAGCCTTAGTAAAATCAAACATTAAACTGTAACCACCTGTAACAGACATATTAACAAATGCTGTTTTCCTTAATATAAGGAAAACTATTACAACCTCCAATGTGTTGCACAGTATCAGAGTCTACTGCGATAAGATTTGGCCAAAAAAATCACATTACTACAACTCAGGTAAAATCTAATTCACAACTTAAAATGAGGTTATGTAAGGAAAAAACCTTACCTTTAACAGTAACTTTCGCAGTCAGGAACCTGCATAGAATTATACTCTGAAGACTATGGTCTATTCAGTCAATTCAATGTAAAAATCCTCTCAACAGCTCAGAAATAACGTCTCTCTATGCCTTTAGCTCTGCATTCACCTAATCTTCCCTCAAGGGCTGCCTTTGGCAGTATTCAATAACCAGTTTTAAAACAAAGTAAACATCTCCCTTTAAAGTGCACCTAATCATTTGTGCAACCAAAAAGTACTGGGAAAAATAAATCTATATTCTTAAAGAAATAAAATTTATAGTGTAGACTGAGGCATATCTACTTTGTATTTAACCTGACAAGAGAGAAATATACATGCATATAACCTCTATTTTTAGTAATGATGTTAAATGTTTTTTACCCTAACCTGAAATTAGCAAAATCAACTAATAAGGTGGTTGTTATTCAGCAAACATGAAATATGGCACTATACAATTTATGAGTAACAAAGGCTTATAAAATGGAAACCTTGTTTCCTCGCTTACAATCTTCGTAAGGGGATAAAAAAATGGAATATTTAAAAGTCAACTTTAGTTCCCAATCATTTATAGGCTAACAGTTACTATTTTTTCAAAAGGGAAAGTGAGTAAGTACATAAAGTAACCTTGCCCTACATAACACTTATATTGCTTTTTAAACATTTTCCTAAACAGATAAGATCTTCTTGCATAAAAAGTCTATCTTTTTAAAATTAAATTTATTGGGATGATATCAGTTAATAGGATCATACAGGTTTCAAGATAATCTGTATACTGCATTGTGTGCCCACCACTCAGTCCAATCATTTTGTCACCATATAATTGGCAACCTTTACTGCCTCCTCACCCCCTTCCCTCTGGTAACCACCATAATATTGTGTCTATGTTTCAATTTTATATCCCACATCAGTGAAATCATATGATTCTTAGCTTTTTCTGACCTATTTTGCTTAGCATAATATTCTCAAGGTCCATCCATGTTGTTGCAAATGGGAGTATTTCATTTTTTCTTATGGTTGAGTAGTATTCCATAGTATATATGTATCACATCTTCTGTACCCAATCTTCTATTAAAGGACACTTCGGTTGTTTCCATGTCTTGGCCAATGCAAATAATGCTGCAATGAACATAGGGGTGCATATATCTTTGAGAACAAATGCTTCAGAGTTTTCTGGGTATTAACCCAGAAGAGGGACTGCTGGGTCATATGGTAACACTATTCTTAATTTTTTGAAGAACCACTATACTGTTATCCATAGCGGCTGTACCAAATTACATCAGCAGTGAAAGAGGATTCCTTTTCCCCCATAACCTTTTCAACACATTTCTTTTCTTATTGATAACAGCCACTCTAACAGGTATGAGGCAGTGTCTCATTGTAGTTTTGATTTGCATTTCCCTAATACCTAGTGAAGTTCAACATCTTTTCACATATACGAGGTCGTCCGGAAAAAGTCAAGCTGTTAATGTAACAAGATAGTTTGTGCAACATTGATATAACCTGGCAGCCAAGGAGAGTGGACTGGAATGTACAAGCATGAACAATGGCAACTTCACTGCACTAGTTAGTGGGGGTAGTAGATGCCATTGAGTGAGCATGTGTACTGTGTAGCCATGGCATTCAAAATGACTGAGTAGAGCAAAAAATCTGCATTAAATTTTGCATTAAGCTTGAACATTTCTCCATGGAAACTACTCAGATAATTTAGAAGGCTGCAGCTATAGGCAACTGGAGATTGGCTGCTTCTTCACAACATGTGCCCTTTTGTGCATCACCTTCTGCAGAACTTTTGGCCAAAACTAAAATCACTTTTGAAAGGGAAGAGATTTCAGATCATTGATGAGATTCAGGAAAATACAAGGAGGCAGCTGATGGTGACTTGGAGAACTGCGTGAAGTTCCAAGGTGCCTACTTTAACGGGGATTGAGGTGCCATTGTCCTATGTACAATGTCTCTTATCTTCTTCAATAAATGTCTATTTTTACATGGCTAGAGACCTTCTGGACAGACCTTGTATGTTGGCTGTTTGTATGTCTTTTTGAGAGAGATGTCTATTCTGGCCCTCTGTCCATTTTTTAATTGGATTGTTTGGTGTTAAGTTTTATGAGTTCTTTTTATTATTTTGAATGTTAACCCCTTGTCAGAGGTGTTGTTTGCAAATATCTCTCATTCGCTTGGCTGCCTTTTTGCTGTTGTCAGTTTCTTTTGCTGTGCAGAATCCTTTTAGCTTTATATAGTCCCATTCATTTACTTTTCCCTTTACTTCCCTTGCTTTTGGGGTTGAATTCATAAAATTATCTCCAAGACTAAGGTCTATGAATTTATTACCTATGTTTAATGTGCTTTATTGTTTCAGATCTTACATGGAGGTCTTTGATCCATTTTGAATTAATTTTTGTACATGGAGACAAACTGTCATCTAGTTTTATTCTTTTGCATGTGCCCTTCCAATTTTCCCAGCACCATATATTGAAGAAGATTTCTCTTCTCCATGATGTGTTTTGGCTCCTTTGTCAGAAAGTATTTGCTCATATACATGTGGTTTTATTTCTGGGCTCTCGATTCTCTTCCATTGGTCTGTGTGTCTTTTTCTGCCAATACTATGACGTTTTGATTATCATAGCTTCATAGTGCAATTTGAAGACAGGTAGTGTGATACTACTGGCTTTGTTCTTTTTTCTCAGGAGTGCTTTGGCTATTCATGCTTTTTGGTTCCATACAAATCTCATGATTTTTTTGTTCTATTTCTTTAAAAAGTGATACTGGGATTTTGACGGGGATTGCACTATATCTGTATATGGCTTTGGGTACTATGGCCATTTTAACTATGATGATTCTTCCAATCCATGAACATGGAATCTCTTTCCATTTCATTGTGCCTTTTTCAATCTCTTTTAATGCTTTGTAGCTTTTAGTATATAGGTTCTTCACATACTTTGTTTATTCCTAGGATTTTTATACTTTTGGTTCCAATTGCAAAAGTAGTTCTTTTATCTTCGTTTCTTTCTCTGAAGTTTCATTGTTAGTATATAGCAAAACTGGATTTTTGTACACTGATTTTGTATCTTGCTACTTTACCATATTTATTGTTTGTAATGGTTTTTTGGTGGAATCTTTAGGGTTTTCTATATACAGAATCATGTTTTCTGCAAAAAAAAGTGATGCTTTTACTGCTTCCTTCCCAATTTTTATGCTTTTTATTTTTTTCTCTTGACTGGTTGTTCCAGCTAGAGCTTCTATAACTATGCTGAATAAGAGTAGTGAGAGTGGCTTCCTTGTCTTGTTCCTGATTTTGGAGGAAAAGATTTCAATTTTTCAGCACTGAATGTTACTGGCTGAGGGTCTGTCATACATTGTCTTTATTATGTTGAGGTACTTTCCTTCTACACCCATTTTATTGAGTTTTAATCATAAATGGATGTTATATCTTATCAAATGCTTTTCCTGCATCTGTTGAAAAGATTATGTGATTTTTATCCTTTCTTTTGTTAATGTGGTATATTACATCGATTTGTATATGCTGAACCATCCTTGTGCCCCTGGAATGAATCCCACTTGATCAAGATATATTTTTAAAATGTATTGCTGTATTCGATTTGCTAGTATTTTAAGATTTTTGCATCTGTATTCATCAAAGATACTGATCTGTATTTTTTTTGTGTTATCCTTGCCAGGTTTTGGTATCAGTGTTATGTTGGCTTTATAACATGCATTAGGAAGTACTGCCTCTTCAATTTTTTGGAAGAGTTTAAGAAGGATAGGTATTAAATCTTTCAGTGTTTGGTAAAATTCACTAGTAAGGCCATCTGGTCCTGGACTTTTATTTTTTGGGAGGTTTGTGATGGTTGTTTCAATTTCCTCAATGAAAACAGTCAATTTGATTGCAACATTTTATTCAACTTATAGGCATAAGGCACAATTCCAGTTTACAAAATACTTGTATTTTCTTTTGTATTCCTCTTTAATCATATCACAGAACTGTAATATAGGTAACTTCTAACTCAATAAAATGCATATACTATGCTTGAACTGAAAATTTTGAGTCACTGAGGTTCACATGGGTTTTATTGTCTGATTCTAACAACCATGAACTTGCTTTCACTTGACATTTGCTTTTAATTAAATTAAAATGAGCTAACATAATTTTTTATTTGCTTCTGTGCTTACACGGTAGCTATACCAGAACTAACTCCTACAAAAATAGGTAAGTGGATGGGGCGTTTAAACAAGTAACATTCAGGGGAAAGTGATTAAATTCTTGGTATCCCGATAATGTAGCTAGTAATCAGTAACTGATTTCTAAACAGTGCAATACGCATCTCTCGAAGGTACTCATGCATCTCAATGTCAGGGTACCTTTCCTCCACGTATCACCTTTATTATTATTTAAAATTCATGAGAAAAGAAAGATTTAATAACCTTACTGATCTAAAGTTGCGAATGCTATAAAACAGCAATTTGAAGGAAAGGAAATCCTTCCTTAACTCCTCCTTTCCCTCACCCTCAACTCCAGCACTACTCTAATTAGCTTTTTAAAGTCACTTTATTTTGAATTTATCAGCATAACAAAGGTCACCCTTGAATTCTCAATGAATTTCATATTGTTGCCATACAGGCACTAAACTTAGGTCCTGAATTCTCAGTTAATTTTATCAGCCACTGTATTTGAATGAATTAAGAAGCTGAGGTAGTAAGTAAATTAAGTCAGAGAAAGGTAAATGACATTTGATCTAACTTATATGTGGTATCTAAAGAAAACAAACAAAATGGAAACAGACTCATAGATATGGAGAACAGAGTGATGGTTGAGAGAGGGGAGGGGGATTAGGGGACTGGATGAAAAAGGTAAAGAAATTATGAAGCACAAATTGCTAGTTACAGAACAGTCACAGAGATGTAAATTATAGCATAGCGAATATAGTCAATAATAGCACAATAACTATGTAAGAGGCCAACTGGGTACTTGAAATATTTGAGGGACCACTCTGTAAAGTACATGATTGTCTAACCACTATGCTGTACACCTGAAACTAATACAGAATAATATTAAATGTAAAGTGTAATTGAAAAAGAAAAAGAAGCTGAGGTGGTTACTGGGCATTTTCTTTCATATGTCATTAGGATACTTTAATGTTATTAAGTAACTGGAGGTAGTGCTGTATAGTGCATTTAAGCTTGAGCTTTTGGAACTAAACCACCTGGGTTTGAATACCAGCTATAACAACCTACTAGCTGCAAGACCTTGAACAAATTGCTTTATTTCCTTGTGCAGCTTCTTCATCTGTAATACAGGGATAATGATATTATCTATTTTTCAAGAATTAAATGAGTTAAAACATGTAAAGAGCTTAGACTACTGGTAGGCACAGTAGGTGATCAAGAAATGTTAGTTATTATCCACTGAGCCATACCAGACAATGTTAGTTATTATCTACTATAGCTAAGCTATGATATTAAGACTCTAAACAAATTATTTCTTAGCCTTTTTCAAGTTCTTTTATTAACACATGCCTTTATTTTAGTTCTTGCTTATGTCCTTTCTACCACTTTGTACATATATCAATTATTATAATACTTATCAAACAGTATTATAGTGATCCATTTCTTTCTCTTCCTTACTAGATTGTGAATTACTGATGACAGAAATCCCATTATTCATTTTGTATTTATAGCATTTAGCATATAGTAAGTAATGAGAAATGATCCTTAAATACAAGAATCCTACTTTTCATCAGAAATTTCACCAGTCTGGGGATAGGAAAAGGGAGCAGGTTTACTATTCGTAAGGTCCACTGGAGGACCATTTTATAACAAGGAAAATATTGACAATAACTTTAAATAATTTACAGAATTCCCCAAAGAGTTTCATAACATGACCTAGGAGTGGTACTAAGAAAATTAACATTTACTGAGAGTCTACTATGTAAGGTGACTTATATAAATTACCTCATTAATTCTCAAAATAACCCTCGAAGGCAGGCAATTCCCCATTTTAATGTGAGATAACTGAAGATCAAAAAGGTTACTTACTCGAGTGTTACACTGAAATCAAGCACCACAGGCATGAATCCTAACACCAAAGTCCAAGTTCCATTATGCAATTCTAACCTCTCAAAAACCATAGTTACCATTTATTGATTCCTACAATCTGCCAAGCACCATGTTAGGTAATATGCTTTGCTATTCAACTTAATCTTTGTAATGACACAGCAAGGTAGGTATTGTCTTTTTTTTTTTTTTTAAACAGATCAACTGGCCATAGATAGGTAAATAAATCAGTGGAGGACTTGTAGCTAACATGCACTAGAGCATGTATTTGCACTAGATTTATCTCACTTCAAAGCTGTGCTCTTTTTAGTGGTAAAATACTGCATTCTTTCAAACATTCTGCAGCGATGTAATATGTTTCTGACTGATTTTAGAGCATTCCTTTTTATTAGGGTTAGAGGATTCGCATATTCACTATTACTTAATTCCTTCAGTTTATATCCTCATAAAAACAATTTGAATACAAAATTTCCTGTATCTTCAATAAAAGTTAGCTCTTCATTTTTATTAAATACTTATTTTTAAAATGGAGCATGGTATACTACAAACCACACAGCCCTTATCTGGTAATCTGTTTTTGTTTCAGGGAAAGTTACATACTGCCTCCCAGTGGGCTTCCACTGCCCTAAGTCACCTAGTCCCATAAAATAGAATGTAATTCTTATATCTAGGATTGTGCTTAAGTCAGAAACAGTTTAAAACATACACAGAATTTCAACTTAATTCTTGAACTTAAAACACAGACATGGGCAAAAAGTTGATCTCTACTTGCATCAGGAAAATGGGTAAGAAAACCTTAATATGGCCTGGTAATTTATGTTACGAGTGCAGCCTAATGAAGCTTTTTAAAACTATTCTTAGAACAGCTCTAGAAAAAAAAAGCCCAACTTGAGAGGGAAAAATATAACTAAAAATATATTTTATACTATAATTTAGGCACAAAACTCCATTCTTCTAGAATGTGGAGATACATCTCTTACTAGAAAAATGAAGGCAATTATCACCCCAACCCAGCTCTTTCTATTGTCTTTTATTAATCATCTTTCCCTTTCTCCTTCATCTGGCTGCCCAGCCTGTCTTTAAAGACTCCTTGGACCCTTGGACTATTCGGGGACTTGCCTGCACTTCAAATACCCTCCTAGGTTTGGCTTTCCCATGTTTAAGAAGTATCCCAACATATTTACTAGTCTTTCAGTGTTTTCATTTTAGGAATCATAGTGAATGGGTAGTAAGAAATTAATCACTGTTAAAAGTAAAAACTCAATGCCACTTGTATTATTAAATAGTAACTCTGGGAAGTGCTTAGAATGTGAAGTCACAGCTAGAGTCTAAACTTCACTTTTATTTACTAAATATGCATGTATTGAACTAATATTTATATTCTATAGAAATTTCTGGAATGTTCTAGCTCTAAGTAAGCAATCTGGTTTTAACAACACAGCTGATTTCCTCCTATTCTCTTGAGCAAATTTCCCATCATACTGGCAATTTTTAAACCCTATCTCATAATTCAACAACTTCTGCACACCTATTTCTTTTTTTCCTCCTTTAATTCAGAATATTGAATCACTTGTCAAATTCTGCTTCTTATTGCAGTAGCTCTCTCAAAGTGTTATTTTTTTCTGTCACTGTGATAAAAAAAGTCACATAATCATTTCTTATCTGGATTTAGAATTTCCTCTTTCTGGTCACCTTCTACTCCTTCATCTAAATCCTGCCAGTTTCTTTTTATAGCTATTTAATGATGTCCTAATTACCTTGCAAGATCCTTTCTCCTAATCCTGCCACTTATTGGCTGGGTGACCTTGGACACATTAATAAACTTCTCTGTGTTTCACTTGTTAAATCTATAAAATCTATTTAGTGGGAAAAAAATAATAGCATCTATTTTATGGACTTTTTATGAAGGTTAAATGAGACGGTACATATAAAGGCTTAAATAGTGACTGGCACACAGTGAGCATCAGATGAGTATTTGCCTTTGTGAGGGTAGGATTGGGTGGGAGAGTAGAAGGTAATAAAATTAAAGAACACAGAGTACAGCTTATCCTTTTGCTCTCTTATACGCTGGCATCTTGTGTTGGTCCTCTAAAAGTTTTCTCCATGAAGACATGCATAGTTAAATCTATAGTGCTATCAACACAGGACTATACAATATTTTTTATAGATATGGGTCTAGATATAACCAAATACTGCAGATTTAATTTTTCAGTCATTCCCTGTAAACCAGCTCATTGCTTTCTACACATTTGATAAATATTTCATGCTCAATTCCTTGTGCTGGCTCCTGATTCAATTATTTAAAATAGTACTAGCTGCCTAGAAAGATATCACCCCAAAATGGTATATTCTCGTCATTCAAACAACTTCTAAAACCTCAACTTTTCAACTTTTCCTTAAGTGTTTCTCTGCGTTAATATTTTCAGTGACAACCAACTTAATTATACTGCCATACTTTTGCTCACATTAACCATTTTTCATTTATCCAATCCTCGTTATTTTCAAAGCCCTTCTTCCCCATAGAAAGCTACCCAGACTATTAGCACATACTGATTTACCCTCCACTTGACATTTTATTGTATGGTCTTTATCATATACTTAACAATTATTAAAATGAGGTTATTTACCATTTTGAATCTTAGTTTCTTCTAAGATTCTGCAAGAACCTGTAAGAGAGTAAAACCACTTGTCTTATTTCCTTTAACCAGTTTAGAGTAGCTACCACAAAATGACCTGGTTAAAAATAATGACTGTATAAAGAAGAAAAAAACCCTCCAAATCAAATTGGCTATAATGAATAACTTAAAATATCATAAGCTTTTTGTAATAATTAATGTATCTTTAACAATTTCTGTTTCTCCAGGCTTTATAAAAAGTCTTCTAATTTTTAAAATTTTTAATTAATTTCAGCCAACTCTACCTGTTCTACACCATTAATATGTTATTAAAAGAACCAAAATGTCCAATAAGGAGGTTGATTAAATGACTACAGAATACATGTAACAGAATCCTATGCATTTATTTAATATGATACTGCAGAAATCTACTTATTGCACAAAGATGTTCACGGTATACTATTATGTGGGAAAAAAAGACTGTGAAATGGTATGTATAGTACAATCCCATTAAAAAATATAAATACTTTGAAAATGATATGAAAGATACACATTAAGGGGTTAATCTTAGTGATATCTGGGTGGACCAAACTAAGTGTATGCACTTATTTATTCAATAGATTCCTACACATTGTGCTTAAGTGCTAGGAATTCAAAATCAGAAATAATCTTCTGTCCTCAAGAATGTTATAGACTACTGAGAAACAAAACATAAACATACAAACAAAAGCTAATCTTTGTACAGTCAATGCTTGGGCTTTTTGGTCATTTATATGACATCATCATTTTCAAAACTATATCCAAAGTGTATAGTACTTCTATCGCACAACTTCCTCAGGTTGCAGGGAAACAGATCCAAACTCACTGTAGAAGGAATTTACTCTGTGTCTTTACCTGCTACAGTTATGTATTTAATGTTTACTTGGATAGAACTAGTACGGGGAAATAACATTCTCCCCTTAAAAAAAAACACTCAATTTTCATATAATTACTAGTTAATTACAACAAGATCAAAAGGTCATAAACAAAAGGATCAATAATCCCAAGGCTGGCCATAAATTTAACCTCCAGTGGCAAACACAGTTTACAACTTCAAGTGATAAAACACTGCTCTCTGTAATGAAGACCCTAACAAATATAGTGCATTATAAACCTAACTAATGGTCTCAAAGTTACTAGTTAATGGTCTTTCCAAGGTTTATATTAAGTAAACTTCTGATTATTATAGGAAACTGCCTGTCCGGAAAATTGACTTGGCCCTAAAATCAACTCTATGATGACAACATACATATTAAAAATAAGTTTAATCCTGTATTTTTGCAACTAGTTTATAAATATTTTCTAATCTTCCTAAACTATGTAAAGCAACTCTTGCCTTCTCAAAAGCACTTTTGCTGACAACTTACTATCCTGTCAGGCTTACTGCTATGGAAATTATTAAACTTAATTTTAATCAAGTCTAAAAAAATGAATGTTATAGAACCAAGGGAGACAATAACCAAAGTAACCTAGAAATAAATGTAACTGTTATAAATAAATGTTATAAAGTATTATAAAGGAGAAGTCTCTAGTGCTATAAGAGTGCACACTGAGGAAAATGGCAATGTTTTTCTATTTTACAATGTTTCCAAGAGTAAGAAGCAGGCTTAGATAACTAAAAATTAATTCAAAATTTAAAAAAGCAGGAAGAAAAATCCAAATCTGAAAAATAGATAAAAATACAAGTCGCAAAACTGCCTCTTAGTGCATTAAAATTATCAAATCATTTTCAACCAATCAGTCTTTCTACATTCTACTAAAAATCATCTTCCATTACAATAAGAAGACAATAAATTTGGAGATGCAACCCAAAATTTCAACCACTTTGTCTTTGTGCCTTCTATTAAAAAATCATCTCCCATCACAATAGGAAGGTTTACTAAATTTGGAGATGCAACCAAAAATTAAAACATAAAAGGAACATAAAAAAATTAAAACATAGAACATAAAAACACATAAATTTTACCGCATGTAAAATTTAGTACACCCTAAATTACGGTTCATAAATCAGTCATGAATGGCACAGCTTATCTCAAAGCGTGTTCTACGCAATACTATTACTTGGGGAAAAAAAGGGCTCTGTGTTCAAATAAATCTGAAAAATACTAAGTTAAAGAAAACTAAAGTTTTCTTTTCTTCAAGACTTTCCAAAGTCCTTAATATACAGGCACAGAATCAACTATGTACCCACAATTCTAAAGTCCAAAAGATTCTGTAAACTAAAGTTTTAAAAAAATAATTCAGATGGTAGCAAAATCTGACCTGAACTGTTATGAGGTTTTCATTTGGTCTGACTATTCATACTTTTTTTTCCCTGTAGAATTTATGTATTTGATTACAGGGGCTGTCCCAAGCTCCACTGAGGATGCTACTTAATAAACAGTATATACATCATTAACACCCTTCTAAAATCTGAAGAATTCTCAATTCCAAAACATATTTGGTACATGAGTTTCATAAAATGCATTGTGAACCTGTACTAATGCACAATGTGAGTCTATAATCTGTAAGAGGAATGGCTCCTAAACCTGTGATAATGGAACTCACTCTTAAAAAAGAGAAAGGAAATACATACTGAATTAAGAGTATGCCCAAAACTGACTATAAAAGGCCACACCATGTCTCATACCTAATAAAGATTAGGACAAAATGATGTAAAACAAATGTGGTTGTTGTTGTTGTTGTTATAACATTTTATGTGACAGTGTAATGACAGTAAGAAGTTTAGTATCTGATAAAGAGTTGGCTTGTGTTTACCCAGTGCTGACAATGGACAGAGAAACTATTTGCCAGATCCAAGTATTTTTGTCACTGAAGACTGACTTTCTAAAATTTTCTCTGAAGATAAAAATGAGAAAATGTATAGGCAAGTGCATTATTTTCTTCTCTTTCATGCCTGTAAAGCCTTTTCTCCTCGACTAAAAAGGCACAGAGAGGGTCCACAAGTACAAGCTGAATTTGCTTCTGATTTTTTAAATTCACTTGTCTAGAACTGGACATGAAACTATCATAAATTTCCTCTCTGATTCACATTCTGTACTTATATTTCAAAAATGTAGCAATACTTTATTTGCTTACAATATAAATTCATTTTAATCCAATCCTTAGCAATTAGTATTTTATTCTGCTACATCAATAATGATCTTACTTTATAAACCACTTTAATTCATAACTGACTTTGAAAACATGAACAGTAGGTCATAAACACTTAATAGAAGATTTTAGGAAATAATGGTATTAATAAAGTAATACTACATATTTTGGAATTGGAAAATTTTTCAAATTTATAATCATTATTTAATATTTCAGAGAACTTGCCAAATCAACCAAATTAAATTTATATAGCCTAATGGGTTGCCCGTAAGTTTAAAAGGTTTATTCATGAAAGTTAAAATATTATAAAGCTTTTTGTTGCTTGGATCAATGTGGACCACTTTATAGTTTTGAGTTCAACAAATTAAGCCTGTTCTTGATAGTAAATTTTTTACTACTTCTTTATCAATGATACACTACATATACATTTAAAAATACATTTAATTGTATTTAATGATTTAAATAACTAAGGTATAATATTACTGCAGCTAAATTAAATTCACTCCCTCATTTGTTAACTCATTATCAAATTACTGCCAAATCTTAATTACCATTGTTACTGTGGGAAGTAATAAAAACTGAAATCCACAAATAATGACGATAAATCACAACTTACTTTAGTATACTATTCAAGTTTTTCTCAATCAGGTACTTTTTACTGGGTTAATAAATAAAGTTAATTATCTGCTTTTAAATGACACATTTAACATGATTAAAAGGCAAAGAATAAGATAAGTAAAAGCAACTTCAGTAATTAAGAAACAGAGCAACCAACCACTGTACTTACTTTATTTATAAGTATTTTTTTGTTTTACAGTTTAAATAGTCTTGTGACAAATATATTATTTAAATTTAGTGTAAAGGCAAACTTACAATTCCTTTTATAAAATTATGATTCATGTCTTATTAGTTGATATAGCTCTTTCCTTATATTTCATAACATTTTCCTGAATATGCAAACACACATTGAAACAGAGTGCTGAAAAATATATGATATGGGGAAAAAACTGAGACCCAGAAAGATGATATAACTCGCCTTGGTTTCCAAAGAAATGGAGATTGGTCCAAAGAAATGTACACACATAGTGTTCAAAGACTTTCAGCTGAGAATTAAATTGAAATGTACTGTACCAGTATCTTTTTTGTTGTTATTGTTAATAATAAAACCTCTTTTGCTCTGGGCTTTAATCATAGGGAATAATATAAAACTTGACTTTTACACACACACGTGCATCTATGTGCATTTCATTCTGTTAATGATCACTAAAGGAAAAAACTTAAATGTAATTCTTACCCATTTGTGTTAGCTTACCAGATTTGTGCTTCTTGTGTTTTGCTTTCTTTTTGATGATCAATAACTTATTCTGGATCTCAGGTTTGTAAGACTTGAACGCAAGAGAATGAAGACCTTCACGCTTTCTCTGTAAGTTTTCACTCAAAACATCTTTTAATTTCTTTTTTTTCTTTTTCTTCTTTTTTGCTCTCATTTTAGTTAGCTTGAGTTTCTTGTGGCTCTGCAGTGACTGTTCTAATAGAATATCCCTTACGACTTTGTGGCAGTTAATTTCTGGATGATCACTATGACTTCCATTTACATGTATTTGGCAAGACTTTAGAGCATTTTCTTTTAATGGACTGGGGTCAGGCTTTACTCTGGAAGCTTCACCATATCTTTCATGATTTTCTATAAACCTTATTTCACCTGGACTGAGAGGCTCTCCAAAGCCAGTAACTTCCCCTGGACTCCCTGGTTTCTCTAAATTTTCTTTACAACAATCAGTTTTCTTAATTTCGCAGGGCCTACGAATTCTAATTTCACAGTTGGATTTCACTTCCATTTCAACAGAGATGTCATGATTATCCAAGTTCACTTTAGCAGGGCAGCAAGTTGGATCAAAATTAATTTCTTGTTCTTTCTTAAAGACAGAGGGCAGGGCTTCTCTACTACACCTATGTTCTCCATTACTGGTACTAAAATAGTCACACTTCAATTTCTCCAGTTTAATCCGAGGTACTCTTTGTATTTTAATGGGTGGAATTGGAAATTCTGGGGCTTGAAAAGGTCTTTGCTTGTAAATCCGTACATCTGCACCACAGAACTGTGGAAAATGTACATAAGCATTCTCCAAATAATCATAACCAAGGATAACTTCCCTGCATTCATGAATAGGCTGTCCGAGTACAGCATCTTGAACTTCTTTTTGTGTTTCATACACAAAGTCACAAAGACCCTTAAGTAACCACACTTTTTGTTGGAAAGGTAGTTCGTGAAAAGGTTTTTCTTCCAATGGGTTAACTTCTCCAAGCACTTTAAAAAACTGAGGACACAATCCAAGTTTCTCAGCACAGCTATTGGGATTTTCAGTCTGCCCTACAGCAGTGTACCACTGCTGTACTTTCTGTCTCAGTGCTGCCTCCCAAGTCCTATAAGGCAAAGTAGGTCTTCGATGTAAGGTAGGTCTGCGATGAGGAGGACTTAATAGAGAAGTCATTATTTTAGATAAAAAAGCATTACACTGAGGCATCAGAAGACAACGTTCCAATTCATAGAAGACTATTTCTGGCAAATTTAGAATTTGCTGGGCTAAACAAAGGAAATGTCCAATGGCTGGAATTTCCCACATGGTCTCCATACAGGTTGGAGCTGCTTGAGCTAGAAGTTTTCTTTCCCATTCTTCCATTTCCTTTTGACTAGCTTCTTCTGCTTCTTTCCTCTCCTGCTCCCGAAGCCTAAAGAAAATTTAACAAAATATACTATTATTGCTTAAAGTAGAGAGTGCCATAAAATAACAAATTTAAGTACATCATGTTTATCTTCAGTCAAGAGAGTGCCATAAAATAACAAATTTAAGTACATCATGTTTATCTTCAGTCAACTGGGCAACTGGCCGTCCAGTGTTCAGTATCAGTACGAAGTATCCCATTAGACGTACCATTTTTTTTTTCAGATGAGGTAATACCCATTTAACTTGACCATGAGTTTTACTGATAGAGGATTATCACTAACAATACTGCCACTCAAAGTGAAATTCTTATAATGTGCATCAACTTCAAAATAAGTGAAAAAAATTTAAAGCATGTTTACTAAACAAAAGCAGTTTAGTGCTCTCTAGAAGTAATGTGACATCACATAGGAGCTGTGAAGATGTTTATGTCCTTTGAGCTCATAATTGCACTCCCAGGAAGTTATACTAAGAAAATAATTCAATACAAGCCAGAAGTTTTGGGTTGTCCGTGTTAACAACACTATAAAGAAGTTGTATTACACAACTGGAAAATAAGCTGGCTATATTATATAGCTTTAAAATTAAAATTGCAAGTAACAAGTATAAACACAAAAATATCAGCAGACAACACAGTACTTAACAAACAATAGCAATAATAAAAATATGCATACAATCAACAAGGACATGTAGCATATATAAAATAAATGCCTCCTAGGTTGATTATGGGTGTTTTCCCCCCTTAAAAATATCTCTACTGACATTGCTACAAAATCTTAACAAAAAAAATTAAATTAGATGAAAAGACACACATCTTTTTGATCCTGTATTACACAATGTGTTCTTAGATATAACACCAAAAGCACAAACAATAAAAGAAAAACATAAAGTGGACATCATCAAAACTAAAAGCCTTTTTACTGTGAAAAAACAACGCACAGGAGAAAACTTCTGCAAACCACTTATTAATGAGACTTGTATCTAGAAAACATAAGAACACTTCCAACTCAATAATAAAAAGACAAATAATTAGATTCAAAAATGAGCAAAAGGTCTCAAAAGACATTTCTCAAAAGAGGATATACAAATGAACAATAAGCACATGAAAAGATGCTCAGCATTGTTATCCATTAGAGAAATGTACATCAAAAACACAGTAATATACCAATTTAAATGCACTAAGATGACTATATAAGACAGATAACAAGTATTGGTAAAAAGGTAGATAAATTGGAAACTTCATACACTGTAAAGGGTACAGTTGCTTTGCAGAAGTGTTAAAATTCCTCAGAGGTTTAAACAGTGTTATCATGTGATCCAGCAACTCTATTCCTAGGTTTATAACCCAAAAGAAATAAAAATTCATGCCAACACAAAAACTTGTATGTAAATGTTCATAGTAGCATTAAAGATAATAGCCAGAGAGTTGAAACGCTCTAAATGTTCTATCAACTAAGAGTCTATCAACTCTTTATTCATTTATTCTGAATGAATAAAATGTGGTATATCCATAAAATGGAATGTTATTTGGCAATAAAGCAAATGAAGTGCTGATAGATGCTACAATTTGAATTAATGTTGACATCATGATACTAACTGGAAGAAGTCATGTATGAAAGTCCACACATTGTGTAATTCTATTTATATGAAATGTTCAGAAATCTATAGAGACAAAAAGTGGAATAGTTTCCTAGAATTGGGGAGGTCAAGGAAAATGAAGAGTGACAGTTCACGTCTTTCTTTTTGGGATGATAAAATGTTCTAAAATTGACTGTGGTGATGGTTGCACTACTCTGTGATTATACCAAGAATAACTGATTTTTACATTTTAAATAGGTGAACTGTGTGATGTATGAATTTTATGTCAATAAAGCTGTATAAAAAAATGAAAACATATAAAATTTGGGGGGATTAGAATAAAAAATAACGAGGAAAAATATAATAATTTGTCTGATTCTTGATTTTTCAAGAATGAGAATGCTTCCTCTAGGAATGATGTATAAAAACACGGAAATGTGACTATTCTTGGGTTTAAGCTATAAATGAAAACTGAGGTATGTCTGAAACTGGCTATTTTTCTGTACTATCGTATTGTAATTTGTGAAAACAAATACACAGTAAAAACACTATTTTGGAAATATCTGGATGTTTTCTTTCGCTGAACAAGCTTACTTTTATATTTTTGGCTGAGAGGTCATATTATAACTACCTTACTATTATAGATACAACAGATTATCTGACTGAGTAATCCTAGGTCTATTAAAAAAATTAAACTGCCATTTGTGATTTGGCATTTATGTATATTGATTACATCTGAACACCCAAACAATGTTAGATATTCTTTAAAAATTTTCATTTTTTTCAAATGTCATTATAATTTTGAACAGCTTTAACTTTTTACTGAATGGGGGTGGTGGTAGGCTGGCAGAATCTATTTTCCACAATACAAAGCTGGGACTCCAAAAGCCCATATAATCAGTAGAAGGGTGTACTAGAACCATCAGTCCCTTCCCTTGTCCCCAACTAGGGGATTTCAAGGAAAACTGTCTTCACAAATAGGAGTGGTGAATGGGAAAAAAAAAAATTTTCTCCTAAGAATTTATAACTATAAGCTGAATCTCATGTGAATTTTTTGCCCACATTCTTTTTCCAGGGTGCTCAGGAAAACATCACACTAAGAAATGAGTTTAATGTGGTCTCATTCCAAAACTGTTATCAGCTCCTTAAACAGAAAAAAACATTAAATCTCTTAAGGGAATAAACCTTATACCTAGATCTTCAAAAACTTCCACTGATAACTGTCACAGAAATGAGTTCATAGTCAAAGATAACAAAATATAAAAGTAAATAAAGTACTATGGTAGGACAGGAAAAATATGTGTGACCCACAAAAAATTTAAATAAATTACAAGACATGGAAAAAAAGTTAAAAACATAAGTAAACGGAAGATTATAAAAAATGACAAGACAGTTCTGAAAAAAACAAAGAATTTCTAAATATCGAAGCTACAAAAGTTAAAAGAAAAAAATTTATAATAAATTTCTCAACAGCAATAATGAAAGCCAGGAGACAACAGAATATCTTTAATAAACTAAAAAGTAACTATCAATGTAAGTTTTCATTAAGAGCAAAAATATATTTCAAAAATGAAGACAAAAACTCACATTTGTGATAAACAGAACCCCACCTAAAGGAAATTCTAAAGGATATATTTTGTAAATTGGATGGAAGGTCAGTGATCCTTGACTGAAGATCAGAGATGGTAAAGAGCAAAAAAGTGGTAATAGGCTAGTAATAGGTTAATCTGTAAAGACATGGCATAAAATAATGACGCCTGTTAAAAAGTTTAGAAAAAGACAGAATTTTAGTTTTAATATTTTATTACTACTTAAAAAATTATATTATATTGTTTATGCTATTACAATTGTCTCAATTTTTCCTCCTTTGCCTCCTTCCTCCCAGCCCGACTCCCTCAGGCAATCTCCACACCATTATCCTTTTTTATGGGTCATGCACGTTTCTTGGTTAATTCCTTCACCCTCTTGCAGGAGTCCCCACCTCCCTCGTTCACTCTTACAGCTGTTAGTCTATTCCATGTTTCTATGCCTCTAACTCTATTTTGTTTATTAGTTTATTTTGATCATTAGAGTCCACAAATAAGTGAGATCATATGGTATTTGTCTTTCACTGACTGGCTTATTTCATTTAGCATAGTCGTCTTCAGCTCCATCCATAATGTTGCAAAAGGTAAGAGTTCCTTCTTTTTTATTGTTGTGTAGTATTCCACTGTGTAAATATATCACAGTCTTTTTATCCATTCATCTACTTATGGGCACTTAGGCTGTTTCCAGACCTTAATTATTGTAAATAGCACTGCTATGAACATAGGGGTACAGGTATTCTTTGGAAATGGTGTTTCAGGATTCTCAGCATATTTCCAGAAGTGGAATTGTTGGGTCAAAAGGCAGCTCCATTTTTATCTTTTTAAGTACATTCCATACTGTTCTCCACAGTGGCTGTACCAGTCTACATTCCCACCAACAGTGCACTAGGATTCCCTTTTCTCCTTATTCCTACCAGCATTTGTTTTTTTGTTGATTTATTGATAGCTATTCTGGCAGATGCAAGGTGGTATCTCATTGTGGTTTTAATTTGCATCTCTCTGATGAGTAGTGATATTGAGCATTTTTTCACATGTATATGGGCCATCTGTATGACCTCCCTGGAGTAGTGTCAATTCCGGTAAGTTTGCCCATCTTTTAATTGGATTGTTTGTCTTCCTGGTGTTGAGTCTTATAAGTTCTTTATATATTCTGGAAATTAAATCCTTGTAAAATGTATCACTGACAAATATGTTTTCCTATACAGTGGGTTCCCTTTTCATTTTGATGATGGTTTCTTTAGTTATGCAGTTTTTAATTTAATGTAGTCCCACTTACTTTTTCCTTTGTTTCCCCTACCGTAGGAGATATGTTGGTAAAAATATTGCCACGTGAGATATCTGAAATTTTACTGCCTGCTTTTCTCTAGGAATTTTATGGTTTCATGACTTACATTTAAGTTTATTATCCATTTTGAGTTTATTCTTGTGTATGGTGTAAGTTGGTGGTCTAGTTTCATTTTTGCATGTACCAGTTCAACTTCCCCAACACCATTTATTGAAGAGACCATCTTTACTCCATTGTATGCTCTTGCATCCTTTGTCAAATATAAATTGACTGTTAAGACGTGGATTTATTTCTGGGCGATCTGTCCTGTTCCATTGATCTATATGCCTGTTCTTATACCAGTACCAGGCTATTTTGATTAGTGACCTCATATAGTATAGTTTGATATCAGATATTGTGATACTTCCAATTATGTTTTTCCCCCCTCAAGATTGCTGAGGCTATTTGGGGTTTTTTTAGGTTCCATATAAATATTTGAAATATTTGTTCTAGATCTGTGAAATATGCTATTGGTATTTTAATAGGAATTGCATTGAATCTACAGATTGTTTTCGGTAGTATGGACTTTTTAATGATGCTAATTCTTCCAATATATGAACATGGTATACAAGGTCTGTCTGGAAAAGCCCAGCCATTGTTAGTAAAACAAGAATGGTTTACATGACATTGATGTAACCTGGCAGCCAAGGAGAGTGGACTGGAATGAGCATGTGTGAACAATGACAACTCCACTGTGCTAGTCAGTGGGGGTGGCAGATACTATTGAGTGAGCATGTGTACTGTGTGGCCATGGCATTCAAAATGACTGAGTAGAACAATGAATCTGCATCAAATTTTGTGTTCAGCTTGTACATTCCTCAGTGGAAAGTACTTAGATGATTCGGATGGCTTTGAGGAATAATGCAATGAGTGCAGTGCAAATAAAAGTGTGGCACAAACACTTCAAAGATGGTTGAGAATCTGTTGAAAGTGATCGACGTTCTGGAAGGCAACATGTAGAACACCTGAGAATACTGAAAGTGTATGGGTTGCAATCAGCAAAGATTGGCGACTGACAGTGTGAGACCTAGAAATTGATCAGGGGATTCCAAAAATTACCACATCTGAGATTTTGATGCAGGATCTTAGCATGGGATGTGTTTGGTAAAATTTGCTCCGTAGCTTCTGGTACCAGAGCAGGAGGAACGTTGTGCTGCAGATGCTAATGACTTGATTCAAACTGCTACCAATGAACCAGATTTCCTCAAGAAGGGAGATGAATTGTGGGTCCACAACTATTACCCAGAAACAATGACCCAGTGTCCCAATGGAATTTGCCTGGTTCTCCATGCCCAAAGAAAGCATGGGAAGTCGCAGCAAGGTCAAGACCATGTTAACTGTTTTTGATTGGGAAGGTGTTGTCCATCAAGTATGCCCCTCCAGGCCAAACAATTAATGAGTATTACCCTCAATGTTCTTCGTTGGTTGAGAGATGCAATATACAAAAATGGCCACAGGTATCAGCAACTGGTGATTGGCAGCTTCATCACAACACACCCACTCATGTATCACGTCTTGTGCACATTTTTGTAAGACATCCTATCACCCAGGTGATTCAGCCCCCCTAGAGCTCAGATGTGGTGCCCTGCAGCTTGACTTTTCCCAAAACTAAAATCAACTTTAAAAGAAGAGATTTCAGACCATCAACAAGATTCAGGAAAATAAAATAGGGCACCTGATGGTCATTCCAACAAAGGATTTTGCAGTGTTTTTTGAACAGTGGAAGAGACTCTGGGAGAACTGTGTGAGGTCGTAAGATGCCTACTTTGAAGGGGACTGGGGAGACACTATCCTTTGTATAATGTTTCTTGTATCTTCAATAAATGTCTCTATTTTTCATATCACATGGATGGATACTTTCTGGACAGACCCTATATGCTTCCACTTATTTAATTTGTGAATACTGTACCAATATTGCATCGCTTGGGTAAGTTCAACTTCATCACGGTGTATGATACTTTTAATGTGCTGCTGGATCCAGTTTCCTATATTTTGTTGAGGATTTTACCATGTATGTTCAATAAGATATTGGCCTATAACTTCCCTTTTTTGTTGTTTCTTTGTCTGGTTTTGGAATTAGGATAATTCTGGCCTCATAAAAAGAGCTTGTAAGTCTTGCCTCTTCTTCAATTTTTTGGAATAGTTTGAGAAAGATAGGGGTTAGTTCTCTGAATGTTTGGTAAAATTCACATTGTGAAACCATTTGGTTTAGGACCTTTGTTTGCTGGGAGTATTATCAGTCTATTCAGGTTTTCTCCTAAGTTTTGGAAGACTGTATTTTTCTAGAAATTTATCCATTTCACCTAGGTTGTCCAATTTCTTGGAATACAGTTGTTCATAGTATTTTCTTATAATCCTTTGTGTGTGATATCAGTTGTTACTTCTGCTCTTTCACTTCTGATTTTATTTATCTGGTCCTCTGTTTCTTGATGAGGCTGGTTAAAGGTTTGTCAATTTTAGTTTTTCAATGAAGAACCTCCTGGATTCACTGATCTTCTCAATTGTTTTAGTCTCTAGGTCATTTATTTTCGCTCTGCTCTTGATTGTTTCCTTCCTTCTACTCTGGGCTTTGTTTGTTGTTTTTCTAGTTCTTTTAATTGTAGGGTTAGATTGTTTGAGATTTTTCTTGTTTCCTGAGGGATGCCTGTAAGCCTATGAATTTCCCTCTCAGGACTGCTATCACTGTGTCCCTTAGATTTGGGATTGCTGTGTGTTTATTTTCATTTATTCACATGTAATTTTTTTTCTTACTCGATCTCACTGATAACATTCATTATGTAATAACATACTATTTAGCCTCCATGTATTTGAATGTCTGAATTTTTAATTGAGGTTGATTTCTAGTTTCATGCCATCGTGATCTGAGAAAATGCTTGATATGATTTCAATCTTCTTGAATTTGTTAGGACTTATGTCTAACCTGTGGTCTATCTTTGAGAATGATCCATGTGCACTTGAGAAAAATGTGTATTCTGCTGCTTTGGATGAAATATTCTGCAAATACCAATTAAATCCATTCGAATATGTGTGTCACTTAAGGCTGCTGTTCCCTTGTTGATTTTTTATCTGGGAGATGTATCAATGGTGAGAGTGGGGTGTTAAAATCCCCTACTAAGACTGTATTGCTGTCAATCCCTTCCTTAATGACCACCAAGATATTTTTAATTATATTTAGGTGCTCCTATATTGGGTTCATGTATGTTTACAAGGTTTATATTCTCTTGTTGGATTGGTCCCTTTAGTATTACTAATGACGTTCTTTGTCTCATTATGGCTTTTGATTTGAAATCTATTCTGTTAGATACAAATATTGCTATCCCAGTTTTTTTTTGTTTGTTTGTTTCCATTTGGATGGAATATTGTTTTCCATCCCTTCGCTTTCAGCCTGTGTAAATCTTTTGTTCTGAGTTATGTCTCCTGCAGACAGCATACATATGGGTCATGTTTTCTTATCCATTTAGCTATCCTATGTCTTTTGATTGGAGCATTCACAATTAAATAGAGCCAATGTAATCCATTTACATTTAAGGTTATTATGATAGGTACTTATTCATTGCCACTTTTTTCTTTATACCTATCCTCCTCTAATTCTTAAAGAAGTCCCTTTAACATTTGTTGCAATGCTGGTTTGGTGGTAACGAACTCCTTTAGCCTCTCTTTTTTTTCACCTGGGAGCTCTTTATTTCACCTTCAACTTTAAGGGATAGCCTTGTTGGATAGAGTAGTCTTCTATGTAGAGTAGTTACAGATCTTTGCTTTTCATTACTTTGAATACTTTATGCCAATACTTTCTGGTCTGAAGTGTTTGTGCTGAGAAACCAGCTGACGGCCTTAATGCAAGCTTCCTGGTAGGTAACTGTTTCTCTTTTGCTGCCTTTAAGATTCTTTGTCTTGTAACTATCCTTTTAATTATGATATGTTTTGGTGTGGGTCTCTTTGGTTTTGTCTTGATTGGAACTCTGTTGTTCTTGAACTTCTGTGATATTTTTCCTTCACCAAGGTAAGAAGTTTTCTGTCATTATTTCTTCAAACAGATTTTCTATGCCTTACATTCTTCACCTTCTGGTACACCTATGATATAGCTATTGTTATGTTTAATGTCCCAAAGTTTTCTTAAGCTATCCTGCTTTCTTGCTCTGATTGGGTGTTTTTTTCTATATTATCTTTAAAATCACTGATTTAATCCTCTGCTTCATGTAGTGTACTTTTAATTCCTTCTAGTGTATTCTTGATTGCAGATATTGTATTCTTCATTTTCGACTCCTTCTTATTCATAGTTTCTATGTCCTTTTTCATGCTGATGTAGTTCACACCAAGTTTCTGCAGTTCCCATAACATTCCCTGTATTTCTCACTAGGTTCCTTGAGCATCCTTATAACCATTACTTTGAACTCTATGTCTGATAAATTGCTTGCTTCCATTTCATTTGGCTCTTTTACTGGAGATTCCTCCTTTCTTTTGTTTGGTGGTTGTTTCTCTGTCTCACTATTTAGTTGTCTCTTTGTGTTTGTTTCTATGTATTAGATCTGTTTTGACTCCCAGTCTTTGTGGGGTGGCCTTATGTGGTAGAAGTCCTGTGGGACTCAGTGGGGCAGTCTCCTTGATCTCCTGAGTTGGATGACCAAAGAATGTCCCTTGGACATTGGGAAGGTTTATGTGAGCTCTCCTGATGAAACTGGGTCTTCTTTGCTGTTGGTCCATTCATGGGTGGGACCTCCCCCCTGACTAGCTGACTGAGACTTAACCCTAACCAAATCTTGAAAGCTGCTATACAGGTGCTGACAGAACACTAAAAACAAAACAAAAACAAACAATAAACCCCAACTACAGCATAAACAAAAGATAGAGAATAAGAAAGGAAAAAAGAAAAAAAGACAAGAAAGCAAAAGGAAGGAAAGAAGATTATGAGGGGAAAGAAGAGAAACAATAAAAATAAGGAATAGAAAGAGAAAATTGGAAAAAAGAACAAAGGAAAAATAAGGAAAGAAGAAAAATAGAGTAAGGGTAAAATAAGAGATATAAAAGAAACAATAGGAAAAAATTAGAAAAGTAAATAATGAAAAAGCTATGCAACAGGAAATGTAATGAAAACAATGAAACAGAACTAAGTGGAATTCGTCTCAGCAGAGTTTAGTGCCAGCCTGCTGGGATTTCCCTTTGGATACTGCTTCAATGTTGTCTGAACTTGGTGTAAGCCAATGTCACATGCTGTCTTCCTCTGGCCCTCAGTAGCCTATTCGAAGCTACCAAGTGATCCACAATTTGCGGCTGCCTCCACCTGGTTGAGTTGCACACGGGCGGGGCCAAGTTGAGCTCCAAAGCTGTCTTTTACCAGCACAGGGCCTGGGGTGTGTCAGCAAATGCCCAAGGCAGGATCCGCCTCCACCTGCCTCTGCCTGCCCTCAAGTAGTCAGTCTTAGTCACTGAAATGGCTGTTTTTGAAAGGGCTTTTGGCAGAATCAGGAGGATGGGACCTCTGGATGTCCCCGGAGACGGAGATGCCTCTTGGACTTCAGGGGAGTTGGTGGCTATGATCCTCCATCCCAAAGCCAGAGGCCTGGGTCTTTTCCAGATTATTTCCCTGAACTCAGCAGGAAGGAGCCCTTAGTAGGCAGACAGGTGGGGCATCCAAAGCCCAGAGTTTGGATCTGTCAGAAACCAGGAGGGTGTTTCTATCAGCTCTCCCATGAGTGGAAAATGCCAGTCCTATTCCTGGGAAAGTGTAGGGAATGGCCATGTCCCAAAGCCAGTATCTGACAATTCCTGATTGTGCCTATGTTGCTGTCTCCTCAGCAGGAGTTAAGATGCTCGGTGGGGTGACTGGGATGCCAGGGGTTAGGTGAGCGTTAACCCAGAGTGTGGGGTAATTGCTTTTCCCCAGGCTGATTCCCCCTGGAGGGGCTTACACTTCTCAAGAAAAATGGCTGCGGTGGTATCAGGGAATAACCTTGTACAGGGCAGCTGTTCCCCCACTTCACTCCTCAATGCCTCCAACTCTAGACTTTCCTCAGGCACTGTCAGTCCGCATCACCCTCCCTTCACCAGAGTCCAGGGGGAGTGCCTGCAAAGGAAAAACTTATGCTTGGCCCCTTAAAAAAAGTGGCTTTGTCTCCAGTGGGTTCCAAGACAAGATTAAAATATGCTACAACAACAGCAAATAAGCTGGGCAAAAAATGATTCAAGTTAAGTGTTCTAAGGTCCTTGTACTAATCAGAAAGAAAGTAAAAATACTAATTTTAGGCTTTTATAAGTTAATTATGTATGTGAAAATTTCTAGGGTATCTACTAAAACAACAGACTTGATAACAGTCAAATTAGTAGTGATGTAAACATAAAAGAAAAAATAATATAATGATCAAAACTGGTGGGACGCAGCCAAAGCCATATTTTGAGGGAAATTTCCAGATTAAAAACAGTATATTTAGTTAATAGGAAAAGTTGAAACTCAAATATATATGCTTATTAAAAGAAAACAAACTAGAAAAAGAACAGCAAATCAAGCCCTCAAAGCTGAAAGATGAAAATAAAGAGCATAAAAAGAAAAAGAACTCATGGACATGGACAACAGTGTGGTGACTGCAGGTGTGTGGGGTGGTGGAGGTGGAAAGTACAGGGGAGGATAAATGGTAATGGAAAAAAATAAGATAAAATAAAATAAATTTTTTAAAAAAGAGCAATAATCAATGAGACAGAAAACAAACATACAGTAGAAAACTGATCAAATTCAAAAGCTGGTTCTTTAAGAACATTAATAGAAACAGAAGCCCCTTTGCAGTACTGACTTAGGAAACACACATACCCAATACCAGAAATGAAAACGAGCATACCCTATAGATATAAATGATGTAAGGATATTATGAGCAACTTTGTGTCAATAGACAACTTAAAATGTAACATACAAGTTTATGAAAAACAAAATTAATAAAACTGACACAGAAGAATGAAAATAAGATTAATTCTAAATCTATTAAAGAAAAAACATATACTTAAAATCTTGTCCACCTAGGAAAATTGGTGCCTTAAAATCTTCACTACAAGAATTCACCTCAGACTTTGGGCCAAGATGGAGGCTTAGGTAGATATGCTTTGTTTCCTCACACGACCAAAATAGGGATAACAACCAACTTAACAAGAAAACACAGCCCTGGCTGGCGTGGCTCAGTGGACTGATTGCTGGTCTGCAAACCAAAGGGTTGCTGGTTCATTCTCAGTCAGGGCAGAGGCTTGGGCTGCAGGCCAGGTCCCCAACAGAAGGTATGCGAGAGGCAACCACACACTGATGTTTCTCTCCCTCTCTTTCTCCCTCCCTTCTGCTCTCTCTCTAAAAATAAATAAAATTTTTAAGAAAATAAAAAAGGAAAAAACAACCAAAAAATCAAACTTATGGAAGTCTGACAACCAAGCAGTTAAAGAAACATTCATCCAGACTGGTAGGAGAAGTGGAGACGGGGAGCTGGGGAGGCGAGGATATGTGATAAGGCAGGGACTGGCAGGCCGGGCAGGTGAGGTGTCAGCTGGTAACCGAGATATCCCACCTGCGTGCGTGGGTAAGTCAGGAGGAACATCTGGGGAGTGAGACGGGCCCAGGAACCTAAGGTTCCAGCGTGGGAAAGTAAAGCCTGAAAACCTCTGGCTGTAAAAACCTGTGGGGGTTGTGGTGGTGAGAGAAACTCCCAGCCATACAGAATCCATTGGAGGGGCTCATGGGGCCTGGAATGGTACACAAGCCCACCCACCTAGGATTCAGCCCCTGAAAGGCACAATCTGCTTGTGGGAAGTGAGGGAAGTGACTGAAATTGTGGTGAGAGCAAGGCAAGCAGCACTGCTCCCTCTCTACCCTCCACCCACATACAGTACCACAACACAGTGAATTGGTGGCCCAGCCCTGGGGAATAACTATGGCTCTGTCCCTTACAATATAACAGGTGTGCCAAGGCAAAGAAATATGGCCCAAATGAAAGAAGAGATCAAAACTCCAAAAAAAGAACTAAGTGAAGAGGAGATAGCCAATCTATCAGATGCAGAGTTCAAAACATTGGTAAGCAGGATGCTCACAGAAATGGCTGAGTATGGTTGCAAAATAGACGAAAAAATGAAGGCTATGCAAAGTGAAATAAAGATAAATATACAGGGAACCAACAGTGAAAGGAAGGAAACTGGGACTCACATCAATTTGGAACAGAAGGAAGAAATAAACATTTAACCAGAACAGAATGAAGAAATAAGAATTCAAAAAATGAGAAGCTGAGGAACCTCCAGGACAACTTAAAAAGTTCTAACATCTGAATCGTAGGGGTGCCAGAAGGAGAAGAGGAAAAGCGAGAAACTGAAAACTTATTTGAAAAAATAATGAAGGAGAATTTCCCCAATCTGGCAAAGGAAATAAGACTTCTAGGAAGTCTGGGAAGCTCAGAGAGTCCCAAAGAAGTTGGACCCAAGGAAGCACACACTAAGGCACATCATCATTACATTACCTAAGATTAAAGATAAGGAGAACATCTTAAAAGCAGCAAGAGGAAAGGTGACAGTTACCTGCTAAGGAACTCCCATCAGACTACCAGCTGATTTCTCCAAAGAAACCTTATAATCAAGAAGGTGCTGGAAAGAAGTATTTGAAGTCATGAAAGGCAAGGACCAACAACCAAGATTACTGTATCCAGCAAAGCTATCATTTAGAATGGAAGGGCAGACAAAGTGCTTCCCAGATAAGATCAAGTTAAAAGAGTTCATCATCACCAAGTCCTTATTTATTACTTGAAATGTTAAAGGGGCTTATCTAAGAAAAAGATCAAAGCTATGAACAGTAAAATGACAACAAAACCACTATCAACAACTGAACCTAAAAACAAAACAAAAACAAAAACAAATGAAGCAAACAAGTAGAACAGGAACAGAATCACAGAAATGGAGATGACATGGAGGATTATCGGTGGGGAGGGGAACTGGGGAGAATGGGGGAAAAGGTACAGGGAATAAGAAGCATAAAAGGTAGGTACAAAATAGACAGGAGGAGGTTAAGAATAATATAGGAAATGGAGAAGCCAAAGACCTTATATGTACAACCCACAGACATGAACTAAGGCATGGGGGAATGCTGGTGGGAGGTGGGTTGCAGAATGGAGGGGAATAAAGCAGAGAAAAAAATGGGACAAGTATAATAGCATAATCAATAAAATATACTTAAAAAAATAAGATTGTATACTAACTATCCTTAAATTAAAAAATAAATAAATTCATCAAAACCTTAAAAAGGTTATTCCAGGAACTTAAATTAACCAGCCCTTTCACTCAATTTTCCTAGAACTTTGACTTGTACTGTTGCTGGTTCCTAATTTAATAGTGCCTCTTTATACCAACCAGCCTCAAGAATGCCTACGGTCCTATTAGTATTTGCCATAGCAAAATTACCAAGTCATACTCAATAGTTACTCCTCTTTGTTCAACACACACCATCTGCTATCTCCTTTGCAGTGGTTTGCAACGCTGACCAAATAAATGAAAATAGTGATAGAGGAATACCAGGATTTGGGATTTTTTTCAATCTGATATTTAAAACATCTTTATTTTTATGGCATATATTGTACAAAAAAAGGGAAACTAACTATTGTATAAAAATTAAAACAAAGAGTGAGGATTCCCTACCTTTAACTGGAACAGATCACAGATCAGAGACCTAATTGTTGGACGTAAAAGATTTTTAAAAAAATAGTTCTTTTTTAGGTTTGCATCTGCCCAGGTGATCAATTAAAAATGATCAAATGCCCATCACACAACTAAAGTATTACCATATTAAAATATGTATTAGAATTGTTCAGCTTGCTTCTAACTTGAATTTCTGATATAAAAGCTGTTTTAACATACTTAGGATGAAAATTTTATCTTCTCACATCTTATGCCAAGGTTTTAATTTTTTAAAAATGCCTATACCCACTGAGTTTTAGCAGACTAGCAGGGGAATGGAAAGGCCACAAGACAGACAGAAAACAGCATGAGTCACAAGGAAGTAAGGAAAAGAAAAAGGTTGTTTAGGCTGCAAGGAAGATGAAAGGGTGAACCTGAAGGAAGTGATCAGGCTCATTTATTTGGGGGTCTTGGAGATCCTCCTAGGCAAAAAAGGGATGGAGATATATGAGGTATATGTATATATAAATTTTTTTTTAAGAAGCTTATGCCCAGGGCTAAAGCACAACAGTAATCAAATGATCTTTGCAACCTTCCCCATCTTTCAATATGACTTTCTTTATGATGATTTCAAAGCCCCTTTCTAGGCCTAATTTTACACTATCAATAATCTCTGCTAGTCTCTAACTCTTAGAAGGGTATTAGATGGACAGAGTTGATAGACTGATAGAATTTTAGGTATCACGATAGATGGTAAGGAAATTGTACAGAGGGAAAGAGGTTTTATTTAGTAGTCCCATGTATCATACCACATGTTGCTGCCTAAATGTCATTTTCCTTCTGATGACCCAAAATCAATCTTGGGATAGACTCAAAAGACATTTCAAAAACTGCCTGTTGAATTATCTGTATGTCACACTACAAATTTTAATAACTTCTTATATTTTCAATTATAAAAGAAAAGCATCCTTATTTTATAAAATTTAGAAAACACAGGTTAGAAGAAAAGTCCCACCATTCTTGGTACATTTTACATGTGTTTTTATGTGAAGTCTAAATTTGGACGCACATAAACTTAACAATCTCTTGGCACTGAAGAGGGGAAAAGGAGGCCACAATAGCCAGGATAACAAAAAATGAGGGAAAGAAAGATATGAGGTTGGAGAGATAAGGTGAGGCCAAAAATTGAAAGCATGGTCTTATAAATTACGTTCAGCCATTCAAGTTTTTGTGTGTGTGGCTGAACAAAGTCTGAACTGTGTGGGTCCCCTTACATGCAAATATTTTTCAATACAAATACTGGAAAATTTTCTGGAGCTTTCTTTCTTTCTTCTTTTTATTGTTGTTTGATTTCAGTTGTCCCAATCCTCCCCTTGCTCTCCCCTGCCCTGACCATCCCCATGCCCTGCTCCCACAGTTAGTCCCCACCCTGTTCTCTATGTCCCTGGGTCATTTATACCTGTGCCTTGGCTAAACCCTTTCCCTTCTTTCCCCTCTTATGCCCCTATCCCTTTTCTCCTCTAGTCGCTGTCAGTCTGTTCCTTGTTTCCATGCCTCCGGTTCTATTTTGCTTGTTTGTTTGTTTTGTTCATTAGGTTCCTCTTATAGGTGAGATCATATGGTATTTGTTTTCTGGAGATTTCTTACCACCACGAAGCAATCATATCAATTACACTTAAGCTACCATAAAAAAATCATATTGCTGCTTCTTCATTATCAATGTACGAACTGTAATATCTGTAAATAAATATGGATTTCTTTTTCACATTATCACATTACCACTTTTCTAATGTTAGGAATATGTAAACATCTACAGTATTTTGTATCATATAAGTCTATACTGATGTAGGTACTAAAAGATAATTCATCTTGTAAACAGACTATGTAAACTTATAATATTGATAAATATAGTACAGTGCTTAAAATGTTTTTTCTCTTTTGATTTTCTTTTCTCTTACTGTATTATAAGAATACAGCATATATTACATATTGCATATAAAATATATGTTAATCAACTGTTCAACTTATTGGGAGGTGTCTGGTTAACAGTAGACTCTTCGTAGTTAAGTTTTGGGGAGTCAAAAGTTAGATGTGAATTTTTAACTGTGTGTGGAGTTGGCACTTCCATGTTGTTCAAGGGTCAACTGTACTTGCATTGTTTTGTGAAGACAGTAGGTAATGGGATAGGTGAGTGGCGTGATCAAATTTGCATTTGGAAAAGTTCATCCTACCTTTAATGAGAAAAACAGACTGGAATGAGGCAAGCATGGCCACTTAAACCAATTAAGACAAAACAATAGTCTATGTGAGACGAAGGAACAGGATGGAGGCAGAGAAGGGAGAAGGAAGTAGGTAGATTCAAGAGAGACTTAGGAAATAAAACTGTGAAGATTTGCAGATGGATTCTGTTTATACGTGAGGAAAAAGAAGGTGTCATGGATGAATCCCAGGTTCCTAACTTGAATAATCCAATAAACAATGGTGCTACTCACCAAGACAAGGAGCATTACAGTAAGACCAAATTTCAGGAGGAAAGATCACGTTTTCAGTCAATTTTAGATGTAATCAATGTGAAGATATCTACATCAAATATCTCGTTTGCATCCAGATTTATACTCTACCTGTCACTGTATAGTTTGTCTGTATCAACAGACAACCTCATTCAGTAGCTTCTCTTGGGTTCAGTTAAGAGAGCCCTTGTAACTGATCAGAGGGGTACAGTATTTATTCTACTGGCTCACTCTCTGTGAGGTTGCTTGAGCTCTGTCCTTCAAAAGAAGTTATGTCTCAATACAGTTCTTCTTTGTGATTTTCTCCTCGGTGCCATTCACTCCAAGAAAAATAATCAATACACACATACATAAACAAAATCACACACTAAAGGTGCATTACAATCAAACTGCTGAAAATTAGTAATAAATATGAAATCTTAAAAGCAGTCAGAGAAATAAAATACATTTATGTATAAAGAAATAAAGATAAGAGAACAGCAGACGTGCCTTCAAAAACTATGTTTGGTAAAAAAATAAATTAATTTAAAAAAATAAGTAAAACATGCTATATTAAAGTGCTGATAGGGAAAAAATGAAACCAAAAATAAATCCTCCAAAAATCTGTGAAAAGACAATCATTCTCCTTCAAAACATATAGCAAAATGAAAGCTCAGAATTCATCACTGACAGACTTAGGAGAAATGTTAAAGGAAGTTCTTTAGGCAGCAGGAAAATGACAGCAGTTAGCATCATGGGAAGGATGAATGTATGGATTAATATAAAATACTTTTTTCTTAAGTTTCTTGAAAAGATAACTATTTAAAGCACACACAATAGCAGTGTACTGGGGTTTATAACACATGTAGAAGTAAAGTGTATGACAAAAGCAACTCGAAGGATGGGAAGAGGTAAATGGAAGTAGATTACATTTGAATTTAACTATGATAACTTAGGTACATCTTATAAAACCCCAGAGAAGCCACTAAAAATAATTTTCAAACAATTATAGATAATAAGTCAACATTGAAGATAAAATGCAATATTAAAAATGTAAGAAATATTATCAGAGACTGAAAAGGGACACTCATAATAAGAAGTCGATCCACCAAAAAATCCCCTAAGAATCATTAATATGTATGTATCCGTTACCAAAATTTCCAACTACATGAAGCAAAATCTTTCAAACTCAGACCAGAAATAGAGCAGTACTTTGATTTTCACTATACTAAATTCAACTGTATTTCTATATATTAGCAACAAAAAAAATTAGATTGAATTTAAAAAGTAATTTGCAATTACATAAAAAAAATGAAACACATAGGGATAAAGTTAATCAAGTATGTGGAAAATGTGTTGAACACTGAAAACTACAAAATACTGGGAGAAATTAATTATCTAAAAATTGATTGATAAGTTCCATATAATCTCAATCAAAATTCCCTTAGGCTTTTGTTCTCCTGAAAGAATTAACAATATGATTCTAAAGTCACACAAAAATATAAAGACCTTAGTACAGCCTAACAACTTTGGGGAAAAAAGGAAACCAAAAGAGAAAACAAAACACACAGTTGGAAGATTCATTTTCCAAATTTCAAGGCTTACTATATAAAGCTATAGTAATCAAGTCAATATAGTACTGGCCTATACATAAAAGGAACAGAAGAGGAAATCCAGAAAGATGTACAAATATATGTTCAACTGATTTTCAACAAAAATGCAAAAGTAATACAGTGATAGTTTTTTCAACAAATGATACCGGAACAACTGTTATCCATATGAAAGAAAAATAAACTTTTATCCTTACCTCAAACCACACACAAAAATTAATTTCAAATGGGTCATAGACCTAACCATAAAAAAAGAAAACTTAGAAATTTCTGGGGAAAAAAAGGAGAAAATTTTCATAACTTTGGTTGGGTAAGCTTTCTTAGGTCACCAAAAGCACAGAACATTAAAACAAAAATTGAACTCAAAGTTAATATTTTTTCCTCAAAAAACACTGAGGCCCTGACTGGTACGACTCACTGGGTTGGGTGTCATCCTGCAAACTGGAAGGTCCCTGGTTTGCTTCCTGGTCAGGGTGCATGTCTGGACTATGGGTCAGATCCCTGGTTGGAGGTGTGACAGGCAACTGATTGATGTTTCTCTCACATATCAGTGTTTCTCTCCCTTTCTTTCTCCCTTACTTCCCCCTCTCTAAAAAGAAATAAAATCTTAAAAAAAAAAACACAAAACAAAACTGAAAATGAAAACGTAGGCCACGGACTTGGGGAAAATATATGCAATGCGTTTATATCTCATGAAGTATATAAAAGAATAGTTAAAATGAACAATGGAATACTATGCAGCAGTAAAAAAAGAAGGCACTTACATTTTGCAATAGCATGGATTGACCTGGAGAAAATTATGCTACGTGAATTAAGCTAGTGAGTGAAAAATACCACATAATCTCACTTATATGTGGAATCTAAAGAATACAATAAGTCAACAAACAAAATAGTAATAGAAGCTTAGATGCATAAAACAGACTGACAGCTGCTGGAAAAGAGGGGGAGGGGGACGGGATGAAAGATGGTAAAGGGATTAACCAAAGAACATTTATGCACAACTCATGGACATGGAAAACACTATGGGGACTGGTTTGGGGTAGGGAGAGGGTGCAGCTGGGTGGAGAAAAAGCTGGAGCAACTATAACAGCATAAACAATAAAAATAAAAATTCAATAATAAAATGCATGGGAATAAAATCATGATAGTGGTTTCTTTTGTGGACAGAGGAAAAATATAGGGAAGCTTGATTATACCTATGTTTAATTTCTTTAAAAATTACTAGGTAGTGGGTACATGGGCTTTTATTATAATTTTATTTATTCTTCACTCCATGGGTAAAATACATAGAATTGAAAGAAAAAGTAAACTATACTCAAAGAAAGAGCTTAATTCATATTATTCCATTTAATGATCATAGTTATCAAGACATTTAAAGATGGACTTTCCCCCATATCTTATTCACCTGTGGACACATATAAACATATGTAAAACTGGAGAAAAGAAAAAGAGTCAGTCATATTTCTAGTTTCCTACTAGTTATTCCTAGTTAGATGCTTTAATGTTTCCATCATAACTTCAAACTTATTAAAAAAAAAGTTCCCCAAACCATGGACTCAGGCTCTATGTTCTTTGCTGGTTCTATCACTTTACAAATTATAAGGATAGCATATTGTTTAAGAGTATAAGCTCTAGAGCCAAACTGCCTATGTTGATATCTTGACCACAGCTCAAAAACTGTCTGACCTTAGCTGGGTAAGTTATTTAATCTTTCTGTGCCTTAGAATAAATGTTGAATACATATGAGGTACTTAGAGCTAAACCTGGCAAAAATAGCCATGTTCAATAAATGTTAACCCATTCTCTTTGTAAGACTAGTTCTTGTTCCTACTATCACTACTATTACAACTATGTCCTGATTCATCTATGTTTCTTCCTCGTTCGCCCTGTTATCAAGGAAGGTACTATGTCCTGTTGATTTTTCCTAACAATCTGACCTCTCCCTATTTCTGTACACCAGTAGTGAAGGTCTAGACTACTAAAACCTTCTTCCTGCAAGCCCTACTTTTCTTTAATTTCTCACCATTCCAATCTGTTACACACTATTAGGTTCCCAATGATCACCACTATAAAAAGTGTGCTGGCAGAAAGTCTCATGGTTGAGTGTTAATCCTACAAACATCAAAGCAAGCTACATTTATTATTAAAAAAGGAGAAATAATATATTACAAATTGTTTTTGAGCAGAATCAGCAGTTCCCTATTATATTAGCAATCACTCCTAATATAGTTCAAGATTTGATTTAGTATAAAAATCACTAGTCTTAGTACTCACCTATTTGGGCCCTAGTCTCTTTTGTTACAAGTAAAATGTCTGTAGGTGCCGCCAGTCTAGGTTCCCTTACCCTAGAAGGGAACACTAATTGAGCACAAAATTCTTTCCTGATTAGCCCAGAGTAAGCATAGTTATCAAGGAAATTAATACCAACAGGAGAATTGGCAGAGGTGAACCTATGTGTCATTTTGAACTACATAATCTCTGGAGCTTCTCCTAATTTTAAAGGTCTATGAATCTATTCTAAAGCTATACAAATCTATATAAAATTCCTCTAATTTAAAATTAATAATTAATTTGAAGGAAACCTAGAAAACATTCTGAAATCTCTTATAAAAATTTTTTTTGGTATTACTTCAAAATAATTTGGTTTAAAATTTAAAATAAATCTCACTGTGGTATTTCATTATAAATTCATACTTTGATTAACAATGCATTTTGGAACACTACTAAAATAGGCCCAGAAATCTGATATGGGCACACAAGTTACACAGCTACTCTTTGAAAAGTAGTTCTTGGAAATTTGAACACATAAACTTAATTTTTTTAACATTTACCTTTTTTCTTCTTTTGCTCTCAGCTGTTCTTCCTGTCTCAAAACTTGAACCATTATAGATTCAAAAACTCCACTTGTCAAGCCTGCCAAACTTCGTGGTGTTGACCGACGCCTTGTTGAAGTACATGCAGTTCCCTTCTCATCCTCCAATCCATAATAGCCTCTAGATGTAACTGCTATCGTTGTCTTTTCTCTCAAGTGCCTTGGAGAAGAATAAGTCAATTCACAAGGTCAAATCTGGGTAAGCAATACACCCCCTTAACCAGCATCTTAAGAAGAATTCCTTTTACTAACTACATAACAAGTATTTCAATTTTACTTAGCTATGCTCCAGATTTTTATCCTCCCTACATAATTTCTAATTTTCCTTACTCATCTCATAAAATCACTGAGTGAAAGTTCCTTCACTACATTAAAATATATATACATATAACTGAAGCATTAAAATTAAGAAATAAAGCACTATCTCTTTAATGGAAAAAAAAGTTTACTGTTAGCAAAATTAGATGTACCTTATCTTTACATCTCTGCATATATTTCATATTACCTATCGTTGTGGGAAAATGTACAATAATACAAAAAGACTTTTGGAGAGAAAATTTATGATAAATACTTTAAAGAAATTATAAATAAATGAAGCATTAAAATATATAATTTAAGTTGTATTACAATATATAATTGTAAATTTGGAAATTTTGACTAAACTCTAAGAATCTAAGAATCTAGATTTCCTCTTCAACCTCACCACAAATGTTTCCCTACTCTATAATATTTTATTAATACACTAAGATATTAACTTCATTTTAATAAATATTGATGAAAAGTTTCTCAGCAATTTATTTAATTATCCCTAAATAATTATGCCCTTAATAAATTTGAAACAACTGGTTAAAACCATTCACACTGGAAAAAGAAACATTACATTAAACAAAGTTTTAAGTCTAAACTGGAAAATGACTTCTGAATTTGTCTTTGTATGTGTTTACTATAAAAAGCCATCAGGGAAAATATCTGTTCTTCTACCTTTGCAAAGTATGCCAGAGTCTCTGAAGGTACTTTGTGTATGTTGTCGTTTCTACAATGGCAAAATCAAGTCAATACTCAAAGCAAGCATTCAAATATGTTGGATGAGAATTTTTATATAAATTGAAAGTTGACCCTATAGTCTATTTTACTGCTTTCCTATAAGGTTTTCTTTAATATAAAACAGGTTAAAAGTTCACCATAACATAAACCTTTATGGAATGAAATACAATCAAATTTCTGTCCATCTTGGACTATGTTCGCAGTGGCTTATTACTCTTAAGTTAGAATAACTTTATAATAATCCTGTTCTTAGGCCATCTAGGTCCCACAAAAGGTATGACTGCAAGGTTCTACTGAACTATGGCACTCATGTGTTTTCTGTTATAAGGAGATAATATTTTAAGTAATTCAGCTTTAGGAAGGCAATGAACTTTTAAACTGGGTTTCCAGAATTACTGGTTTCAGTAATTCTGAAGAATTTGGGCTAATCTAGCTATCCTTTTCAGGCTATTATTCTTTTATGCACAATAGTATTACTCTGTATGATGGCTAATTGGGCTGAGAGTAAGGAATGTAGGCCCAAGGGAAATAATATGACTGGCAATAACAGATACTGAATGGACATACTTGGGTTCATTTTAGTATAGAAGTTTTACTGGTGAACTATGTAATTTTAATCACTTCCTCATCAATACTAATAGAAGAGAATATATATAAACAAGGTTATACTGAAAAATGGTGACTTCCTTAGAGGTCACAGTGTATGCAGAGCATTGGAGATAAGGAGAGTTGAGGGAAACAGAAAGTCACGTGGGTAAATTGTTATATAAAAAAATCAGAAACTCAATTTTACTCTTTAATTTCATTCAGTCTTATAAGTAGAGAAGATGCAATTTTAAACTACCTTTTTCCAACCGCATTTTCTCAGAACAAAGACTGAGAGAAATTAATGTCCTTTATTACTTATTGGAAATAAAAATTTTTATGCTTTGATACTTATTCATAATTAAAAAAGAAAAAAGAAAACTATGTTGCATATCAACAAGTTAAGGATTAAAAGACTTATTATTCAGTGTTGGAGCAGGTTTAAGGAAATAAAAACTCTCATGCAACATTAGTGTGTGTGTAAAACTGGTACAATCTTTCTAGAAGTCAGTTTACTGATAATCATTAAGATTTAACTTACACATATCCTTTTACCCATCATGCTTCTAGGAATTTACCCTACAGCTGTATTTCCACAACTGTAATCAATAAAAAACACACACACAGTATTGTTTGTTATTAAAAAAGAACTTGAAAACATAAATGTCCTTTGATACAAGAAAAATTAACTAAGGTTATGTACCCACAACATGAAATAGCATCCATCCATTCTAAGAAATTAGGTAAATCTCTATGTGGTCACTATAAAAGATGTCTATGGTACTCTCTTGAGATGTAAAAAAGATTCTAAACAAAATATTTTTAACACAAAAGGAATGACTGGGTTGGTCAAAAGTCCATTTAGTATTTTCCATAAAATAAAAGACACATTTTTTCATTTTCACTAATAACTTTATTGATTTGGATATTTTTAGTATGTCGGTTCTCTTCCACTATCGGCTTCTAGTGGGTGGAGGTTGGGGCACCACTAAACATCTCCCAATGCATAAGACAGCCCCAAAGCAAAGAATTATTTGGCCAAAATGTCAATAGTACCAAGAAACTTCGCAAACAACTTTTGATGTGTTCTGTCAGTCACAGCACCTTCTCCATACAATGCACAAATCTTTATTTTGTGTTTCAGTTGTGTTTTTACCTTTCTTGAAATAATAAAACATGATATTCCAAAAATCTTATGTCTCTTCTTCAATCTTCAATATTAAAATAGCTGCTAAAAAATTCACCAATTTTGATGTTTTTAAAAAAATGCATATTGATATGACAGCTGCCATAATACAATCTAACAAAATTGCTCCAAATGAAGTTAAAGACAACTAAGCACTATTAGAGCCATCGTATGACAAAAACTAAATGAACTTTTTGGCCAACCCATATAAGTATGTATGTAAACATACATATGGTACTGAGTAGTGTGTGTTTATGTCCATGTATGAGTTCAAATTCTCACCTAGACTAATTTCTTCATGACAGGTCTCCTGGTTTCTGCTTTAATCTCTCTACAGTCTATTCCACATGCAATAATCCTTTTAATAGGTCAGATCATGTCATCCCCCTGCTGGCTCTTCAAAAGCCTTCCAGTTATACCTAAAATACAATCCAAAATTCTGATGGCCTACAAGACCTAGTGTGATATGATCCTCAACTCCCTTTCCAGACCTCATTTTCTATCACTCTGCCCTTAGGTCTTTGCGTCCTGGCCACAAAAGTCTCCTTGTTATTCTCGGTCACACCAACATCTGCTTTGCACCTGAATCTTCCTCCTGGAACGCGTTCCTCCCCCAGATATTGGTATGGCTAGACACTGTCACTTCATTCAAATGTCCATTCAAATGCCAGCATATCTGAGAGGACTTCCCTGAGCACCAAAACTAGTACAGGATCCCCCATCATTCTCTATTTTACCCCAATTTCTTTTTCTTCACGTTACTTATCACTACATTGCATTATATAGTTATTTATCTATTTGGTAATCAGATCTCCACCAGAATGAAAGTTCCAGGAGAATAAGGACTGTTTAATTAATGGCCTGTATCTTCAGAGTCTTGTATGAGTGTGTGTGTGTCTGTGTGTGTGTGTGTGTGTGTGTGTGAGAGAGAGAGAAAGAGAGAGACAGAGAGACAGAGAGAGAGAGAGAGGGAGCATGTGTGCACAAGCGATATATATTTGGAAGGATTCAGCCAAGTTGTTTATTTATCATTTTAAACTTACACACATAATTAAAATTGAAGAATTCTGATCATCTATTTTGCCCATAGTAAAAAGAAAAATCCTGATTAAAGATTTGTAACCACATGTATTTCATTTATCAGGGAATAAAGTGCAATAAAATAAAGTCTCACCTTCAAAGAGAATGTCAGATAATTAATCAATGATCAAATAATACACTAAAATAACTCTCCCTTTTTAAAAGTCAAGTTTTTCCCCCCCTGCCTATTAGGAAAATTATTTCATGAAGTCAGTCTGGTAATAGTTTGAAAATAACAGATTGCTAATTGTAAGCAAAAGCTAAGCAATAATTATGGTTGATTCACTGAGTTTTATAGTTTCTTTTTCCCACAAAGCAAGAAAGGTCTTTTCTATGCTGTTAATACATTCCAAATCTCAGTATTCTAAGGCTCAGTTCTGTTTAAAATTATTAAAATAAGTAATAAGAAGGAAGTGAACTGATATTAAGATTTACTTATGGTTAATATATGGACTAACACTGACTCCCTAGTGAAAACGGGTATTTAGAAAAGTTTTCCCTATTATGTGACTTTTTTTGTTGTTATCAAAACAATGTGTATGTGTCACTTAGAAAAAGTGTATCTCTACAATTAAAACTTGTATTTCTACAATTAGAAACAGAATTATCTAATGTGCTCAAGAATATTCTAAAGAGTTTCAGTTACTTTTTTACTCCATTACTTAAAAATATTAAAGTGAAACTACAGCCCTCAGGGTATTGGTAAGAGAAAATACTAAAAATGAGGTGATGTTTAATAAAGACACTGTTTACGAATGTGCGGGCAAGATTAAGGGAGACTCTGAAGAGATGGTGAAGCACTCCCGGGCTACTCAGGGAGGTATCATCACTCTAGACCCAAAAGGGAAAGAAGGGGCAATAGTTACTGGAACTGAAAGAGCTGTAATTGTAGAAGAGGGCCACACAATGGTGGAGCACTTACTGATAACCTGCAGCCTAGTATAGAGAAAGTAGTTAGAATAAAAATATCCCTACCTTCCTGTCCTCCTGTCAGTGCCTCCCACCAACTGACCCCAATCAGAAGCCAGAGGATATGGCAGACCAACTGATGCAGTCCTTAGAAATCAGCCTCTTGGTACACACTGCACAACGGTGGAGAATGGATTTGAAGGGGCAAATGAAGATTATGCAGCAGAGCAGAACCTTAGTATTAGTGTTCCAGGGTAACTCATTGAAATTAGGGAAGATAGAACTTTTACTGGTAGATTTCAGCAAGAACTTTTGCATGTTTGGTAGATAAGCTTCATAATGTAGTCAGCCCCACCTGCAATGCCCTTCTTCATTCTGGATTTATGTATCTTTATAAGCTCTGAACTACAAGTCATTAAGATCAAGTACCAAAATAAATCTAACTTAAAATAAGCGTTTGAAATAGCTCTACAGACAAGCATTAAACCAAGATTTTCAAAATTAATGAAATATCATAATGCACTCACCAAAAATAACTTTTTGTAGTATTGTTTTAAAAATACTTAAAATATGCTTAATCTCTCATTTTAGGTATCAAGTTTAAAGTTTTATGTTTTACCATATATAAAACATTATAGTATATAAATAATATATATGATTTATAAATAAATATACATACATTGGGAGTACATATTAAAAATATTTCTGGTTAGAAGTCAGATCATTAAAGTTTGGACACCACTGTTATCATCTCCAACTATATATTGGATCCCCAAAAGAGTTTTCAGTAAAAGGAAGTCTTCACACTTAACAAAAAAAGCATTTATCACAGACTAGTAAACTTACCTCCTATTTGATTCTCTTTACCTTCTATTTTCCCAGTTTCTCTATTGCTCCTGTATTTTTAACTCATCTTCATCCAAACCTCCAGTTCCTTGTTTGATTCCTTCATTTGCTCTAACACAATTCCTCCTCTTTCAGCTATTCACATAGATAACTAGTTGGGGCTCATCGTATGTATATGATGACTAACCTCTTCTCTTATCTCCCTTAGCCAATTATCTTTCTGACTCAGGCATCCAACCCCTCTTGTGCATCTCAGGCAAAAAAGCTCTTTCATTCCTATACTTTCATTACTAAGTACTGCAAGAAAAGTTCCACCTTGAAGTGTGTTGTCTACCTGTAATCTACACTGGGCTCAACACTAAGATGACTTCTTTGAAGGAAGTCTGTTCCCTCATTGGTTCACCATAACAAAAATATCAAATGCCATTATTATTTTTTTCAATTTTAACTTTTATTTTCTTCAATTACAGTTAACACTTAATACTATATTAGTTTCAGGGTTACAGCATAGGGGTTAGACATTTATATAACTTACAAAGTTATCCCCCCAGTAAGTCTAGCTCCCACCCGCAAATGCCATCATTATTTAAAAAACTTTACCCCACTACTCTTTGTCATCTGGCAGCTGACTCTGCCCACCTCTTATTTTACAGAGAAAATGGTAGTTTTTAAGTAAGAGTTCCGTTAACTTACTGTTTCTCAAAAAACAAAATTACCTGGATCCAAACAAAATTATCTAATTGCAACTTAAGATGCTGTGAAAAATGTATCTCCCATCCTCTGATCAAAAACTGATCTCACTATATAGGTTTTCAGAATTTGTATCATTTATTATCTTCTGCATCTTCAACCTGAATCTGCTAGTTGCCTTTGGCATATAAACATATCAAAGTTTATATTAACAACAAATCATTCCCCTTGAAAAGAGTCACAATCTAACCACTGGTCCATTTCGCCTTTCACTCACATCTCAATCTGGCATTTGCACAAAATCTGTCTTCACAACTTATCTCCTAGTTATGAAATTCAAATGATATTTTTCAGTTCTTATTAATTCAATGTCTCTATACCATCTGATTATTCTTTTGTCAAGAACTTTAACTGGACTTTGCAGAAAGAACAGTTTTGAGTCAGTAGGAAAGAAAGAAAAATAAATACTAAGTAAGAAAAATATTCATTCATATCATTCAAATTCATTCATTCAAAACATTAAATGAGCAGCAGGGGTTCAGCAACAAACATTGGGACAATTTGTATATACTGAACGAAAAGTATAAAAATCAAAGATGGCTTTGATATACTTATGTTGAAATAACGGTTACGCCACTGGGGAAAAAATATGAAAGTTGAAAAGAAAAACTGGGAAGGAGACCTGGGTTAGAAATATGTACTTAATTTTAAACATTTTGAGGTAACAGTTGAACAATGAATTGGAAAAGTTCTAAGGACAGAAATACAAAAATAAGACAAAAGGAAAGCTCAAGCACTGATTTCAGAGTTTTAGTGATACAGTATTAATAAAAGTATGATTTCTCTACAGAGAAATAAGTATAGGGAGATAAAATCGAAAGGCATAACTTCAGGGATTATCCACAGTTACAAGGAAAAACATAGCTAAAGAAGAGAAAGACAAAAAATAAGTTGAGAAATAGTTTAAGAAATAGCACAGGAGGGTCTGATCTAATCACACAAGCCATTTAAAAGCAGATAGTTTTGCCCTGGTCTGTACACTAAAAGGATTCGGGTTCAATTGTTGAAGCATCATCCTGTACACTAAAAGGATTCGGGTTCAATTCCTGGTCAGGGTCCATACCTAGGCTGCAGATTCAATCCCCAGTCAGCACGGGTACAGGAGGCAACCAATCAATATTTCTCAAATTGACAGTTCTCTCCCCCTTCCCCTCTCTCAAAAATCAATTAAGAAAAAAAAATCCTCAGGTGAGGATTTTTAAAAAACAGAAAGAAAATAAAAGAATGGCACAAAAGAGGCCAAAGGGGAAAAGTTTTAAGTACTAAATGATATATACAGTTCTTCAGAAAGATGGAGAAAGGACTAAGTAAAACCCAAGGATTAAACAGAGAGACACTCACTGGTAAAACCAAAGAGGGCAACTTCAATAAGGAATTAATTGCAAAATCCTTGTAAGTTAAATAACCTTTCAAGGCCTTTGTTCCTATCTGAAGTGGCACCAAATAAATGACAATTCCCAAAAGAACTGAAGACCATCATAACTAATTTTTTAAAAACTAAACATTTTGCTTAGAATAAATTTCCATTTGTTGATTTTGTCTAATTCAAGGAAGACACAAAGATATATGTAAAGTTTTAAGTTACATAGAAATGGTATTTTAAAAGTGCTTTACCAACATCAACAACTTCAATAAGCATTTTTAAAGAAGTCAGGACTGCTTTGCTGAACATCTTACTATCATGACAGCTATTCTTCACCATCCAGAAGCAATCAGGAATTCTCAGTAAAGGCAGAACACAGGGCTTCCTAGGTCACTAACTCTCATATAAGCCAGTATGTTCATGTTCCACAGAAGATGCAAAAGTTGTGACAAGTCTACAACATGGGCAGGTATATACCTTGGCTTCCTGTTCTTGGTCAATTCCTCTACATGTCTGCCAAATATGGAAGAGGCATTAAGGGAGACGACTGTAAATTCAGAACACTTTCAGGCTCAGATAATGGCACAAAGAAGAAAAGACAGGAAAGTTAGGGTGAATCTCTCCTCTGCCTACCTGAAAAAAATAGTCATTAACAAAGAGATGTACAGATCCAGCAACAGCCGAAGACGTAAGTCTTCAATAATTAAACTTAGGTGGCAAGTGGCCATTATAGTGTCCACAGAATGTAAAGAATGTAATTTTTATTCCTCACAAGCCACTAATTTCTATTATTCTCACATATTTCTTATGCCAAATGACCAAAACACGGGTGCTGCAAATGTTCATTTCAATGTGCTATTAAAAAATTTACTATTAAAAAGTATCATGGAAAAATAAGTACATAAAAGTTTTATTTCTGGAAAATTCATAAAAAGAAAGATGTGATGAAGACTCAACCCACCAGATATTAAAATGGATTTTATAGATACAGTGCTATAGACGTTTAATACCAGAAGATGAACAGTGAAACATACCAACAGCACAGTGGAGAAAGTTAAAAAAATCGATCTAAATAAGCGGGGCCAGGATGAGCTGCTCAGATCACACTTGCGGTGAGCAATGAGGTGGATATGAGGTGAGGTGAGGCCAGAAAACAGTGCGGCCCAGTCTGAGGTGTGGGGCGAAGCCAAACCTGAGCAATGGGGCCCAGGGGACACTAGCTGAGTGGTGGGGGTGACATGAGGTGAGAGGGGAGCAAGGAACAAGAAGAAAAATAAAGTGTAAATACAGCAGAAATTTAATGTATTATAAAAACAGTAAATATCAATAAAGAAAACTGATGCTGTGACAATTGGCTGGACATGAGAAAAAAGTAAAGCTGGACTGTAATCTCACTCCTTGACCAAAACAAATTTCAGACAGATCTATTCCTTTTTTCATTCACTTACTTATTCCTTCATTCAATATTACTTTAGGTGTTGCCATCAACACTTATAGGCAAGACTCCTGACCTCATTAAGCTTGCATACTAGTAAAAAAAAAAAAATTACATAAAGAGCGAGAGAGAGCATATTTACAGCTGTCAGAGGGGATGGAGGTTAGGGGGTTGGGTGAAAAGGTGAAGGGGGACTTCTCGTCAAGATGGCAGCATAGGCAGACATGGCTCACCTCTTCTCTGCACAACCACATCAAAATTACAACTAAAATATAAAAACCATCACTCAGGAACCTCAGAAATCGAGATGAATGTAAGTCTGACAACTAGGATATTGAGATGAATGTTAAGTCTGACAACTATGGAATTAAAGAAACTACATCCATCCAGGCTGGCAGGACAGACACAGACTCAGAACAGGCTGATCCCACACTAACAAGGATAAAAATTGGAGAGGGATATCTTGGGAGCAAGGAGTCCCAAATCCACATCAGGCCTCCCAGCCCAGGATACCAGTGCCAGGAAGGTTAAGTGCCCAAAACTTCTGGCTGCAAAACCCAGCAGGGACTGAGTCAGTGGAAGACACTTCTGGATCACCAAGTGGTTTCTCTTAAAGAACCCATACACGGACTCACCTACTCAGACTTATTCCCTCTGAGCTCCAGCACCAGGGTGGCAGCTTGAAGGGTACCAGTGGTATACAGGGAGAGATTGAAGTGTCTACCATCAGGGTGAGCAGAGGCCACTGTCCCTTTGCTGAGCTCTCCGCGCACAAAGCTGGTAGGCTGGTGCCATATATGAGACTCCAACAACCTGGCTAGCACTGTGTGACCTACCTTGGAGATCCACAGAGACTCTACCCGACACAACTTAAAGGCACACCCAAGCTTCTTTTCCATAAAAATGGCTGGTCTTGGCTCCTAAATCCTATTAAACAAGCCACAGCTGACTGCAGTAAGCCCTAGCAGTGACAGACTAGAGTCACAGCTTAGCTTCACCTGAGAATCTCCAAGCCCAGCACAAGTAGCAGCCATCTCACATTGCTTTACAGCTCAGGCAGGGTGCCCCGAGCAAAACATAGATGGGGGTTAATCTTGGCCTGCATCATCCAGGAAACCCCAGATCCAGGACACCCACTGGGCAGCTACAGATCATGCTGGTGAATCATCATCTTGCTCCTGAACAGCTGATCCTCCACAGAGGGTGGATGTTGGTGGTAAATGGTCACAGCCAGTCCTTGCAGTTGACCAGCCTGGGTAAATCCCTCCCATTGATCTGCCAACAGCAACCAAGGCTCATCTACAAGAGTAGAGTGTATTCAGCACACACAAAGGGCATACCTTGAGTACCCAGATGGGGTGTTTGGGGAGACTGTGCCACTGGAACCTACAGGAGACCTACTACAGTAGACTATACTACCAAGAAACGAAGTCAAAGCAGGTCTACCTAATACATAGAAACAAACACAGGGAGGTTACCAAGACAAGGAGACAAAGAAACATGGCCCAAATGAAAGAACAGATTTAAAATTCCAGAAAAAGGGCTAAATGAAATGGAGAGAAGCAATCTTTCAAGTTGCAGAGTTCAAAACACTGGTTATTAAGGATGTTCAAGGAACTTAGTGAGGGTCTCAGCAGCATAAAAAAGATCCAGTCAGAAATGAAGGATACACTAATTGAAATAAAGAATTTACAGGGAAACAACAATAAAAGAGATGAAGCCAAAATCACATCAATGATTTGGAACATAAAGAACAAAAAACATCCATGCAGAACAAGAATAAGAAAAAGAATCCAAAAAAAATGACAATAGCCTAAATAGTTTCTGGGACAATTGTAAAAGGCCCAACACTCGCCTCATAGAGGAACCAGAAGGAGGAGGGAAAGAGCAAGAAATGTGAAATCTAGCTGAAAAATAGTGAAACTTCCCTAATTGGGTGAAGGAAATGGGCATACAAGTCCAGGAGGCACAGGGAATCTCAGTTATGATGGGTGCAAAGAGGCCTACTCCAAGGCACATTATCATTAAAAGGCCAAAGTTTAAAGACAAAGAGAGACTCTTAGAAGCAAAAGAAGTTAGTTATTGGTAGGTTGCCAGATGGGAGTAGGGCAGGGGAGAATGGGTAAAGAGGTGAGGGGATAAAGAAGTACAAATGGGTAGTTACAGAAGAGCCATAGGGATGTAAAGTACGTATAGGAAATACAGTAGCCAAAGAACTTATACGCATGACCCATGGACATGAACAATGGTGGGTGCACTGCCTGAGGGAGTAGAGGGTGCTGGGTAGAGGGGACAAAGGGGGAAAAAAACAGGACAACTGTAATAGCATAATCAATAAAATATAATTAAAAAGTAAAAATAAATTTTAAAAAGTAAACAAACACCAACATACAAGGTCTGTCCAGAAAGTATCCAGCCATGTACTATGAAAAAGAGGCATTTATTGAAGATACAAGATTAGAACAATGTGTCTCAGTCCCCTTCCAAGTAGGCACCTTGGGACCTCACACGGTTCTTCCAATTGCCATCAGCTGCCCTGTCATATTTAACTGAATCTCATCGACAGTCTGTAATCTCTTTCCTTTCGAAGGTAGTTTTAGTTTTGGGAAAAGCCAGAAGCCGTAGGGTGCCAAATCTGGGCTGTAGGGGGGTGAGTCACCTGGGTGATTTGATGTTTCACCAAAAAACTGTGCATGAGACGTGATGCACGAGCTGGCGCATTGTTGTGATGAAGATGCCAATCACCAGTTACTCATAGCTGTGGTCTTCTGAATCATCTGAATAGTTTCCGCGGAGGAATGTAGGAATGTTCACGTTTCATGCAAAATTTGATGTAGATTCACTGCTCTACTTGCTCAGTCATTTTGAATGTCATGGCCATACAGTACACATGCTCACTCAAGGGCATTTACCACTCCCACTGACTAGTACAGTGAAGCTGTCACTGTTCACACACGCACATTCCAGTCCACTCTCCTTAGCTGCCAGGTTACATTGATGTGGCGCAAACAGTTCTTGTTATATTAACAATAGCTGTACTTTTTCTGGACAGACCTCATACATACATGTTATAACTATAAGTTAGATATTATAACTTTTGTGAAAGATAATGAAGAATAGTATCTCTGACAAAGAAATAGGAAGAGGAGCCACCATGGCAAAAACCAACCAACCAACCAAAAAAAACAAAACAAAACCCCAAAAACCTTTGGAGATAGAGTGTTCTACATAAAAGAATAAGCATAAAGGTTTAGCAGGTATGTAAAGAACAGTAAGCTAAACTCCTTACCACAGCCTAAGGGCCACTGAAGTGCCTTAAGCAGAGTGCTGACTTCCCTCTTAATGTACATATTTTAAAGTTCACTCTGGCCTGGATGGTGTACAGGCTCAGTGGATTGAGCACTGGCCTGGGCACCAAAGGGTCACCAGTTGGATTCACAGTCTAGGGCACATGCCTGGGTTGCGGGCCAGGCCTCCAGTAGGGGGTGTGCGAGAGGCAACCACACATTGCTGTTTCTCTCCCTCTCTTTCTCCCTCCCTTCCCCTCTGTCTAAAAATTAATAAATAAAATCTTAAAAAAAAAGTTCACTCTGGCTGTTGGTTAAAAAATGGACTCTAGGATAAAAAAGCAGAAGCAGGAAAACAAGTCAGCTAACTACACAGAATTACAGGCAAGAAATGATAATGATTTCATACTTAAGTGGTGACAATGGAGAGAACAGACAGGACATAAAATACACTTTAGAAGAAGAGAGTTCTGAACTGGTTCATATGTTTAATATGGAAAATAAATGAAAACATTGTTTTTTGTCCAGAGCAACCTAGAAGACAGTGGAGTCATTAACTCAGAAGGTAAGAATTAAGCTTAAAAAGCAAAACAAAACCACCCCAAGTTCTGTTTTGAACACGATAAAACTTGCGATGGCTATTAGACACCCAATTGAATTCGAGAAATTACTAACAAAGTAGTAGCCTCTTAATAGTAGGGGACTAAGAGACAAATTTTTACCACCAGATGTACACATTATTTTTAAATTAACAAACTATTAATAATACAAACACTAAGAACTAGATTGTGAAAAAAAGTCCATGTACAGTACAGTTACTTCAACTGTATCTTATAGATTTTTATAAGTTATATTTTATATGCATAGTAATTTTAACAATTTAATTGCAAATATTGTCAATCCTACCACCACAGGTATCTAAATGCTCCCTCCTCTTTGAAATCTTATCATCCTCTTCTGCCCCAGTGTCTCAGATAGAAAAGCTCCTTTCTCTCTATACTTAAGCTCTTATTTATAGGCAGGATATCACAATAGTTAAGTACCTGGGCCCTGGAAACAAACAGTCTGGATTCAAATCCAGGTCCTGCCACTACCATAGTTTGCCATGTATAATGTGCATATTTTTGTCCAAACTTTTAAGGGAAAATAAGGATGTGCATTATAGATGGGTAATACTAATTCCATATCTATATGTTTTTAATTCTTTTATTTACGTGTATATGTTAAATGTGTAACTATAGAAAGCAAAAATTTTTTATACAATAGTATGTTCAAAAACAAATCTAAAATTCCTTTAAAATATTTAAAAAATTATCTAAATATAAATAAATAAATAATGAATTAAAAAAAATTAAAATGAAAGATTTTTTTTTCTTAAAGGTTGGGCCAAAAACGTGGTGCACATTATACACAGGCGTGCATGGCAAAATATGGTAGTTTGAGCCAATTAATCTTTTGTGTCTGATTTCTTCATCTGTAAAGGTTATATAAATCATTAATTACCTCAAAAGTTGTGGGAATTAAATAAGTTAATATAGGTAAAGCCCCAGAGTGACACAGTAGCACTTAATACATTTTATTATTAAAATTATGATAAAAAAAGTAATTTCAAATCTTCTGCTGGGCTTTTGTATATTAAAGGCAGCCAAGACAGGTTCTGTTTGTACTCCTTGTCCTACATTGCCAAATTATGAGTTCTGTTGAAAAGGTAACCATGCTCTGGCTGGTGTGGCTCAGTGGACTGAGTGCCAGCCTGCGAACAGAAAGGTCGCTGGTTCAATTTCCAGTCAGGGCACATGCCTGGGCCATGTTCCAAGTTGGGGGCATGTTAGAGGCAACAGATCAACTTATCTCTCGCACATCAATGTTTCTCTCCCTTTCTTTCTCCCTCATTCCCCTCTCTTGAAAAACAAAAATTATCTTTAAAAAAAAGATACTCATAGAACATTCTAATGAAAAGCAAAGTACTGAAAAGCTAGCTAACATGTAATTAGAAACATTAAAAAATATGTATTTTATTTAATCTTTCTTGTATTTTTTCCCATTACCATTTAGTCCCCTTTATACCCTCCTGCCCCCAGCAATCACCACACTGTTGTCCATGTCTATGAGTCCATTTTCCTCTTTGCTCAATCCCTCCACACCTTTACCTCTACCCCCTCCACCTGTCATCTGCTCTACATCTACCAGTCGGTCTCTGTTTTGCTTGTTAGATCAGTTTCTCCATTAGATTCAACATATGAGTGAAATCATATAGTATTTGTTTTTCTCTGACTGGCTTATTTCACTTGGCATAATGTTCTCCAGGTGCATCCATACTATCACAAAGGGTAAAATTTTCTTCATTTTTATGGCCATGTAGAATTCCATTTTGTAAATGTCCCAGAATTGTTTTATCCACTCTTCTACTCATAGACAATTGGGCTGCTTCCACATCTTGGGAATTGTAAATAATGCTGCAATGAACACAGGGGTGCTTATATTCTTTCGAATTAGTGTTTTGGGTTCCTTCGGATATATTTCTGGAAGTGGTACTGTTGGCTCAAAAGGCAGACCCATTTTTAATTTTTTGACCTATCTCCATACTGCTTTCCACACTGGCTGTACCAGACTGCATTCCCACCAACAGTGCAAAAGTGTTCCCCTTTCTCCACATCCTCACCAGCCCTTGTTTGTTGATATACTGATGCTATCCATTCTGATAGGTGTGAGATGGTACCTCATCGTACGTTTAATTTGCATTTTGCTGATCATTAGTGACATTGAGCACCTTTTCATATGTCTGTTGGCCATCTGTATGTCCACTTTGGAGAAGTGTTTATTCAGGTCCTTTGCCCATTTTTAATTGAATGTTTTGGGTTTTTTGGTGTTGAGTTTTGTAAGTTCTTTATAAATTTTGGCTATTAGCCCTTTATCAGATGCATCAGTGAATATGTTCTCCCATTCTGGGACTGTCTTTTAATTTTGTTGATTTCCTTTGATGTGCAAAAACTTTTAGTTTGATGTAGTTCCATTTGTTTACCTTTTTAAAAGATTTTATTTATTTTTTAGACAAAGGGGAAGGGAAGGAGAAAGAGGGAGAGAAATATCAATGTGTGGTTGCCTCTCATGCACCTCCTACCTGCGGACCTGGTCCGCAACCCAGGCGTGTGCCCTGACTGGGGAATCGAACCGGTGACTCTTTGGTTTACAGGCTGACGCTCAACCACTGAGCTACACCAGCCAGGGCTATTTCTTTTCTTTTGTTTCCCTTGCCTGGGGAGATAGCCCCGACAAAAAATTTCTACAAGCAAAGTTCGAAATTTTGCTGCCTATGTTTTCTTCTAGGATTTTTATGGTTTGGGATTTAACATTAACACCCATTTTGAATTTATTCTTGTGTGTGGTGTAAGAAGGTGGTCTAGTTTCATTTTTTAGCATGTATCTGTCCAATTTTCCCAACACCATTTATTGAATAAACTCTCTTTACCCAATTGTATGGGATCACCACAAACTACTACCATTTAATTGTTTCTAAGAACCTATTTTAACTGCTCTTGATTTTAAGACTATGTTCTTAGCCCTGGTTGGTGTGGCTCAGAGGATTGAGCACTGGCCTGTGAACTGAAAGGTCACTGGTTCGATTCCCAGTCAGGACACAGGCGTGGGTTGTGAGCCAGGTCCCCAGTTGGGGGCATGGGAGAGTCAGAGACTGATGTTTCTCTTGCACATCGATGTTTCTCTCCCTCTCTTTCTTCTTCCCTTCTCTTCTCTCTGAAAATAAATGAAATCTTAAAAAAAAGAAAAGGCTATGTTCTTATAACCACCGTATCTTGCCATGTATAATGCGCAGCCATTTTTGGCCCAAACTTTCAGGAAAATATTCTTTCATTTTAATTCTTTAATTCAATTATTTACTTACTTATATTTAGATACTTGTTTTTTGTATTATAAAAGAATTTTAGCATTTATTTTTTATCATATTATGGTACAAGAAATTTTATGTAACAAATAATTACAAAACACAGTAAGAAATACACAGTATTTCAGGTACTACCAATGTACAATGCACATCCTTGTTTTTCCCTCAAAAATTTGGGCAAAAAGGTGCGCATTATACTTAGTAAAATATAGGTATCTGTAACAAATACAGACTCAGGTCTATGAAAACCAAACTGCCAAATTAAGCATAACCAACTGATATTGTCAATATGTTTGCAATTTCTTAATTATATGCCATATTCATTTTTTAAAATTATTGGCAAAGTTTTTGAAAATTACCTAGTAGAGAGAAAACTTAAATAGGTAAAATTCTGTTTATGACAATCTTTTTTCCTGAAAACTGGGAGAAAACAGTAATTATTCAATTAAAGAAATAAAAGAACTAAGTCCAATCCAAATTATTTAGATATTTACATCTAGCATATTATGTAAATTATCAGGCAAAAGAAAAGTATTGTCTTTCTCTTCTTTCCAACATTACTTTGGACTAAAATGGACTATCAAATTCTTTATCAGTACAGCATATTTGGCCCTCTATGATTTGGTTCTCCCAGTCATACCTGTCACTAATTTTCTATATATAACTATACTCTAGCCAAATTAAACTACTGGCTATTCCCTAGCTATATACAGTGACTTTTTTGCCTTTGTATTTTTGAACATGCTATTCTTATTGCTTGGAATGACTTCTACATCAGCTTAGTTTAAACTGCTGTCTTTTCATATTCATCTTTGAATCATTCTATAGTCCCTATCAAACAATAGGCATTGTAAATAATTGTTGAATGAGATGAATTATACTTGTCTTACTACATCAACTATACACTACCTTCCATTATGCTTTTAAATACTATATTCACCCGTTAAGGGAGGATATGGTATCTTCATTCAACTCAACAAATACCTACTGAGCTTCTCTGCACTTGAAGAAATAGAAAAATGCATAAATCAATCTTAAAATTTAATGAGGCAAACAGACACGCAAACATAATTTCAATGTCACAGGATTCAGCATCACATGACCCCCAAAAGTGGGTTCTGTAAGAACAAAGGAATATACCTAACCCATGCTGGAAAGAAGAGGGAGGAAGAGATGTGCAAAGATTTCCTGAGATGACAATTCTGCTGAGTTTTAAAAAAGAGGAAATTTGACTGACACAACTGAATATTTCATTAGACCTTTTTTCATATGCTCATTTAGTTCATTGATTTAAGAATTACCAAACAACTATTATGTATGTCCAAGGCCCTGAGATACAGTGGTGGATAAGACCTGTCTGCTGCCCTCATGGGCACCACAGCACAGATAGGGAGATAGATACATCCCTAATATTAAAACATTGTTTAAAGTGCTATTAACACATTCAAAACCAATAATCATGGACTACAGGGGAAAAAAAACAATCAATTCTGCATCAGGCTTCATAAAGGAGATTTCATCTGAGCTGCACTTTAAGTAATATTAGAATTTCACTAGACAAAGGAAAAAGAGATGACTAAGTAGATAGAGAAGGCACTCAAGATGTTTTGAAATTGTTCTGAATTTGATAAAATTAATGGTCGATGACTATAAACGGAACTTTAGAGAAAGATAATGTCTAATTCAACATAAGTGTCACTGGCAAAACCAGAATAAAACTCACTTTACTCACAAAGATATGACACCTCTAGTACAGTAAGTCACATAATTAAGTCTTTCGGAGTGTTAAGTACCAAGAAAGCTATTTCCAAGTCATTTTCCCTCTAACTTAATGCAAACCGAAACCACTGCTTAACGATCAGAGTTGAACCAGTCTCTTTAAACACCTAATAGTATAAATATGTCCATAATACAAGAATATTTATCTTCAGGTACTATTCAGATTCCCTGTTATGTCCATTAAAAGTCTAATTCTTTTTTCATTTAGTTCATTGGAATTTTCTCCATTTTAACCAAACATCATCATAACTTACTGGATACTTGTTAATTAACACATGGTTCTTAAACTTTTTTGGGTCTGTACCCCTCTACTTACCTAACAGTTTTGCATCTTCTCTCTAGAAAAAGTAAAATGCGCACACACGTACACACTTTTGCATACTGTATTGGGGGTCAGGGGAGGCTGTTTTAGAACTCCAGTTAAAAACTTTAAACTATATAAAGACTTGGAAGTCACTGAACAATAAAAGAAAATCATAAAATTAAAATACCAATCAAGGGGATGAGGAAGGGGGATAATGAGGGAAAGAAGGGGAAGGTTCAAGTCAAGGAACATGTATGAAGGACCCATGGACAAGGACAATGGAGGGGGAGTGTTGAATGTGGAAGGGGGTGTGGGCAGGGCCGGGGAGAGCAATAGGGGTACAATGGGGACAATTATAGTTGACAAACAACAAAAAAATTAATAAAATACCAATCAAAAGGCTATGAGGCCAATTAATACAATACTTTACCTGAGGAAGTACAGAGCAATGCTCTAAGATCTAACCTTGGATCTCTCTTCATTGCTCCCCAAAATCAAATGAGAAACGCAACAAATAATATTATTACCCACAGCTGATATATAATGTAAGGTTATACAAACACGTTTAAATAGATACAAGTGGATGGAAACAGACCCAGGATTTTTAACTTCAGGCTTTAAAAAATTTTGATGCTATTTAATATATTAGGCCTATGTAACAGACTACTCAGAATTAATGCTTTAATATGATTCTAATATAAAATTAATTTTCTCAGATTATGAATAAAGTAGCTTGCTATGGAAATTAATTTTAAACTCCGGTGGTGGAAAAGCTGAGAATAAAATGACTTGTCATATAAAGTTCAATAGATGAGTTTTAAATGTTTACATGTTAAAGTGGTTTTTTTGTGTGTTTAAATGTTATTTTCTTTAGAAAATAAACAAAAAGTTATAAATTTATATCACCACTTACTGTCATTGGAACAAACTCCGCAAAATTACACTGTGCCAACATGCTATACCGTAATAATTCACAACTAATTTAAAACATAAAACCAGAAATGGATGGATGGACACAATGTTACCTGAGAAGGTAGTCTTACCCTCCTTACCCCCTAACTTCCAAAAAAAAAAGTGATCCTGCTTTTGACAAAACTCCTAGAACCAACTACCAATGTATATGAAATATAGAGGAAAAAACATAGAATGCTATCCACAAAATCCGAGATTGTCAGACACTCCAGACGAACAACCTTGTTTGTTCTACAAAATCACTGTAAGAAAGAAGAGGGCGGGGTATGGATAAAGGGAAAAAAGGAGAAGGGAAGAAAGGAAAATCTTTAAATTAAAAGACAAATGAACTAATCACACTGCATGAGCTTATTTGGATCATGATTTAAACACAGGATATAATTTTTTTAAATTATAATTTTTGAAACAATTGGAAATGTGAGCAGTGAATGGGTATTTGCAATTAGGAATTTTTCTTTTGTTTGATATGGTATCGAAGCTACATTTCAAACAAGAGTCCTCATCTCTTGAGTTACAATCTGAAGCATTTATAAAATAAACTGCTGTCAATGATTTTGTTCAAAATAATAAGGAAGGGAGGTATATAGAAGGTATGAATGGGGCAGAACCAGCCATAAATAAATATTGTTTGGAACTAGGTAATGGGGACACGAGAGTCTGAACAGTCTGTTTTGCTTTTTTATGTATTAGAAATTCTCTGATAAAAAGTTTTAAAACAATGTGAAAACCAACCTAAAATTAGTGATTGCTTTGTGTAATATTCTATGACAAACGTATGACTTTCAACGTCTATTCTTTTTTAAAGGAATAATTCAAACACCTAGTATCATGTCTCCTTACCCTCCCCTCCACACTAGCTCTCATTTTTTACCATTACTTCTTCAAGGTGTATTCCATGTGAAGACATGAGCATATGAATGTGCTTCTCATTTCTTTCTCCTGTCTTCCCTTCATTCCAACTATAACTTGAAATACAAGCTAATAAGGGTTGACAAGTGTAAAAGCAATGCTAAAAAAATACTTCAATGAAAGGAAAACACTAAATTGTTAGGTAAAACCAAACACGAAACAATGTCACTACATCCTGAAGCATCAGTCTGCAAAGTTTATTGTGCAGAAAAATCAATTCGGAAGCTTACTGAAAATGTAGATTTGTAATCCCCACTCTAAGATTCTGAATTAACAGATTTAAATATGATATTCTGAGGCCAAGGAATCTGCTTTTAAATGCTATTCTAATGCTGGCAATCTGGGAAACACCCTGAGGCATGACCCTCCAAAACATCTGAAAATAAACTTAGAACTTACAGAGAATGTGAAACTGTTCACCACTTACTGCTTACTTTCAGCTCAACATTTATAGAAGTCAAATACCAATAAAACAACCAGAAAAAGTCCCTCACAGATTTCACATTTGAGTGAGAAAGGAGAAAAAGATATGTATAATTAAATCATAATACGTTAGGTTGCAATAAATGAAGGAAAACACAGAAAGTTAAAAGGGATAGATAATGTCTAGGTAGAAGGGTATTACTTTAATAGAATGCCTGGGAAAAGCTTACAGATAAGGTAGCAACATATAAATAAGTGAGGGAGCCAGGAAATGAGTTTATCTGTAGGAAGAGAGTCAAAATTAAACCTGTTTTTTCCTCAAGCGCAAGTATTCAAGAAAAATGTAAAACATGCCTTCAACTTTGTTTACTGGTTATATTCTAACATACCTTCCAATTTTAGTAATTCAGATGTTAAAAATTCAGCTTATAGACTAACATGGAAATAATCTGTATACTTCTACAGGGAAACATTTCTAAGTTTTTCAGATGGTCTGTTTCTCTGCTCAACAAACCAAGTGGCCTCTATTCTTACTTTTAAAACAAAGATGAAAAAAGTTCCTGAATTCACCAAGAATTGTGTTTTCAGCAGAATTTTGGAGTCCCTTACTCTATTTGTTAGGCAATCTGCCACCGAAATTAAAAAGCAGTTTAAAAACATAAAACATGAGATGCCATAGGGAGAGTAATCCCAATATTCTACCTGTAGACAAATTTTGTGGGAGAGATTTTCTTTCTAATATCAATCTCAAAAAACTGAGAACGTACACCATTACCATAAAAGTCAATGTACTAGACTAGTATAAATTGTAAAATTTAAATAAAATTGTTCACGTTTAAAGCTTTTGCAAACCCAAATGTAATTATTATAAATTGAGATATCATTTTCAAGAAAACTTAAGTCTAGCAAATGAGATGTATCTAAGAGAGGGTGGGGGAATATCCTTTGGAAAGAGAAGATCCCCAAAATACTTCATGGGCTCAATAACAAATTAAACACTTTGTATGTTACATCTTGGCAGTCTTTTTTCACTAATTATAATTTGGAAGGTTTAAACACTCACAGAACAGCAAGATTAGTAAAGCACTGACAAATATGGCAAAAGGTTCAGTCAAGCAATTTTACCTTAAACTTAGTTTATCGCTCGCTATCTATCTATCTATCTATCTATCTATCTATCTATATATTTTTTAAATCTTGGGATGCCTACATGGAAATGAACAAGTCTGAGTTCCCAGACATACATTTAAAGAACTATGAAAGCTATCAAAAGAGTTATTTTCGTCCAAAGGTACTTTCAGATAGCTGTACTCAAATGCTTTAAATATGAAAGTTTTGTGTGAGTTCTTAGCACTAGCTATTTCAAGTCCTTAAAGCTGCATCTACAAAATCTGTAGACTTAATATTTTGAATGATATTGAAATAAAATTGTAGAAAAAAATTAGAAAGAGTGGAAGGGAAAATTAAAAATCACCCACAGTTCCAGTACCCAGTACCCAGTTACAACATTTAACAAAAGTATACCATCTTACAACTTTGGTGATACATATTTTAACCCTATTTTTTACCTGTATATAGTTTATTCAAATTTGTAAATACTAATTTCCTTTAAATAAAGTCTTTTTAAACCATAAGTGTTTCTTGTAGAAAATATAGAGCATACACAAAAGAAAATGAAAAATAATCAGGATCTTTTTACTTACTTAGTAATAACCACTATTAACACTTTGTTGGTTTTCCTATTTTTTTTTAAGTGTATATACTTAATATCCTGGCTTTATGCATGATTAATTCTGGAATATTCACAGGTCCCAGGTAGAAGATGATATACAAAGGGCTAGGTGATAAGTAATAATACTACCGGGGTTATTAGTCTTTCCCAATTAAAAAAAAAAAAAAAAAGAACCACCGCAAGTAACTTAATATGTATTTTAAAGATTCATATCACTATGCAAATTCCTTGAAAATGAAAACTGCTATTATTTGTTCTAGGCACCTCTAATTTTATGGAGATAGCCTGCAGATGATTTGAAAATACAACCATAAAGGGAACCCAGTCTTCTCTCCAAAACAGTGCCCCCCCCCCCACTCTGGTTTATTTTTCTTAGAAACCAAAATAAATACAAGGGCACAAATACAGTGAGAAACAGACTATAAGGCAGAACACATTGGAATCTACTACTGAATTTTTATTATATTATACCTATATATTCTCAAATTAATATTTTCAAATGGAATAAAACTTCCTAATAAAATAATAGTCTGTAAGTTTACTATAAAATAATGTCTTTTACTTATTCCAGAATGAATTCTTTTCAACTTCATTAACTGACTCTTCTTAACCATTTCAGCTTTTAATACATTATACACTTTCTTTAAAAAAAAAAAGATTTTATATATTTTCAGAGAGAGGGAGAGAAACATCAATGTGTGGTTGGCTCTTGCACGCCCCCTGCTGTGCACCTGGCCAGCAACCCAAGCATGTGCCCTGATTGGGAATTGAACCAGAGACCCTTTGGTTCGCAGGCTGGCACTCAATCCACTGAGCCATACCAGCCAGAGTCATTATACACACTTTAATCATATTCCTTTTTTAAAAAGATTTTATTTATTTTTCAGAGAGAGGGGAAGGGAGGGGGGAAGAGAAGGAGAGAAACACTGATTGGTTGCCTCTTCTACGTGCCCTGACTGGGTACTGAACTGCAAGCTAGGCATGTGCCATGACCAAAAACTGAATCTCCGACCTTTCACTTTGTGGGAGGACGACCAACCAGCTGAGCCACGCCTGTCAGGGCTAACCGTATTCTTCTAAACTTTCGTCTTTCTGGTGAAGACACTTAATCCTCACACGGAGTTTTGCATTTAGTCCCTTTGTATTTTTACTAGACCCTGTCCTGGGCAATCTCCTTTACTCCCATTTCTTCAACCATCACTATTCTGCAGTTTAATTCCTAATTAAATATCTCTAATCTAGCCCTACTCACTCTGCTGCGCTCCATATGCAGCCTTCCAATAATTCTCAGCTGAGTGTCTTCAAATAAATGCCTCCTGTCATGTTCCCTCAGTATCACCATCAACTGGGATCAAACTCATTTTGGATATCATCCTTTCCGTCACATCCCACGTCCAACAGCTTGCCATTTTACCTGCTGAATACACTTCTTTTGTATCCTCAACCACTTTTTTTTCCCTTTGGCTTATTATCTTTTAATGGAATTGACTCAACTGCCTTTTAATTGATTTCCCTTCTTCATTCTCTTTCCTTCCATTTCAGCTTTCAAAGCTCAAAATACTAGTAAAATCATGTAACTCCCTTAATTAAACTTGTGATGGATCTACACTGCCTACATTCTAAATTCCTTAGGAAGCAATCAAGAATCCTCATAATCAGTCTCAACCTACCTTTCTAGGCTTATCTGTCACTACAGCCCCTCATTGTCCTACACTCTAATCACTGGGTATAAACTATTCCTGTGGAATATTGTGTACTTTTCTGACTCCATAGGTTTAATTGTTTCTGTCTACCCTACCATCTTGATGTAAGGAATAATGTCATGTTTATTGTTGTACGTACAGGGCTTTACCTATCATAGTTCAAATAACTGTTTAATGAACTCCTCAGCTTCATCTATTCTACCCACCCTCCAAAACTTTAACCTCTACAATAAAATCTAATAAATTATTTTCCAATCCCAGTTCCCTCCTTTCCCCTTGTCCTTTGCACTCCCCTAATACTCTATAATAAAGTCTTTTCAGCCATGTACCATTTAACAGCAAATTACTTTAATTCGGAAATGAAAAATAATTTTAACAGATATATGTTATATTCAAGCTTATTCTCACCAAAACATTATTTTAAAGGCCAAAATTAAAATTTTAGGTTCAGCTCTGCTGGGGTCACTGGTGATGCCTCTTCTACAACTACAGCCTTTTAAAACTAGAAAAAGCTGCCTTCAGACTATACAGCAATAACCTTAAAGCTTTCAAAAATTTTTTCAAATTTAAAAGTTTTCAGAAACATCATCATGTAAAATTTGCCAGAAGCAGAAGTTCTTATTAATATTAGACAGTTTCTAAAGCTTTGTGCATAACTTCCTAACTATTAAGTATTCTCCATTCCTTTTCACTTAGGTTTTTCTCCCTATTTCTACTGTTAATTGACATTTCTTTCAGTTGCTTCAAATAAATGAGACTGCTTCCAAAATATAACTTTCTTGAGGCTAGATATGTTGTCTTAGCCCTAATTATATTACAAATAATACATATATTATAGTTTATGTTATTAATATAGTAATATGATTATACTTATAAACTATACACAGTGCTATTAAAAACACCACATAAAGCAAACCAAAAATAAAATTTTTAAAAATGATAAAATAAAATTAGAATATACTTAAGTTGTATTATTTTCTTCCCTCACTCTAATTAATCATCCTGCATATCTCCTGGGGTGCAGACATTACTCTGGAGACCATACTATAGCCACACAGAAGTACCTCTAGTTCCCAGAGAACACTGTACCGTTTCATGTGTTGCATTCACTGCGGTTCAGCATTTTGGAATGCCCATTTCAAACCCTCCCCCAAAAAACCCAATAGCAATATTCAACTTCCAAGAATCAGTTTAAGTATAAACTTCTCTATGATACCTTGTAACGACTGTAGCCTCTTTTTCCCTTCTTCCTCCTCTCAATTGCCATCCCCAGGCTTCTCCCCTCCCCTTCAGATTTAGGGCTCCTTCCTCTTAAAAGCCCCTTGTACCTTGTTTATATATCCATTATAGAATCATTACCTTTCCTTAAGTATGTTTTCCTACTCAAGTATAAATCACTAAGGTCTGAGAACTTATCTTTTTATGTCAGGGACTTGGATGTCTAGCTCTGTCAGACACTCTCATATACAGTCAACTAATCTAGCCTAACATTCACACAGCACAAATGATGAAAATGAGATACAAATAATACAATGAGTCCAAAGTACTAATGCCACTGGGCTCTCTATAATGATAATATCGCATACTTTTTACCTAACGTACCTTGTTTTGTGCTCACTAAAATGCTCACTAATATATGGAGCAGGTATAAAGTTCTCACTGTAAATTTGAAAGTAAGAGTTAATACAGTATCCTTATGCAAGAAGATAAAAGAAAACTTAAATGATAAGTGATTGTGTTTTTTATTACCGAAATACCACATACAATTTATTTATAAATAAGATATCTGAATAAGTCATGCTGAAAATCATATTCATATGGATAGTCTATAGACTATTGTTCTGGAACATCTATGTATCCTATTTGCATACCGAAGAGCTGCAACCTATGCTTTTTCTCATATTTTAGACTAGTACATAAAAAGAAATGATTTCCTAGTACCAAGAAGTATGGTCTGGCAAATGTATTATTTACAAAATGTTTACATACATCAAACATAAAAAAGTGAGGGACTCAAAACTTCATCTGTTTGAGACCATCATACTACTTTTTGCTCCTACAATGCAATCATTTTATCTCCACCTGGCTGGCTGGGCATCGACCCTCAAACAGAAAGGATGCCCGTTCAATTCCCAGGCAGGATACATGCCCGGGCTGCAGGTTCAGTCCCCACTTGGGGTGCACAAGGAAGGCAGCCAATTGATGTTTCTCTCTCACATCAATGTTTCTCTCCCTTTCCTCTACCCTTCCCCTCTCTCTAAAATTAAAAAAAATTTTTAAAAATTTTATTTCTTTTGGACTAATATCAGAAATATGCTTATAAACAACAGAATGTTGTAAGTTTAATTTCTAAGTATAGATGCTACTAAATCATATTGGAATGAGTCATTAGCCATGGGGATTCTAAGCATTTAGAAATTTACCTCTATGTGAAAGAGAACAGTCTCCCTGCTCAAAAAAATTATTTATTACACACACAATGCTTTTGAAAATACCTACAGTTCATTCAAACCTATATGCTACTTCTTAGCACTTTCAAACAGCCATTCTCTTGCCCTGTTCTAAAAACTGTTTCTGTATCTGTAAAACGGATGCTTGGATTAGATGAAATCTATGGTTCCTTCCAGATCTAAAATGCTGTGACATCAACTGGGAGTGTATTTTACCACTTAAAAATAATAACATGTGCCCTAGTTGGTGTGGCTCAGTGGACTGGGTGCTGGCCTGTGAACCAAAGGGTCGCTGGTCCATTCCCAGTCTGGGTGCGTGCCTGGGTTGCAGGCCAGGTCCCCAGTAGGGGGTGCACAAGAGGCAACCACACATTGATGTTTCTCTCCCTCTTTTTCTCTCTCCCTTCCCCTCTGTCTAAAAAATAAAATAAAATCTTAAAAAAAATAATAACGACATGTGCATGGATTACTTTTACGCTGGTCATACTACTGTACAAAGTACTGTGGAGTCAACGGTAATAAATACACTACCAAAGCATACTAAAAAAAAAATGAATCAAAAGTAATTTAAAAAACAAATTTGTAAATAATTATTCTATTACCAAATACTTTATGAAAAGATTCAAGAGTTTCCTTAGTTTAAATAGGGCTTCCCTAATGAGTCAAACACTGTGTTAACTGTTTTCAATGAAAACAACACATAGAAACCAGAGACAGATTAGATTATTTAAAAATTACAAATATAAATCAAGGGCTAAAAAATTAAAGCAACTTTTCAGGAGCTATTCCATAAAAACACCAGTACAATGCCCAGTTTCAGATACGAGGGAAATATTCATTTTATTCAACTACTACTATAATGGTTAACATTTACATTTGGGCTGTCTTTGGAACCAGCACCATTGACTTTACATTTAACTCATTTAATCCTACAGCAACCCCATGAGGTAGGTACTATTATTATCCCCATTTGACAGATGAGGGAACTAAAGCCAAAAAGGTACAGTGACTTGTTCAAGTTCACTTCAGCTAGTAGAGGGTCAAACTATTATTCAACTACTGTTTCCAACAAGTCAATTATTTTTCTATTTCAAAAAATTGCCACTTGAGATATTAAATTGGTTTGTATAAATTACATAATTATTATAAATTAATACATTTATTTTGGTAGTTTCCATTATTTCCTCTTATAAAGAAAAATAACTGACCGCGAATATATAGGTAGAGTACGCCAATAGCACAGTGCCACCTGAATTTCCTATAATTCCTGGTAGCATAAAAACAAATATCAGAACATTAACAATTCTGCATCGATGCACACACTATTATTGCAAAAATTCAGTCTCCTCAGGTGAAACTCAGAAAAAAGTTCAGGAATACACCAAAGTAATCATTAATCATTTAGTAACTGCATAAACCTCCGATAGCCGACATGGGTACAAAAACGATACTATTATTTTTTAATGGTTTTAAACAACCACCTTTTTACATGAACTGAAATGATTTTCCTGACGATATTTCATGCTAAAAATGCCTAAAAGATGCAGGTCCAACTTCCATCCTATTAAAACTTTTTCTCTGCCTACCCCTATAATTCTTCCTACGGGCATCACTTCACTTTACATCTACAAACTTTACCTGCTCTTCGGCTCTGGCCTCTGCTTCCTTCTCAACTTCTGGGTGCTGGGCTTGTTCACCCACATCCACCACACCCCTGCGGACCCCCGCCCTGCTCTGCTGCTCCTCCCAGGGTTCTCCAGCACCGACTCAGCACCTATCAGCGACGCCCCCCGGCCCCAGGCCCAACCCATCCTCGGACACGTGCTAGGGTGTGTTTGTGTCAGTCCGTCAGTCCCACCTGGGACGGGGCTCACTTACCGAGAGAGAAGCGCCAACTTCTGCTCCAGCATCATCTCCAGCTTCTGGCCCTGCCTGGAGATCCAATGGTCCACTCCATGCAGGCGGTAGCACGTCTCCAGCATTGACCTAAAGTCCGCCACGAACTCGGTGATGCCCCCGTACTGGCCGCTACTGAACTTCTCCTCCATCTTCAGCAGACACATGCCCTGCCCGGGCTGCTGCGGGAGGGAGCGACTACCCCGGCCCCCGCTGCGCGGCCCCTCGGCCGCCTCCTCCTCCCCGGTGGCAACGCCCCCCAAGGGCTGCAGGAAGGGGGCGGTGAGGCCCCGATGCTTTTCCTGCAGGAACTCGCCCAGGATGCGGTAGCCCTGCTGCAGCTCGTAGTTTAGTTCTTGCTCCTTACAGCCACCGCCCCCGACCACCATCGCCGCCTCCTCCTCCTGGTCGTCCGCGTCTTCCAGCGAGGAAGCACTCGTCCCTCGGGCCGGCCCTGAGGCCGGGGCCACCGCTGCCACCTCCTCCTCGTCCTCTTCCTCGGCCGGCGGCGGCGGCCGCTCCTCCTCCCCGGCCGGCTCCATCTCCCCCAGTGTCTTGGGCACGCTCACGCCCCCGGCAGGCCCAGGTTGGGCGATGTGGAGCGGCCGCTCGAGGCGCCGGGGGAAGGGCGAGCGCGGGCCGCTTCCTCAGGGCTCAGCCGCACCGCGCAGCCCCAGCCGCATCGGGCCTCGCTCTCCTCAGCAGCCGGCTCGACTCAGTGCGCGCGGGGGTCTCGAGCTCGCCGCCAGCGGGGCGGGGTTACATGGCGCGCGGGGGATGGGGGAGAGAAGAGGAGAGCCTAGGTGCCCTCCTCTCCCCTCCCCCCGGCGGCGGCGGCGCGCGCGGCCCTCGCTTGCCTCACCCCTCCGCGCCCCGCCCGCTCTTCACCCGCCAGGCCGGGCCTGGCCGCCGCGGCTTCGGCGCCCCACCCCCTCCCGGGCCAGCGAAGGGACTGGGAGGGGGCGAGGCGGAAGGTGGGGCGTTCTTCTCTCGCCTCCCCGGAGGGAGCCACAGCGCTGGGCCGCGGAAGCTCGGTCTCCTCCTCCTCCTCCTCAGCTCCCTCACACCCCCTCCTGCCCCTCTCTACCTGCGGGACACTCGGGCAAGGAGGAGGCGGCGCGCGGACCCGGCCCGGCGACAACTGTCAGTTAGAAACCCTGCTAGGCGGTGGGGGTTGGCAGGGGGGCAGGGAAGGGGAGGAGGCAAGGGGAGGGGCAGAGAGAGAAGAGGGAGGGCACTCAGGTCCCCACTCCCCCCGACTGGGAGAGCTGAGCAAAGAAGCAAAGAGAAAGGCACCGTCGCCATCCACGGTGCGCATGCGTATTAGAACAACCCCGCCCTCTTCGTGTTCCTCCCGACTACGCGACAGCAAGGACCTCGGCTGAGCTATCGGTCCTGAGGCCTGGTAAGTTGCGCGGGCTAATGATGTCATCAGCTTGTAGAGAACTGTAAGGGCGGAGTAAAGAGGGAAGCAAGGCGCCTGCGCAGCTTTATAAGCCACCTCCAGAAAGGGAGGTCGAAGGGTTTATAAAGTGCTGGAGGTTGATATTTCTTTTGCGAGAGACCTTTACTTAGCCACAAAAACTAAAGCTAACCCGGAAAGAGCCGTTAGATAACTTTTGTTAATAGCAAATGAAAAGAAGGGTAAGAATGTAAATCTTACCCTACTGTAGTTTACGTTTTCTTTGCACACAGCCTCCCCGTTGTGATTACTGGGGTTTTAAATAAAACTAGAATTTTGAAAAATGTAAAGAAGTGGTTCAAGAATTCTACTAACTGAAACATATGCCTACATGCAAGAGAAAAGGATATGATTTGTAGAGCTCAGATTTCTGAAACTCCTGTCTCCAATTTTTAACATCAATTCCTATTTTGCAAACTAACCTCATGTGTTTCTTTAAGATGGAAAAACAGATCTCCACATTCTTGAGATTTGCTAAGAATAAAGGAATATATCCTTGGGACTAAAAACAGTTTTCAAATATCTCAAGTCTAAGCTGTACAGCATTAGCTATTAAATAGTCGTTAGCGTGGCATTATGATCTCACTACACGCTTTTACTGTTTTAAATAATGTCTAAAAAGTGGACCTATCATTCCCATAATTTATGTATTGCTTAAAAGTGGGTGGAAAGGAACTAATGGTTCCATAAAGCAGACATTACTATTGTCTCATGTTCTGTTTGAAAGACGCACATAATACTTTCTATTTAGAATAAGAAATAACACATTTTTTAAAGTAAAAGCTATATAACTTAAGTGATGAGGGTATTCTGACTTTTGAGATTGTTTTTCATTAAAGACATTTGCAGTTTGTTAGGCACTTACACCATTCTCTCTCAGAGCCTATAGATGTACATCAGCTCACAGGAACAAAGGCAGGGAACTACTTCAGCAACTGGCAAAAAATGTGTCTGAGTGGCCACCTGTCATTTCCTTTGACAAGGCCCAATAATGTGGACCCACCGTACAACAGCAAATAATCCCCTTCCTCTTCAGCTACCAACCCTATTTCAGGACTCTCAGATATTAGCTTATGTATGTTGAACCCTGGACATTTTATATTCATTATTGCCCTTAATTCTCACAACAATCCTATCAGCTCAGTATTATGCCTATTTTACAGATAAAGAAACTGATGCTCAGGTTAACAAAGTAGTTTGCCAAATTTCAAATCTAGGTCTGTCATATTTCAAAGTTCTCCAGGGGCCTGATTTCTAGTTTTCTGGCAGACTTTCCAATTCTGCATGCACAAGAGTGTAGGAAATTGCCAAGAAATGTTGATCAAGAGCTTCTTAATTAAGGAATATTAAGATAAAGAAGTATGACTGAGTTGAAGGAACTTCAGTTGTAGGTCATGAAGAGACCAAGATGATTGTGACAAGGCTCTTGAACCTAAAATGTATATATGAAATATGTTGATTGTAGGTAAATTAGAAAATATAGATAAATGAGTTTAAAGAAAAATGGTCATTTAATCTCACTACCAAGAAAAGCTTCTATGAATACTTTCTGGTGGGATTTTTCTATTTATTTATTTATTTATTTATTTATTCTTTTAAAATTTATCTTAAACTTAAAATTGTGACGATACTGTACTTAAAGGTCTTTTCTTTCCCCCCCATTAATAATAAATAATTGTACAGAATGGATAGGAATTGCATATCTAAAATCTCACCTTCATGTCTGACCACAATGGCCTAGATGGCCTACTTATCTGAACTGGATATTCTAATATAAAAAACATTTCAAACCATAAAAAAGAACACAGTAGAAATGCAAAAAACAGTAATAATAGCTACCATTTATTAAGCACTTACTGGGTCTTAAATACTTGCTAAATACTTTACATACACAGTACTCACAATAGCTCCAGGAAATCATGACAGATGTATTTGTAAATTTTAGATCAATGATTTGCTGAGTAGGAAGCTTTTTTCTACTCTACAAAATCTTAACATTAAAGACTGACATCCCAATTAGTATAATTAACCCTAGATTTCTAGAACTGTTTTCTTATAATGCATATATAATGCTAAATGACTGGTCTCAAAGCTGTTATCTTTTTCATGTTTAAAAATAAAATTAATTTTGCTTCCCTTTCATTTTCACAATAGAATACTCTTTAGTGCTACTGTAGAATCTATTAACTTTTTCAAAATGGAAATGTACTTAAACTCCATTTTAAATCAGGGCTTCCGTTCCCATTGAGCCACTCTGCAGGAGAAAAAATAGCATAGCATACACAAGACAATATTCTGCTCAAACATGTAACACTGATTGACTCCCACAAATATTACTTTCTATTTGTCAAACACTGTGTTATACAGTATGTCATTACATAGTACCAATGTTAGATGTACCAGGACACCCTTTTCAATAACCATGGTTCCTAGAGTCCTGGATAACTTAACAAATAACTTAAGAGACCTGTCTAAGAACATTCTAAAGTTTTCATAACTCTCAGCTGGACACCAAGGGAAGTCAAACATGGATATGTTTCACCCAGTTCTGAGGAAGGCATTATGAAAAAGTTCATATACTTTATACAGAAAACTCCCCACATCCACTGCAGTATCTCAAAACTCTCCCAATTGCAGTATCCTTCCTTTACATTGAAAACCAGGAATATTATCAAGGAGGAATAAAACTGCCACTATCTCCTTCAGCCATAATTCCAAAGATATTTGTCCTGTAAGTTATCCTACCTTCATGAGGTCTTAGCATCTTGTGACATCTTGACACTAAGTATATTGCTTGCCCAGCGTCAATAATTCAGACATAGCAACAATTTATATACTTCACATCAACTATGAGTAAGGTGACAAACATTCTAAGACAATGGAAGCACAGGTTATCACCAAGATCTGTGTTTACAGGATAAAACATGCAAGGTGAACAGAAGGCTATAACACTGACTAATCCTGGAGAAACACGTGGAAGAAACGCAAACTGCTTAGCAGGGAGAAAACAGTTCTCTCGATTATAATGAAATCCATTCACAACACGTATTTGGAGTTATTTTTAAGGTAGATGATATTCAAGTGATAGTAAAGTGCTTCAAGCAAAATTCAGCAACTCCTGTAAGGCTTCCTGATGCTCATCATCAAGTTGGGATATGCATTCCAACCACAATTCTTCAGAAGTCTGTACCTGACGCACGACGTTGGCCAGGCGTTTAGCACAAGGATCTTCATAGTTAAGGGTCTCATTTATTTTTCCTTCTGCAATTATACTGATTACTTTGGGAAGATTGGAATTATTTGGACCAAATACAACTGGGTGGTTACTTTCAATTAAGTCACAGAGAAAACTCAAAGTCTGAATAGCTTCCTCTTTATCCTCCTGCAGTGGAAGCCATGACAACCAGTATGGAAGAACTTCATCTACATTTACACAGCTAGGCTTAAACCTCAAAATCTTGCCTACTGCTGAGATACAGTTCTCTGTAGCAATGACATTTTTTTTGGTTTTGGAACTTGCACACTTAATAACTTTTACCAGCAGTGGAACAGCTTCTGAACATAAGGAATGATAATCATCTCCACCAAACTGTGCCATAACACCCAGGCCATAAGCAGCAGCTTGTCTGACTTCAGGGTTGTTATCTCGCATATTTAGTAGCATTGGCCACCGAAAGTATTCTACATATTTAAATGAGGTTGGACTACAGTGCTCTATAATATCATCAAATATGCATAGTCCCCACTGTCTGTCTGGCCATGGCCTACTAGAACAAATTAGATTCACAATTAATGGAAGCAGCTGTTCAAACCACGGTAAAATCTTTTCTTTGTAAGTACTAAATAATGAGTGCAAAATATCTGATACTTTGGTCAGAATGTAAACATCACATTCATCCTCATCTTGCAAGGACATTTCAACTTGTTGATCATAGTTTTCATCCTGTCTTTTAACCTGTCTCAGTTCTTGGTTTTTAAAGTGCCCTTCAAGTTTTGCTTTCAGTATTTCTCCCAGTTCTTCCAAGTGTTCATCATTAAGGCACCCATCTCCCATTACTTCAATGGACTTTGCAAAGGAACTCATTATTTCTGAGAGTACATCTGTATCAGGTTCAGTCCCAATAGCCTTGATTAAGGGATCACATATGAATTGCCACATTTGTGCAAGATACTCTGGGCCACGAATTCTTGCACATTCCAGGAGAAAAGGCATGGACTCAGCTGCTGCCACTCTCACATTGTCATGGAAATAAAATTTCAGTAAAGGAACCATCAACTTTATAATTTGTTCCGTATATTCCACAAGTCCTTCCCTTAATTCCTTAGCATAGTAAACCAACATTTGGCAAGCAGTTGCTTTTGCTTCAAGTCCTGAAGTTTTAATTCCAAAACTTTGCTGGTCTCCAAGATTTACAAATTGCCAACCATCATCATCACTCATATTCTCTACATCTTGTGTGTCTAAGAGAGCAACATCAGGTTTAGCTGAAGCGGTCTTAATGAGAGGCTCGATAACCAGTGGAAGATACTGTTGAAAATCATTTCCAAGAATTTTACACATTCTAGCCCATGCTGAAACCATATAAGAGGCCTGAGGGTCATCATCTTCCATATTATTTAAATCTGATTGTGTCTTCAACAACAGCTGCATCACATTTGATGCATCTTGCATAAACTTTTCCTTCCCAACAGCAAGACCAACATGGCTAATGCATTCAATAGTTTTTCCTTTCAGAAGCTTGAGTTCCTTTTGAACAGCAAGTTCAACAATGTGCTTTAGGGATGGCATAAATATATCATAATATGGAACAAATTTTTCTGCTATTGTATCTGCAACTGAGGCTATGGTTGTCACAAGCTGTTCCAGGGCCAACTTAGTTCCATTCCGAATCAACTCTTGAAGTTTAATCACCAAGATGGAATGTAGATTTCTCACCATACTATCCAAATACAGAACTAGCAATGATTTGGGGCAGTCTTCAATAAAAATAACAAGTGCAGAAGCTGCATGTGATTGTACGCGCTGATTACCTTGATTTTCCATGGTACGCAACAGAGCCACAATCACCGTTTCATGGAATTTCTTTTGGAAGTTAGGTGCAAAATCTGTAGCCATCTGTCCAAGTGTAGTACAGGCAGCAGCCCTCACCCTTGGATGAGGATCCTGAAGAAAAAGCAAAACAGAGTTAACTGTTTCATCTAGAATTGGTTCCATTTGCTGATGGCATCCTTCTCCAATGGCAGATAAGGCCATTAATCCAGCATGTCGATATTTCCAGTCAGGGCTCTGAAGCATCTGCATGATATGCTCCTTAGTGATTGGTAAAACAAGTTTTCCACCAAGCCCACAAGCCAGTCTGTCTAGTGCACTCTCAGCAGCAACTGCATTGCTGTCAAAATCATCTTCTTCCATTTCATCAGCATTTACCCAGTCTTCATCATCTTGTAGATCAACCATCATTCCTAGTATATGAGGAATTGCCTGTGCAATAATATTTGTATGTTTTTTCAACATTGGGGTTGCAGTTTCAGATAAGGTCACTATTACTTCAAGGGCCAGCTGGCGTTGCAGATTACTAAGTCTAGAGTCTCCACATAACTTTAGACTCAACTGCAGAGTCTCTTCTAAATAAGGACCCAAGTATTTAGGTACAGTATCTGCAATCTCAACAAGGGATTCTAACACTGAATCGTCATCCTGGTAGCAGGAGTCATTCACAGCCTGTAAGATTCCAGGAAGCAAGTCTGCAAAGTCTTTGAAAAGAGCAATGTTATTCTCATTGGCAAGTACAAATGCAGCTGCAGCTCTAGCGGATAATGTCCTGATTGCTGGATGTTCTTGATCTTGAATACACTGGTCCAACAACCGTTTGATGATATCCAAATCATGCCGCTCTTGGTTCCCAAAAATCCCAGGAAAGTGCCAGAAAACGTGAAGTGCAACTTCCCACAGAACCACATTTTTAGAGTAGATTGAATCAATAAGAAACTTCAGACCTTCTGGCCAGTGGTTAGTGCCATCCTCATCTATCAAATTCCTGGCCAGCACGGCAAAAATATCACAAAGTTTTTTCCTCATACTAGCATGTGTTTCTAACTTAACAGCCAGTATCAGTTCAATCTTGACATCCCTCTGAACATCAGAAGGCAAATTTGGATAGACTTCCTCAAACCCAGAGGACAAAAGCCGTCGTAGCAGTGCGGCAGCCATTTGTCTCACCTCATAACCTGCTCTTCTATTTCTCACGGCATCTAAGAGGAATGTAGTCTTACACAGACCTGGGATATTTTCATAGATTTCCTCTGCCTGCCTCCGCACCATACAGCTTGGATTGATAAGGTTCTTCAGAAGCTGGTAAAAGTCTTGCTTTCCCGATACGGTCGCGGGTAACCCTGCCGCCCCGGCCGCCGCCATCGCGCTCTGTCAAAGCTACCGCGACTGAGAAGGAAGGAGGGAGCTCTGCGGCTCCAAGCAGTGACGCAAGCTAGGCGCCGGCGGGGATGGGCGGGGCCGCTCCTTTCCTTCGCTGCTAGGGTAACCTGGCTGCGCTTTGGGAGTGGGGAACCGAGTGGGGGGATACACAGGAACCCGGTTGGGGACTAGGGGCATCCTTTATCTGTTTTCCAATCAGGTAAAAGTGCACCCGCAGAAGGGGGAAAAGGAGAGAAAATTGTGATATTGTATTAGAATGAGATTATGGGTGATGTTCCCCCCTTTATTTCTAAACTTTGTGTAGTTACAGTTTAATTTTAAAACTATAAGTATGTCTTGAAAACCGTCTAAGTGAAAGAAGCCGATCATCAAAGGCCACAAATTGCATGATTGCATTTAATATACATTTTTAAAAAATTCTCACCCGAGGATGTTTATTGATTTTAAAGAGAGAGGAAGGGGGGAACATGATTGGTTGCCTCCGGATCACGCCTTAATGGGAGATTGAACCCGCCACCTGTGTTCCGCAGCCTGCGTATGTGCACTGACTTGGATGGAACCTACAACATTTTGGTGCACCAGACCACGCTCCAACCAACAGAGCCACAGGGCGGGTGCTGATTTCATCTACCATACCTGAAAGGTCTTGAATAGGCAAATCTACACAGAGGCTGAGGGGAGGGGAGAATGGAGAATGACGGCTGTCAGGTATGGGGTCTCTTTTTGGGTGATGAAGATATAAAGATGAAAATTGATTGTGGTGATGGTTGTCGACCTCTGTGATTATAACAGAAATCATTGAGTTGTGCATTGTAGATTGGTGAATCGTTTGGTATGTGAATAGTACCTCAATAAAGTTGTTCATCAAGTAAGTGGAATGAAAGATAAAGACATTATGACTACCCCACTACCACACCTAATGCAGCAGAGCAGTGGTGATCAAACTCTGGTACGTGTCAGAATTATCTGGCCTATGGATTATAAAAAAGAATGATAAAGACAACCAAGTATGGTGTGGAAAGAGACCTGGGCTAGAATCAGAAGACTTGAAGCCTGGTCTTATCTCTAAATTAATTTTGTATCTTTTGTCATGTCACTCAAGGTTTTCCTTGCCTGTTGTTTAAACTGTAAAATGCTTTAAATGTTTTCCTTCTAGTAGGAAGCTGTTGAGATTATTAAAAATAAATGCCTCTGAGGCTAAATATTATTTGTTTAATTCAGGCAGGTGTGTCACTCAAAAACAGTCATTTCACTAATAACGATTGGATCTTTTGTATTATTTGACACTGTCATTTGGACACTTAGTTTGCAAGGTTGGCAGGGTAAGTATAATACTGTATAATTTTAGATGAGAAATGGAAATTCAAGGAGGTTAAGTGATTTGCCTAAGATAACACAGCTAAGTGTCAAATTCACCTCTTTTGAAAGCAACAGTAATGCTCTTTCTCCATACCACTTGCCCATGATCATTCTTGGTTTTGCAACATGATCAGAGGCCTTCACCTATTGCAAAGTCTGTCTTAAGCTTCTCCAAGTGGGCTTAGTTTTAATTTTGTAAAATGCTACTGTATATACCCACACAGATAGAAAATCACAAAGTCTCATAAACTGGACTGTAATAAATAATACTTTGCTGCTTTAGGAGAAAACCATGTTCTATAAACAGTCTCATTCTGTGGACTGAAAACCAACTGCATCCGAATCACTTGAGATACTTCTTTTTAAATATAGACATTAGGTCCTAAGCTCTGGACTACTGAATCAGTTTTAACCAATACAGTGAATTTTCATGTAAATACCAAAATCTGAGAACCATTGATGAAATTAGTTATGTTCTGAACCCAAGATCTTAACTACATTTCTGCGTCTTGTTCCAGACTCACTGGTTTTCTTGCTGTTCCTTGAAAAAGTCTAACTGCAGGGCCTTGCATTTGTTTTTTCAGGAAATGTTAATAAGTATATGTAAGGGGAAAGGCTTCACTTAACACTGTATCTATTAGCATATTGAAGACATTAAAAACTACAGTGAGATACCAACACAGACCCACCACAATGTTTTACATTTAAAAGTCTGAAAGTATCAAGTGTTGGTAGAGATGTGGAACAATAGGACACTGAGGTATATATTTGTTGGTAGTATAAGTAAATTGGTATGAACATTTCAAAGAAAATGTTTGGAAAATGCTGAGTTAAGATTATCCAATAACTAATTTGTTCTTTCAACAAACATTCATTGAACGTATAGTAAACTTTGATGCTGCGTGCTGGGGGTAAAGATGAAGTGCATGAGGATGTTCATGAGAGACAGTCTATGTCACATAGTGTAGTGATCATTGTGGTGATGGTTAGTCTGTCATGGAACCACATGGCATTGTAAAGGCAGTTAATCTACTTTGGGTGTGGGGGAAATCAGGTAAGTCTTCTCAGAGGAGGTGATATCAGGGCTGACATTTGAAAGATCAGTTTCATTAACTATTTGAAGAAAGAGAAGAAGGTTGTTCTAAGTAGAGGAAACAACTTTGCCCAAATTCAGAATGGCCTTAGAGCCTAGTATGGTGAGAGTTCTGCCAGTACTTTAGAACTGCCGGAGCATTGGGTATAGGATTTGCGGGGGCCTGAGGATGACACAGAAAGCAAGAAGGAGGAAGAAAGATGGTTAAATAAAGGCCAGACCATGAAGGGTCTTATATTCCATGTTAAGAAATTTGAATATATTTTGTAAAGGTAATGAGGAGCTTTTTAAGAATTTTAATCAAGGGCTGTGAAATAATTTTTAGAAAGATTACTTTGATAACAGTGTGAAAACTGGAGACATTTAGGAGGACAATAACCTAGTTTAGTTAAGCCAGAGGTCTAAATTACAGCGGTGGTGGAGGGAAAGAAAAGAGGGCAAGGATTGAAGAGGTTTTAAGACATCATATCAAGAGCACTCAGGATGGAGAAGCCTACAAGATCTCCCCAAGTTTTCAGACAGGGCATCTGGTTGGAGGTGCTATAATGTACCAATTTATTTACCTATATATGAATAAAGAGTAGTGTTAATGCAGACCAAGTGACTGCTAACTCTTTCTGGAGGAAAAACAGGCTTTCCTAAGATGAGTCCCAGAATCCACATTTTGTTCTTTAGTTGCTTCTACATGCTATACTGACAGTTATCACATTCCAACAGTAGTAGGTGAACTGAATCCATTTTAGGAAAATTATTTATGATATTTTATTTTAGAAAAACATACACTGATTTAAAATTTTAAGCTATGTCCTCTTAGATTGCATAATTCTGTTATGTTTACTTTTTGCATTGTTATTTCCTTCCTCCCACCCTACCCCCAAAGGAGCGCACATAATGTCCAAGATTTCAAGACTGGACTTGCAGATTTGGTTAGAGTTAAACAACTTTGTTACATTTTGTAATTAAAATTGGCTTTTAAAATTGTTTGAACTATGGAGAAGCCATGTAAGAATGTTTTCATAAGGGGGCTCAATACCAGACAATGCAAGTGTTTATTAGCAACTTATTAAGTGGGGAAAGAGCAAAGTAAGTTGCAAATTTCTTCCAAGATCTGAGAGATTTAGAGTCAAATGAGGGGGATAGAATTAAATTGGACATACTTGACATTTTTACAAGAATAATTCAGAATAAATAAAAATACAAAAAAAAGTCATGAAGGGTCCTACTTGCCTAAAATGGGACAATCTGAATGTGAAAAAGGATAATGCCTGCCATATATTAAAATACATCAAAGATATAAACAAAGTGATGCATTTCTAATATTAACAAAAGCCACTAACTCATTGGTCATCTTCGGAGGTCACTAGGTCACCAACTCTGAAAATTGATAAAGAAATAATCAAGGTTTTCCTTTCATTCTTGTACAAACTGTATTTCAGGTAAACTAAATAGCTGATGAAGGTGCATTCTTCTTTATAGACTTCTGCCTAATAAGTGCACAAAGAATGCTGGAATCAGAAAATTGCTGTGTCATAACCCAAAATAAAATAATTAATCTAGGTAACAGTAAGCAATGGAGGCTAAAGTTGTTAAATGATACATTGGTTGGGAATTTAATAATAGAGGGATTAGGCTAAAACCACCTGAAATTACAGATTGATGTTAATATTATTAAAAGTAGGATAAACCAGAGGTGTCATTTACCTGTCATCTTTCAGCCCCACATCCATACCTCCTATAATTTGTTCTCTGATGCTGAGATTAGGCTCTGGAAACAAAACTTCTCTTTCCATAGCTGGGTGCCTGGTAGTTTTTACCAATAGAAGCCATTAGAGATTGGAGAATCAAAACGACACAGAAAAGGGATTAATCCTTTCTGTTTTTCCTTTTCTTGTCTAGATTGCCTCAGCAGTGGCCCTTCCTCATGGTTGCAGCAGTTTCCACTCTCTTACTCAAAAAGCCCATTCTCTTCTATCACTGCAGAGACGCCAGCAGTAACTCCTATCTCAGAGGTTTCACCCACAGCTCTGGGAGGTTCCTTCTCTGAGATTACAGATATCAGTTCCATTTTCTTCCCTCAGCTTCAGGGATGATAACAGCTCCTTCAGTTGTATCTTTCTATTATCTCAGTGCTATTTATTTATTCTTTCAGGTCTTTTACAACTGTTGGCCAAATCCCTTAAATTTTCTCTTGAAGTACTTAGTGTGGTGTGTTTTCCCAAATGGACTTTTACTCATCCACCAGGCATTAAGTGATGCATTCATAGGAAGTACATCACACCGAAGAAGTCTTTTAAAGTCATGTTTATTAAGGTATAATTTACATGTAATAAAATTAACCAATTATAGTTGTATAATTAGATGAGTTTTGACAGTCAAGCAACCATGACCACAATCACATATAGAGCATTTTCATTACCCCCCAAAATTCCTTTGGGTTACTCAGAAGACAATCTCCTTTCCCCATTCTTGGCTCCAAGCAACCACTGATCTTATTTCTGTTGCTATACCTTTGTCTCTTCTAAAATTTCATGTAAAAGGAATTATTTGGCATGTGGCTTTTTGTGTCTGGCTGCTTTTACTTAGCACAATGCTTCTGACATTCATCCACTCTGTTATTTGTTCCTTTTTGTTCCATTATCTGAATATAGTAGTATTCCATCATATAAATACGCCACTATTTGTTTATGCATTCACCAACTGATAAATTCTACTAGCTGTGATTTTAAGGAAAAAGACAAAGCAGACATATTAAACTGTCTAATAAAGATAAAACACTTTAAAAAGTCTTTCTTGTATACTGTTACTACTACTAATAATATTAAGATTACAAAATTAAATATATCTGATTAATTAGAAATAATGTTTTAGGCAGTTTCTTGGGTAATAGACAAAATATAAATTATGAAAAGGACCTGTCCAATAGGGTAGTATATTTGGTAAGATCATCTTGGACAAAGTCAAAAGGTATTTATCTGTACCTTTAGATGTTGTGAGAAGTAACCCTGGCTTTCTAAGTAAGTTGAGGAAATTGTGTCACCAGGAAGAAATAATAATAATGAGACGTGCAGAAATGTGAGAGACCATTAGTATCAGTATGAACTGGTTCTCCATTTCACCCCACCCCCGTTACCTACTCTGCCCTTTCCTGTAGTCCAGGAATCTGATGTCTACAGACTGCATCACTTAGGTGCCCTTGCTTTCTGGTTTCTGGTTGAAATGGCCAATGAGAAGACTCCACAAGAGAATGGGAAGTGGGCCTAGGGTATTTAGTCCCCATCTTTCCACCCTGTTCTGTCCTCACATTTTTGCAATTCTGGCATTTGATGCTTTCTACAGTTACAGTTCTTATAATGGGGAGGGAGAGGCTGTCCTCCATGCTACAAACTCTCTCTAGGCTCATTCTCTCTTGTATCCCCTTTAGGCCTAAAGATGATAAAAGTGTATAATTGTTTCTAGTCCCTGTGCTTTGCTATGTTCTGTTAACCTTGCCTGCATCTTTGTAAATAACCCATAAGTGTATTTTCTTTTTAAATTAAATTTATTGGGGTAACATTGGTTAATAGGATCATATAGGTTTCAAGTGTAGATTTCTATAATACATGATCTGTATATTGCATTGTGTGCCCACCACACAAAGTCAAATCATCTTCTGTCACCATATATTTGGCTCCCTTTACCCTTTACTGCCCCCTCATCTCCTTCCCTCTGGTAACCACCATACTGTTGTCTGTGTTTATAAGTTTCCGTTTATATCCCACATATGATTGAAATCATATGGTTCTTAGCTTTTTCTGACTGACTTATTTCACATAGCATAATATTTTCAAGTTTCATCCATGTTGTCACAGATGACACTATTTCATCTTTTCTTATGGCTGAGTAGGACACAATAGTAATATATATGTACCACATCTTTACTTTGAGTATATTTTATTGATTATACTGTTACAGTCGTCCCATTTTTTTCTCCCCTTGATCCCCCTCCATCAGTTACCCCCACTCCCTCCAGCATTTTCCCCCTTTCTCTTTAATTACACATCAGTACACATAAGCATATGCACACAACACGTACAGTTGACTCTTGAACAATACAAAATGGGGATTAGGGGCACTGACCCCCACGCTCACCCCTAGTTGAAAATCTGTATGTAACTTTTGACTCCACCAGGACTGGCTCCAGGACACTGCCCCACCATCACATCCCCACCTCACCCCCATCCTTTCAGATACCAAAACCCCAGGATGCTCAAGTCCCTTATAGAAAATGGCATAGAACAACGCATACAGTTGGCCCTCTGCATCCACTGGAGTCTCAGCCACAAATCAAAAATACTGTTTTCCTTCCGGGCTTGGTTGAATCTGAAGATGCAAAACCCAGGGAAATGGAAGGCAGACTGCATATTTATTTTTAAAAATCTGCATATAAGTGGATCACACAATTCAAACCCATGTTGTCCAAGGGTCAACCATATACAAACACCCCTGTCTAAAAAAGAAGAGGAAAAATTCTTAGGCAGTGCTTTGATTCCATTGTGAATGGAATTTGTACCTGTGTGATGTTAGAATTTGGCTCTGAAACTCCAAAAAACTGGCCTGGGATCTCCTTGCCTCCTCAGTAGAGTTGGTGTGGAGTCTGACTCTCTGTTCATTGTTCTGAAGAGAATCCCTATAGGAATGTTGCTTTATTTAGACCAGAGCTTCTCACACTTAAATTGGCATACAAATCACTGAAATAGATGCTTATGTACAATCCCAGCTTTGCATTTCTCCTTAGCACTTACCGTCTTGAAACATACTACATATATAACTTATTTATCATGGTTATTGTTTGTGTCCCCTAGTAGAATATAAGCTTCTCAAAGGCAGGGATTTTGTGTTTGTATCTCTGGTTCCTGGCTCGTAATAGACACTCAATAAATATTTGTGGAATATGTGAAAAAATATTTAATTCATCAATTTAAATAGTACTTTAAAGTATATTGTGTACTTGCTAGATAGATATCGAGCAATGTGAGAGGTGTCTGTGGAATAAAAACAGAAAATAACACTGAGCAAAAAGGAAAAAATAAACACTGGGCCCTCCCTTCAGGAGCTGACAGGCTAATGGGGGAGGCAGACATACATAAATAAATGTAATAAAGGCAGAATAATCAAAAGCATAGTAGAGATCTAGCCAAGTACAGGAGGAGCCCAAGGAATCAAGTGTCTATTCTGACCTGGAACAGTACAAGAAGACTAAACGGAGGAGGAGGTCACACTTGAAGGATGGTAGAATTTTTACCTATGGGGAAGCAGAATAAATTCCAGGTAAAAGAACTACTGTAGCAGAAGTCTGGAGACAGAAAAATATTCTTAATTTTATTCAAGGGGTGATAATTTCTTTACTGTAACTGAAGCATGGGAGTTGGGTTGTGTGAGCAGTAAGTTAGAAAAGTTAGAAAAGCTTAACTAGGGCCTGATAGTGTGGAAATATGAAATTATAGTCTTTCATATTATGATCCTTAGTTGTAGCCAAATATTAGAAATCGATTTGCTTATGCCCCTATTGCACTATGTGTATTTGCAAGGCTCCGCTGGTGGTCTTGATGCGGAGCTGGAGTTAAGAACCACTAACTGAAAAGATGATTTGGGAGGGAGTTGAGAAGTGAGATGACTAAAAGAAAGCAGAGGCTGAAGGCAAAGAATTCAGGTAGACAACTTGCAAAACCCAGGGAAGGCTTGTGGGGAGAGAAGAGAAATCCAGTTCAAATTAAAGAGAAGAGGTTGATACAATTCTTATCCACTACATGTTGAGGACAACTCAGTATCCACAGGCTGGAAACAATCTTTCCTCTTGCTTTCCTAGTTCCATGTATTTCTTTCTCCTGCTAGGACCATGTAATGCAGCTTCAAACAGGTTTTGGGAGGTAGGATGATGGTAATTAAGGAGAAACAATGTAGAATCAAAGGACTTACCCAGCTGCATGACCTTGAGTAAGTCTTCAAACTCTCTAAACCTCAGTTTTGTCATCAAAAAAAAAAAAAAAAGGAAAAAAAAGGAAAATAAAGGAAATACATGTATTGAGAGGCTTGACCATCACTTAAGGCATTTAGTTGAGTACCTGGCTGTGATAGTCAAGATAGGTTATGTTATGTTACATTAATGAATAATTCCCAAATATCTGTGGTTAAATTGAGATTTATTTTTCAATAATGCTACATTTCCACTGAAAGTCAGCAGGGGTACTCTGCCCATTGTAGTTACTCAGGGACCCAGGCTGACAGAGTGGCTACCATCTTGAATATTATCGATCCCCATATCAAAAGGCAAGAGAATTCCGGGTGGCCTTATGCTGACAAGTAAATGCTTGACCCAGAAGAGATACACATCACTCCCCCTGACAACTCATTGTCCTGCACCTATTATGTGGCTCCATTTACTACTACAAGGGCCTGGAAAGTACAATCCTGCCATATGCCCAGGAGACAGGGGAGTCTGAAATATTTGGCAAGTCTTCATCGTTGGTAAATGCTTCAGTGTTAATTGTCTTCTTTCTTGTATCCTCAGCCTCTTCGTAGATGCCCTGTTTCAGAGGGCTTCAGTCCAATGGCCACCACTCACCTGACTGGCAACAGGGTCCCCACAGTGCTGCGTAGTGATATCTGGAGCTACTTCTTTGGCCCTCCGAGGAACTGAAGTATGGGCATTCGAGAGCAGAATTTACCTAGCAGAGCTGTGTGATAGTATTAACTGTCCACTTTGCGCCATTTTGTGGGTCCCATGAAAGCACACAGGATAAGGCCTTATGCTCAAGATCGCCCTTTCAGCAATACTGTGAAATCAAGCCTTTCTTCTTGGCAAGTATACAAATTTCAACTTTAAAGGATCTGGATGCAAAACCCAACATTTTTCACTGTTCAGATTGTTTTTATTGCATAGAAACTCCTTTTCTGTCTCCAATAAGCTCTCCCTTCTTATAATATATATTATGTATATAAATATTCATAGACATTAAGTCAAAACCAATATGTAATTTCTGAAGAAATATCTTCAAACTCAATTACAATAAAGATCCATAATTACAAGAATACTAGAGAGGAGTTGCTTTTGAAGAAATCATAATTTCATATTCCTAGTCTTCTATTATGGCTTCTTAACTGGAGTCTGTGGACACATGAGTACAGCACTGTTTCCATATAATTCATTTCTTTTTTAATTCTATGGATTGTATTTTATGCATTTAAAAACAATCTGAGAAGACATCCAAAACTTCACCAGACTTGGCAGGTTAAGAGCAGTTAAGAAACATTTTTTGTATTACCACAGGGTGGTGCTATTGCTTTAAGAGTAAGAATGAGTAAATAAAGCTACTCGAATGGAATACTAATTAACCTCAGAGAAGCAAGAGGAGCAAAGGGGTGATGTGCCTATAGATAGCTACAGTAGTCGTAGTTTTAACTGAAAGTTTCAATTCCTAGCAGATAAAACTTCTAGCAAAACCATTATTATCTTGTATATAAAATGTGTTTGGTAATGGGTTTTACTATTTTAAAGTAGTATATAACACAAAAATGCAAGGTTTTGAGGACGTTAGCCAACCAATTCTCTAAACATTTATTCTACACAATATTAAAGATTTTCTTCAACACACAGCTAATTCACTGTGGTATCATTTTTCTTGCCCACGTTGTCAGGGTTTTATTTTCCCTGTTAGCTCCCTTTTGGATTTATGTATGTAGATATCACATTTTATATGCACTGAATTCCAACTAGATTCAACGATTTATTAGATGCAAGTTTATTAGATAGCAAGTTTAAAAGTAGAAAATATAACTCCAGAATAGGAACAGAAAATCATATGATGGAGAATTGCACAAAGAACCCAAGGACGAAACATGAAACAGAACTAGTTACGTTAGCAAAAACAGAATACAGAGGTATGCTCAGATTTTTTAAAAATTGGAGTTACACCTCTTCACTTTTATGAAAGACCTACATTAGTACCTGTTTTCACTAACCAAAAGAAATCTGAAGAGGATTTTTGATTTTATGAAAAAAGGCAAAAAGTGAAAATAGCATTCAACATTTGCTTTGCAGTGAGCCATTTATAGAGGCAGCAGGACCCCAGTAGAAAGAGTGGCCCCACCAAGCTCCTTCCCTGGAACCACACTCAGCCTCCCAGCATCATGCTGCTGCAGGTTTGAACCCTTGTCTGTGAGCACCTGTACTTTATCTCAATTTATTTCATGCAACCCTGCTTTTACTCATGTTAGTATGATTTTAGGTTTTATGTGTTATTTGGTATGATTTGGTAGGTTATTTTTGGGGTCTGGGATGCTAAAAAAATATTTCAATATAAATTAATGGTGATTACTTCTTTGCTCTACACCATTTTGGCTTACAAAAGACTTCAGAGGAACATTGTACTTTTGGTTGGCGGGAGAAACCTGTACTTGAAACAATTTGCTTCAAAAGAACCTGAGGGGAGAAGTGGTGGTGGAAAGTGGAAAGTGGGAAGTGGGCAGTGGTATAGAAGAAATAAGATGACCATGTGATAACTGTTAAAGCAAAGTGATAGGTAAATGGGGCTTCCTATACAATCTCTTTATTTTTGTACCTGTTGGAAATTTTTCATGAAAAAGAAAATTAGCACATACAGAAAATACAATACTAAAGGGCCACATGAGTGAATTTTTGGTGATCAGAGTAAGGTTTGTGAGAATAGGTACCAAGACACAGAATTAATAAAGGGGAAGGATGAACGTTGATATGGAAAGTTTGTAAGGAATGGAAAATGAATAAACTGGAAGAAAATGTGATACTGACTTTGTATTTCTCAGTCCTCATTTAGATTAAACTCTTTTGTGAGAAAAAGATTTTATAACATTCTTCTATCAGATCTAAAACTCAATTTTTATAAGACTTTCACTCTCCTAACCTTTTATTTAGGGTAAAGGGAATTGGTGAGAGGATCAGCAAAGAAATTAATTAGGAGACACAAGAAACTTTCTTTTCAGCTTTTTTTTTTTTTTTACGTAAAAGGGGCTGAAAGAAAGCTGGTCTTTCCAATTAGCTTTTAAAAAATCATTCATGGTTTTAAAATAAGATTTTGTTAGCTATGATCCACATGAAGATATTTGTTTTGAGAAAGCTGTTTTATCTCCACTTATAAAAGAAAATCTTCCCAGGTTGTTACAAATGTATGTTTATGGGATTTAATATTTTTAAAGGCTAAATCAAAATGCCTTTTTAAATACATTCATACTTCCATTTCTGCTCTAACCACAAGAGAAAAAATACCTTTCTTAACATCCAGAAAACTCCTTATTTTTTACTTTTTTGCTGGATAACATAAAAGAGACATTTCTATTTTTAGTTTTACAAAGACAAATTGAAATCAGAATTTACTTCTGTCAGTATAAGAGTAGCATTCCATTTTCTACAATAAATGATTTATTAGTAATCATTTTATTAGTAATTAGATAAAGAAATTATTTATTAATAATGCAACACTTTTTTCTTTAAACCAAAACTAGTCAACAACCTAATTATTAGTGCCATCAGTTTCATGTGCGTGTGCGATGGGGGTAACATTTTTGATTACCTCCAATTTAAGTTATCTTATTGGTAAACTGATTTTTCCCCCACCCACACCCTATTGACCATGAAGGTTTGGTCATGAGGTTGGAGAAGGAGGATATGACTTAGAAGAAGTGGAAAGCCTGAATGTTGCCCCTTCTGGCCCGTTTTAGTCAGGGTTTCACAGAGAAACAAAATAAATAGGATACATATATTATGTATTATATTTCTATATTATATAGTATATATAATATGGAGCACCAATATCTGATGTCCAAGAGCAGAATAAAATGGATGCCACGGTTCAACAAAATAGAGCAAATTTGCCCATTCATCTTTCTCCACCTTTTTGTCCTGTTCAGCCTAGTAATGGATTGGATGATGCCCTCCCACATTGGCATCCCATGAGGGCAATTTTCTGTACTCAGTGTACCAATTCAAATGCTAATCTCTTCCAGAAACACTTTCACTGACATTTCCAGAAAAAATGTTTTACCAGCCACCTGGGCATCCTTTAGCCCAATCAAGTTGACATGTACATAATCATCATATGGCCCTAGGAAATTGTGAGGATTAAGAAGGGAGATAGGTTGAGGAGAGATAAGAGGTGGGGATCAAACCGCCTAGATTCCCCTCTCTGAGCTTTGGACAGGATGGGACCAACCCTGGCAGAAAGCTTTGCCTCATTCCACATTTAGGGCTCCAGAGGGAGCTCCTGCACCAGCCTGGGGGCCCCCACAGCCAAGATCTCTGTGGCACGACCTGACTGCCCAGAGGTTAGGTCTGAGTTTAGCTTTTATGAACTGCCTCTAGTTTCCAGGTGGCATAGAGATCAGAGCTGAACAGGAGAAAGGCAAGTGCTTCAAGGGATCTTCAGTATCAGTTGGGAGCCAGGGTAAGGCTGAGCCATCTAGGGAGCTCCAAAAGGTTCTGACCAAGGTGAGAGATACCACCATGTGCAGCAGCAGGAGAATGCACAGGAGAATGATCAGTCAACCTTCAGGACTCACTAGGGAGCATTTTGGAACTCCCATTCAGTGGTAGAGATAAGCAGTGATCCAGAAGTCATCACAGGGATTTGAGAAATTTATCTCACCTCTGCTGTCATTTGAACACCTAGCTACTGTCCTTGTTCTACTACCTAACACTGATGCATGTGAAGATCAATTTATTCACCAAAAAAGAAACTATGTGTTTTCTATAGCATAGTATAAATACTTTTGAATCCTTATTTATACAACTATAAATAAATATGAATATTTTCTTTGCAGATTCTAAAGTATTAAAATCAGGACTGTGTACAATGGAAAAAGTAATGAAAACTTCCTTTAGTGGTCTTTCAGTGTTTAACTTAATGATTTATACTATTGCTACTTCACAAAAGGAGTTGAGATAATGTACAATAAAATAATGATAGCTAATATTTACTGAATGATTCCTCTTTCTGCCAGGCACTCTTTTAAATGTTCTAAAGAATATCACTGAATCTACAAAGTACTGAGTGATTTGGATTATATCCATTTGACAGATGAGAGAAACGAGGCTCAGAGATGGAGAGCAATTGGCCCAAGTTTTCCCAGCTAGGACGAGGAAGAGCTGGGCTACAAACCTACTTAGTCTCCAGACCCTGTGTTTTTTCCACTGTGCTACTAAAATAAAAACAACACTTCAGGAGGAGAGAGAATTATATCTAAAGATGGCTAACATAGTCTTCATTAAGTTTAGCTTACTCTACCTCCAGGCCAATTAAAATAGATCTGTGTTTATCAGGTGACCAGGAACTGAGCATTTATAAAATGATTGATAATGTTTATGAGAATTTTGCAAAAGAGCTCAAGATAAAAAGTAGCTTCTACATAAGAAAAAAGTAGCTTGGACTTTTTGCAATGTGCCAGGTATTATGTCAAATGCTCCACATGAATTCTCTACAAAGCCTTCTGAGATTATACAGACTTTTGTTTCTTATTATCTTACCTGTTTTTATGATCAATCACTTGAGATCATAAGTAGGTCTTGCAACTTGAAAGACTAACTAGTATAATTATTTTTCAAATGTTTCTTCATTCCCATGCTCTTTGCCGTACTTTGAATAAGCTTTCATTCCTACGCACATAGATAACTAGAATAGTAGTCATTTCCAGCTTTCATTCTTCCCTTACCCAACCTTTCTGAAACTTGTAACTTATGTCACTGTCTCTGTCTTCATGAATAAAGTATGTGAGCATTGGCATGTCATATTACATTGCATCATGAGTTGTCTCTAGAATGGTTTCACTCTGTGCTTATGACCTGGAGATAGAGAGTTAGAGGTGCATTATCTTACTCTCTAAGGAGGGAACCACAGCCTGCAAAGGTCAGAGGTAATTTCATTCAGTCTTTTGGCTCCATCATTAAGTATGTGCTAAAGACTCCCACTTCATTGTCTCCACTTTCTCCTGGCCTTAGACATATATAGCCAAGTGTTTACTTCACATCTCCACTGTGAGGATTTACAGAAGCTATATTTCAAAATGTCTAAAGTAAAGCTCATCCACGTTTTCTTCCTGTGGGAGTGATTTTATTTCTCCCTGTAAAGAAGGGCATCACCAGTTGTCTAAGTTGAAAAACTTGGCATCCTCCTTGACCTTTCCTATACTCTCTCATTCTTCATACTCAAGAAATCACCAAGTTCTCTTAAGTCTACTTCTTTAATATTTTTACAGACCTCAGCTCTTCTCTCTATCCTACTGAATTACCTTAATCTGATCCGCGCTCTCAGGTAAGTCACTTGCAAGTCTTCCCCACCTGCTCTGATATCCCCCAAAATCCATTTGCCACTTTGTATTTAACCATGGGTGACTATTTAAATAAATTATAATAAATGATGATATACCCAAAATGTAATACTAAGTAGCTTTTAGAAAGAATGAGGCAGATTTGTATGTGCTGAATAGAAAGCTTCCTAGAATATTTCATTTAATAAAAAATGCAAAGTACCATTCCTGAGTTATATAACTTTTACACTTAACAAGTGATATAACCCGTTTCTCTGAGTTCTGTGAGGCTCTCTGACCAGTTGAGTGATTGAATTCAAGAAGGGGGTGTTGAGAACTTATGCTTTGTAGACAGTTGCTTGGAAGTCCAGGTTGCAGCCGGGGCTTAAGGCTGCCCTCTGACATGGGAGTGGGGTGAATGGGCGGTCTCCTGGGACTGAGCTTTCAACCTGTGGTGCCTGGTGCTGTCACCTGGCAGATAGTGTAAGAATTGAGTTGAATTCTTGGACAAGCATCTAATGCAAAAAATATTTTTCAATATGTACTTTGTAAAATCTTTTTAACCTGCTTAATCTCTGAAATATCTGTAATTTTTTCCTTTTTCATGCTTTATTTTATTTGCTCAAGATCTATTGTTTTTTTAATAAAATTGCCATTTGTTTTAGAATGATATATTTTTAACTTTCTAAACCTATTTTTAAATTACTTTAATTGAGATAAAAGTTGACCTGTTTAAAATATAAAATTCAATGATATTTAGTATATTTACAGAATTATATCACTATCCTCATATTCCAATGTTAGAACACTTTTATCACCCCCTAAAAGAAAAGTTATGTGTAGTGGCAGTTAACCCACAGTCCAGTCCACCTACTTTCTGGGTCCAGACATTTTAATAGTCGACTTTCCATAGACTGGCTTCACTGCATGTTTCATGTAAATTACATAATACTAGGTGTGCTCTTTTTGAAGCCCTGTAATATCCATGAAGTTTATTGGTTTTGTGCAATGAACCAACACTTTATTTCTCTTGTTGCCAAAGGTATTCCTTTGCATGAATATCCCACATTTGGCGTATTCAAGTCACTTAATATACTTTTGAGTTGTTTCTATGCTGCCATGAATATCTGCACATTAGTTTTTATGTCGATAGTTGTTTTCACTTCTCTTGGATACATAGACACTTAGGGGTGAAATTGCTGTGCACCATGCTCATCATTTTGAGGAACCCTCAGGTTATCTTCCCACCTCATTTCTCATTTGCCATGCTTAAGGGTTCTGACTTCTTCACATCCTTGCCACCACTTGTCTGTCTTCATAGCCATCCTAGAGGTGTGATCAGCTGTCTGCTTTAGTTTAATATTTTTTTTTAATCCTCATCCTAGGACATTTTTTTCATTGCTTTTAGAGAGAGAAAAGGAGAGAGAGGAAGGGAAAGAGAGAGAAACATCCTTGTGAGAGAGAAGCATTGATTGTTTGCCTCCTGTATGTGCACCCAGACAATGACCCTATGTGCCCCGATCAGGTATTGTATGCACCAGGACTGGGACTGAACCACAACCTAGATATGTGCCCTGACCGGGAACTGAACCTGCAACTTTTTGGTTATGGGACAATGCTCCAACCAGCTGAGCCACAACAGCCAGGGCATGCTTTAGTTTTGATTTGTATTTTCCTGTTGACTAATGTCTAGCCTCTTTCATGTGCTTAATGGTCATTTGTATTTCTCCTTTGGAGAAATGTGTATATACACATTCTGTGCCCCTTATTTAAGTATATTATTTGTCTTTATATTCTTGTCTTTTATTTTTACTGTTTTCATACGAGCTTTTCCAAATATATCAGGTTGACCAAAAAGTTCATTTGTTTTTTCTGTAAGATGGATCTAGTAGCACTTAGTTGTCTTTAACTTCATTTGAAACAAGTTTGTAAGATTGTATTGTGACAGCTGTTATATCAGCATGCATTTAAAAAAACATCAAATTTGGTGAATTTTTGTGGAGCCATTTTAATATTGAAGATGGAAGAAAATATGCAATGCTTTCGGCATATCATACTTTTTCAAAAAAGGAGAAAACACAACTGAAACACAAAGAAAAGATTTGTTCAGGGTATGGAGAAGGTGCTGTGACTGACTGAATGTGTCAAAAGCGATTTGTGAAGTTTCGTGCTGCTGCAGAGGTGGATTTAACAGCGGGCACACTGGGCGTGTGCCCTGGGCCCAGACTTCTGAAGGCATGTATTTTTATTTTCCCTGTCTCTCTCTCTTTTTCTGAAGAGGCTCAATATTTTCTTCTGTGCCTGGGGCCTCAACTGACCTTAATCCACCTCTGCGTGCTGGAGATTTCTCTCTGGACGATGCTCCATAGTTGGATAGGCCAGTAGAAGTTGATAGCAATCAAATCGAGACATTAATTGAGAATAGTCAATGTTATACTACATGGGAGATTGCCGACATACTCAAAATATCCAAATCAATAAAGTTATTGGTGAAAATGACAAATGTGTCTTTTATTTTACAGACTATTTGGCCAACCCAATATTTAGAAATGTCTTGCCAGGTGTATGATTAACAAGCCCAAGTTGCAAGCCTGGTTGAAGTAGTGTTGTTCTTGTAACTTATGTAATTGGGATTTTTTTTTTCTGTAGATTTTAAGAACGTATTTTTTGTTTAAACCAAATTTTTTCATAATAGCTCAATATTTCTTGGGTATGATGTCATCCCATATTGCTCTAAAGATATTGAGTAGGTGTTTTTTTTTCTCTCGTAGTTTTTTTTTTTTTTCTTTCTTGTAGTTGGCTCTATCACTATCAGATTCTTCAGCGATTCTTTGTGGGGCCATTTTCTTCTATTCTGGGCCACTTGGTTATTGGTTTGGGAGGACCTGCTGGATTCTTAATAGAGTCTTCAGGAAACACACACTACTCTTTGCCAACAGCTGTGCCAGGCCCCAGATGCTGGCCTATGTCTATATCCATCGTGTTCACCTCATCCTGAAAGGGGTGTATCTCTTCCTGTCTGGGATATGAGGTGACTAGACTGGGTTCTTTGACACTGCTGACTTCCAAGACAAGTATTATTCAGATTAAGTCAAGTGGAAATGTCATTGTTTACAACATCCTGACATTCTGGTTCCACGTCTTGGAGTTCACAAGGAAATAACACTTGAGCAAGCTAAGTATCCATTTCTATATTATCTGAATAATAAGATTTCATTTTTCAGTATTTAGCTTAGAGCAGAATCTGCTCTATCTCATTAAAAATCATTCTTCTAAAAAATGCAAAATACTGAACAGTATTTAGAGTATTATTCTTTTAGGCAAGTTTATAAAATATAAGAAATTTATTATATGCATATGGAGATTATTTTTATTATTTTTCTAAGGATGCCAAAGAAAATAGTTACCTATTGGGAGAATTACTGAGGGCCAGAAGTGGTAAAAGCAGAGGGTGTGGAGGCTTTCTTTATTAACTTTCTATTAAGGACATTTTCAAACATATACATACGTAGGGAGAAGAGATAACCAACATGCAGCTTCAGTAATAATTAACTCATGGTTACTCTTCTTTTGTCTTATCCCTAACCACTCTATCTCCACTGCATTATTTTAAAGCAAATTTCAAACACTGTATTATTTCATTGATAAATACTTCAGTATATATCTCTTAAGGCAGTGCTGCCCAATAGAACTGTCTACAGTGATGGAAATATTCTGTGTAGGTACCGTCCAAACAGTAACCACTAGCCATATGTGGCTCCGAGCATTTGAAATGTGGCTGATGTGACTGAGAAACTAAACTTTTTAATTGTAACTGACTTAAATCTAAGTTTAAATAGCACATGTGGCTAGTGGTTACTCTAGCGCAGGTCTGGGATATAAGGACTCTTTTTAAACAAACATAACTGTTATATATCACATATAAAAAATAAATAATATTTTTTAATATCATCAAATTTTCAATACCAGAGCTCAAATTTCCCCAGATACATCATAAATATTCTTTTACAGTTAATTTGTTTGAATCTAAATGCAAATATTTGTAGTTGGGTTGATATATACTCTTACATTTTTTACCCTGGCTGGTGTGGCTCAGCGGATTGAATGCCAGCCTAAGAACCATAGGGACACCGGTTCGATTCCCTGTCACAGCAAATGCCTAGGTTGTGGGCTGGGTCTCCAGTTGGGGACGTGCAAGAAGAAACCACACATCAATGTTTCTCTCCCTCTCTTTCCCTTTCCCTTCCCCTCTCTCTAAAAATAAATAAATAAAATCTTTTTAAAAATTAAAAAAGTTTTTTGTTTTTAACAGTTTCATGATGATGTACTAATTTTTCACTTTATACCAACCAATCTATATAGTTAGAAGTTGTAAAACATTTAAACCAAGAATATAACACTTTTAACCATTAGTATATCTTTAGGACTTGTCTGGGAGGTGGGACTATATACCAATACTTGTTGATATTAAAGAAAGCTTTTTTTTTTTTTAAAAAGAAGTGTACATCTACTCATAAGTTTTCTCAGCTTAAAACCCTTTAATGTTTCTCTCAGCCTCCAGGAAAACAAATCTCCTTCAAGGGACTTCCAAGATTCTTGGAAGGTTTTCAGGAATATTTTGATTCCTCTCAGCCTCTCTTTTTCCAATGCTTATCTTTTCCAGCCTTCCCACTGCAATCACACTGATTTCTTTTCAGTTTCCAGAGCAAGCCATAATCTTTCTCTCTACCGAGTCTTTGCAAATACTGTTCCCCTCCCTGGTGCCTTCTCCACCCTCTTTTACCTGTATCTCCTACTCATTGTTTAGCTCTGGATCAGGACTCGCTTCCTCTAAGAAGCCTTCCCTGATGGAAGATTCAGTTACAGTCCTAAAGTACCTGTGCTCGCACCTGTCACAGCCTTCATCATGTAGGGGTTCAATTGCCTATGCATATATACTTCTCTGGAAACCCTTTTTGACTAAGGATTATGTCTTATATATTTTTAAATTGTGATTGCTATTCAAAACATCTGAGCCCTGGCTGGTGTAGCTCAGTGGATTGAGCGTTGGCCTGTGAACCAAAGGGTCGCTGGTTCGATTCCCCCGTCAGGGCACATGCTTGGGTTGTGGGCCAGCTCCCCCAGTAGGGGTCGCATGGGAGGCAATCACACATTGATGTTTCTTTCCCTCTCTTTCTCTCTCCCTTCCCCTGTGTCTAAAAATAAAATAAATACAATCTCAGAAATAAATAAATAAATTCTTTAAAAAAAAAGAAACATCTGACATTAAATATTTATTGCATGAAGGAGTTATATACAGTCTTTAATTCAGGGTCACAGCTCAACAGTTTTCTGTTGAGTATTGCCAAATGCTCAGTTCTGAACCATTAAGCTTTACAATTTTCTTATTTGTTGTTTATTTTTCCTGCCTGCTAGATAGCAGACTCCATGTGGGCAGGGATATTTACCTGTTTTGTTCACTATTGATACAAAACTTACAGAAGAGAGTTGGGACACAGTAGGCACTCAATAAGTATATGTTTAATAAATAAACTTCCTTCTCCAGAAATAATATGTAGTAATGTTTTTCTTATCAACTTTATCAAAGAGTAATTTATATATAGCAAAATGTATGTATTCTAAGTATATAGTTTCATGAGTTTTGACAAATGATTACACCCATATAATCATCACAATAATCAAGATATAACCCTGGCTGGTGTGGTTCAGTGGATTGAGTGCTGGCCTGTGAACCAAAGGGTCACAGGTTTGATTCCCAGTCAGGGCACATGCCTGGGTTGCGGGCCAGGCCCCCAGAGAGGGGCGCATGAGAGGCAACGACACACTGATGTTTCTCTCCCTCTCTCCCTCCCTTCCCCTCTAAAAATAAATACATATTTTTTTTTTAAAAAAAAAAAGCTCTTACTCTTAAAAAGAAAAAAGGTATGAAATAATTCTGTCACTTCAAAATTTCCCTTGTACTTCTCAGTCAATAATAAACTCAGATGCAGGCAAGCACTGATGTGCTATCAGTACAGGTTAGATTTGCCTTTTCTAGAGTTTCATGTAAATGGGATCACAGTACATGTACTCTTTTGAGTCTGGCTTCTTATACTCTGCACAATCTTTTAGATTGTTAGTATGGCTAGGATGAAAACAATCTTCCCACAGAATTTGTAAGGCATTTCCCAATACATTCAATGTCTAGTGTTACTGTTGGGAAGTTTAGATGCCTTTTTAAATTTCTGTTCCATTGTGTGTGACCTTTATGCCCTCTCCTCCAAAGCATTTAGAGTTCTCTACCTATTTGAGAAATGTTATTTTGCTGTATCTTTGTGTAGGTTTCTTATTTTTTATTTGTGTTGAATGCCAGGAGGAAGCCATTTCAATCTGGAAACTCCCATTCCTCACTTCTGGGAAGCATTCTTATGCCTTATTAATTTATGTGTTATTTCCTGAGTTTGTGAAATTCCCATTAGTTGAATATTGGACTTCCTGAGTTGATGCTTTATTTTTCTTTACTTTTACCCTCCAATTTATAAAATAAACTTTTTATTTTAGAATAGCTTTGGGTTTACAGAAGAGTTTTGAAGATAGTCCAGACTTTTCACATATCCTACATCTAGCTTTCCTGATTATTAACATTTTATGTAGTTGTTTTTTGCCTTCTTATGTTCCAAATCATTGATTTGATTCTCAGCTTCACCCACTCTGCCATTGTTTCAATGTAAATTGTTATTTATTTTAATTAGTGTATCCTTCATTTCTAACTACATCTTTTTTATGTCATTGAGGTCCCCACTAAGTTCCTTGAGCATCCTTAAAAACAGTGTTTTGAACTCTGCCTCTGATAGATTGCCTGTCTCCATTTTGTTTAACTCTTTTTCTGGAGTTTTGATCTGTTCTTTCATTTGGGGCATGTTTCTTTGTCTCCTTTGGGCAGCCTCCCTGTGTTTGTTTCTATGTATTAAGTAGAGCTGCTGTGACTCCCTGTCTTGGTAGTGTGGCCTAGTGTAGTAGGTATTTGGTAAGGTCCAGTGGCACAGCCTCCCCTATGACCCAATTTGGGTACTCAAGGTATGCCCGTCTTGTGGGCTGAGCACACCCTCCTATTGCAGTTCAGCCTTGGTTGCTGTTGGCAGATCAATGGGAGGGATTTACTCAGGGCAGTCAGCCACAATGCCTGGCTATGACCGCCTACCACCAACATTGATCCTCTGTGGAGGATCAGCTGTGCAAGGCAGAGTGGTGGTGCTCCAACGTGATCTGTAGCTGTCCATTGGGTGTGCTGGCCCTGGGGGTTTCCTGGGTGGTGCAGGCCAAAGTCATCCCCCACCCCACCTATGTTTTGCCTGGGGCCACTCTGCCCGGGCTGTAAAACAATGTGAGATGGCTGCTACTTCTGCTGGGCTTGGAGATTCCCAGGCGAAGCCAAGATGTGAATCTAGGCTGGCTGCTACTGAAGCCAGCTGTTCCTTGTTTGATAGGATTTAGCAGCCAATGCTAGCCATTCTTATGGAAAAACAGCTTGGGTAGTCCTGTAATTTGGGTGGGGCGGAGCCTCTGGGGATCCCCAAGGCAGGTCAAACAGTGTTAGCCAGGTTGATGGAGCCTCAGATATGACACCAGCCTACCAACTCTGTGAGGGGAGGGCTCAGCAAATGGATAATGGCCTTTGCTCACCCTCATTCCAGATACTTCAGTTTCTGCCTGTATACCACTGGCTCCTTTTAAGCTGCTACCCCAGTGCTGATGCTGAGAGGCAGTGAGTCTGAGTAGGTGAGTGCATGTGTGGGTTCTTTAAGAGGAGCTGCATGGGGCTCCAGCAGTTCCTCCACTGACTCAATCCCCGCTGGCTTTTTGCAGCCAAAAGTTACTCAATCCCTGTTGGTTTTTTGCGTCCAGAAGTTGTGGGGACTTACCTTCCTGGCACTGGAACTATGGGCTGGGAGGCCTGGTGTGGGTTGGGACTCCTGGTTTCTGAGATATCCCTCCCGAATTTTTATCCACCATAGGTGGGCGTGGGACCAGCCCATTCTGCATCTGTTTCCATTCCACCGGTCTGGATGGATGTGTTTCTTTAATTCCATAATTGTCAGACTTCCATTCAACTTGATTTCTGATGGTTCTGAGTGATGGCTGTTCTATATTTTAGTTGTAATTTTGATGTGGTTGTGTGAAGAGGCAAGCCATGTCTGCATTAGCTGCGATCTTAACTGGAAGTCCTCTTCGCCTTTTCACTCAGGCCTCTAACCCCCATCCTTTCTGACAGCTGTCAATATGTCCCCTGTCTCTCACTCTTTGAGAATAGGATTGCTTCATTAGAAACATCATTATATTGAAAACCACTAATTTTACTTTTAAAATTTTATCTTTCAGTTATAGTCTACAGTCAACATTATTTTGTATTAGTTTCTGGTGTATGAGTTTACATTTTATTTTTAGACAGAGGGGAAGGGAGGGAGAAAGAGAGGGAGAGAAACATCAATGTGTGGTTGCTTCTCACACGCCCCCTACTGGGTACCTGACCATGTGCCCTGATTGGGAAATCAAGCCAGCAGACACTTTGGTTTGCAGGCTGACACTCAATCCACTGAGCTATACCAGCCAGGGCTGATTTTACATTTTAAAATACCTAGTTATGTCTTAGCAGATGTAATATCTAGCAGAGACCAAAAATGTCAATTAAATTTAAATTTTTTTCTGGCCTGGACTAAGTGGGATAACTAATTGTTTATGACTGTATACAACTGTCTTGAAATCTTTGTACATTAATATACTTAAAACATCTGCCCAAGGAGAGATCGTTAGGCTGCCCTTGAAGTGGAGGAAATTAACATTGTTGTCAGAGAAATAATTCTTTTAGGTTTATAGGTAAGAATTGAAATCCTTCAATTGTTTTGTTATATTTTGCAAATAACATTACGAAATACCAGTGAATCTCTCCAGAGATAAATGTAATGGTGTTATTTCTCAAGGAAAATTTTTTTGTATTACGAATTTTTGGGAAAAATTTTAAAACATCTTTTAAATAATTAGTCATTATAGACTCTTTCACGGAAAGAGTCCAAGGTAAACATCTGGCTGTGCTGTAGTTTGAAACAGAATTTTTTATCTCCACATACAGAAGTTTCTGTCAATTTTATTAATTCAAAAATAGGTACAAATGACTGCTATTGCCATCTGCCTTTTGTTAAGCTCCAGTAAATGCCAGATAATAGTCTAATTTTGAAAGATAATTACTATTATACTCAAATCATGGAAAAAGAAGCTGAGAAATAAAGAAGCTGATGACTTGGACAAAGTCATAGAACTAGATCAGATGTTTTCCAAGTGATTTTTATATTTATTTTACTTTATAGTTCATCAGTTAATTGGGATTTTTCTCTGTAGACTTAGGTAGGTTGAGTTGGGCCTACCAACAGTTGACCTGTTTCATAAGCTGTATGCTTGTTTTAATCATTTGGCAAAGCAGGGATATGTATTATATCCCTGGTATATGTATGATACATGTGTCATATTCATTAATCAAACTATAAGAATCTGTTTGGAAATAGCTCTAAGGTAATGAAAACTGCCACAGAGAGCTTTCTTGGGAAGTTATAATTGCAAACACGTGTTTATCTATTTACTACATTTCTTGGAAAACCACAGGAAGGAGTAGACTGACAAATTTACATGAAGTTTCTGAGCTCACTTGGAGGGCATTGGGGCAACAAAGTAGGGACTCATTATTATCAATAGCTGTAGTTGTGGTTGCTTTTTAAAAAGCTTTATTTAAAGACAGTTTTAGAGATCAACAAAGTAGGGACTCATTATCAATAGTTGTTGTATTTGCGGTTGCTTTTTAAAAACTTAATTTAAAAGAAGTTTTAGATTTACAGAAAAATGTTATTGTTTTAACCTTGTAATTGTTTAACCTTGTAAAAAAAACATTGTAATGTAATCCTTGTGCTAATGCCACAGGAGAGACCATAATTATCTTTCTAGAGTCAGCCACTCAATCTTACCCCTTTTTCACCAATATCCCAAATCGGTAAGCATACTGGCCAAATCATTTTGGATTTTTTTGAAAATCCCCCTCACCAGGAGTCCAGGACCCCCAAACCAGATCCAGGGAGGAGGGAGAGGGAGGATAACAGCCAAAGGGGACAGTCACTGTGTAACAGAAAGTTTGGTAGGAAGGATACCAGCTGCAAACCAGCGAAGGGAGTGAAGTCAAAGCCAGAAGCCCAAGTTGTCAGATTAACATGGGCTGGAGCAGAGGAAAGCAAAAGAATAGCAGAAGAGGTCACCACAGAGCTAACAGGGCTGGTGTGAGGCTCAGGCACTCAAGGGCCCAGCCTGATACTCTTCAAGATGCCAGGTCCCAATCACTACACGCCTTTCACATGTGGTTTTGTTGCTCTGAAGTAGCTGGGGGCTCAGATGTTCCACAGAGAGACAGCCAGCACACTAGCGCCCTCAGCCCTCTCATCCCTGCATCTCCCAGAAGGCTATCTGCCAGAACAGTAGGGCTGAACATTGGACTCACCTGGGGGCTTTTGAACTTTACGGATGTCCAGACCCATGCTTGTGAACCACCAGTCTCAAAGACCAGGCTTTTTCTTATGTTCCCAGAGTGAAGCTGGAGAGAAGGGAAAGAAACAGAAACCATAGAAAGCACTAGCAGGGGAAGAGGGGGGTGGCAATTTTCTGCCCCTAGTACCCTTTCTGCCACATCAATCACCTCCCACGATGAGGTGGGGGGGGGTGGACCTACAGATCATGGCTCTATCAGCCAGCGGGAAAGGGGCAGAACTCCAATTCAATTCCAGGGATCAATGTCAAAGAGGCTCAGAATCTGACGGTGTGGGCCTGAGTATAACTCTACCTGTTAAGTAGAAGGACTGGCAGATAAATGACAGGGCATATCCAGGGAAACAAATGAAACAAAGTTCTGACCCAGGGCAGGCCCAGTGCTAGAAACAAGGCAAAAGGGTCAGGCAGCAACCCTGTGAGCTCCACTGTGGTTACTGGCCAGGTAGATTCTTTTCTGGCCTGGGATTCAGTTTTTGCTGCCCCAGGCCCCCACACTGCTCTTGTGCCCTGATCTACCTGCTAAAAATAGCTCCATCCATGCAGTCTCTAACTCTCTACCAAGGCTCTCTCAGACAGGTAACGGAAAACCATGGAGCCCCAAACAGAAACTGCGGAGGGTTAACACAAGAATCAGTTACAAAAGTTTGGATAGGGTGAAGGAAAACCAAGGATGGTGCTGCTTCCTGTGCCAGAAGCATCAAGGAGAAGAAACAGGACTGGATCCAGAAAGCATAGCTCTAGGACATGATGATTAAGTGGCAGCTGAGGGTTCAGCATAGGGAGTCTGCAACATGTGGAGACTTGGTGAGGAGGGGGCCTAGGAAAATAAGCACTGACCTCATTCTGTCGCTCTAAGTTCCAAAAGTAGCTGATCCTCAGTGAGGGTCCCTGGACAAGAATACAAATGTGTGGAACAGACCTGCAGTGCCCTTACACGCAACTGAGTGTCAGAGCCATGTATGTCCCACCCACCCTCAGCCTTTGTGTAACATGAGACAGAAACAGATATTCGCTGTAATAATCTGATGTTGTTCGTTACCCAACATCACTTGGTAAAAGCTCACTAGATCCCACCAGGAGCCTGAGGACAATGTTGCTGAGTATGGCAGCCTATAAAGTCAGCCTTTGTGGTCAGGGAGCAGGGTTTGAGTGGGGGCGAAGAGTGGGCCTGAAAAGGCAATCAGAGGCATCTAACCCAAAGTCCAGAGGGTCCTGTCTCTAGGCACCTGCCTTGGGCAGGCACCTCAATTAAAACCCAAGAGAGTAGCCTGAAGCAGAGCCTGCAGCATGGTGTTCCAGGGCCACCAGCTGTCTAACCAGACTGACTGCACCTCCTAGATAAAATTCCCAATGGCTCCTCATCCTTCCTTGTGTCTTCTGTGCTCAGCACTTGCCCATGGAGACATAATAAAGATGTAGGTATTAAATGTGCATACAGCCACTCATTTCTGTCACGCAAATTTCAGAGGATCATATTACACCTCTGAATAATCTCTTAAAAATTACTTCGAAAGATTTATCCCCATTGTCAAAATGTGTGTTGAGCAGGGTATGTTATGACTTGAACAGCGCCTTATTGTACATGTTCCATCTTGAGTCTGCCACTCTTTTTCAATTTCACGGAAACCAGGGTTGTTGAAAGGTTGGTCTTCTGTGTACTAAATGATAGAACCCAAAGTCTTGAGGTCAGTCAGGATAGGAAAAAAATCTAAAATTTAACCTTTTTCTGGCCAAGTAGCTCGGTTGGTTAGAAAGTCCTCCCTATACACCAAAGTAGTGGGTTCGATCCCCAGTCAGGCACATACAAGAATCAACCAGTGGATAAATAGAACACTTTTCTAAAATCAATCAATAAATAAAAAGTTTAAACTTTAAGCCTGAAACTCTGTATCAGGTATCATTAATTCTCTCTAATTTTCTCTTGATTTAAAGGCCTTTTTGGATAATCTGGCTCTGCAGAGATGCTGAAACATTGGCAAAATGCAGAGACTGCTCAAAAGACATTTTAGTAAGTAAGAGTTGTACTTGGGATTTCCTGTGGTCCTTATAGTTAGGCATTTCTAGCTCACATGAAATCACTTTGCACTTTAAAGTGTAACAGTCTCAGATTCATCCAAGTGGCTTTCCTGAGGAACTTTGCAATAAACCCTTGGAATTTGTAGTTGTATTCAGAGTACAAATATTTATTTCAATAAATATTTTCTGAGTACATAAAAGAATGGGTGCATAATTTTCAGAAATCTTATTAATGTGACTTTTTGCTTCCATGCCCTGTTGCTTGCTTTGAGCAATATACCAAACTAAATACCTAACATGTACTAGCTCCTTTAATTTTACAATAACTCTATGATGTAAATATTATTTATCTTCATTTTATAACTTTATGAGGTAGGCATTACTTATCCTCATCTTACTGATTTATAACTAATGTTCAAAGATGTTAAGAGACTTGCCTGAGTCAGCTTTCATAATATATCCAGAATCTAATTGCTTGAGTGAGCATTATGTGTATTTAGCCCACTGTCACTATGAACCACTTTCTTTCCCATCTTCTATCCTAGTCTGCTTGCACTGCTCTCAACATTCCAGAACTTTCCACCTCATGTGCTGTGAAAGAGGTATAGATATGTGAACATACAATCTTCTCAGGCTCTTTGGGAGCCAGAATCCCCAGATCAGTCTGGATTTGAGTTGCCTCTTCTGCTTACTCCAGGCAGCTGTGTAAATGTTATTTTTATGTGTGCTAAGTGAACAAGTTTGGCAGGAACTGCTTTAAGAGATCATGTAGATAATTTAACTTCTTACTGTTAAACAAGGCAAAAGGGTACACAAATGAGAAATTAAAAACAAAAGTGATGTTTTAAAAGTCTGACAGCCAAGTCTTCTTAGATATGAAATAGAATAAATATTTAATTACATACATTGCAAAACATCAACAAAGCTATAATAATTAAAATAATGTGGTATTGGCACAAAAAGAGATCAAACTAGTTTTTTCTCTATTTTTTGTAGCAAATTTCATGTTTACAATATATTATTTTAACTGTAGTCATCGTACTATTCATGAGATTCCCAGAACTTAGATTTCACAACTGAAAGTTCATACCCCTTGGCCAGCATCCCTTCCTCCCAATTTCCTCATCCCCATGTACAGGTCAGGTAATGCAGCATTTGTCTTTCTGTGTCTGGCTTATTTCATTCAGCATAATGTCCTCTAATATTGTTGCATATGGCAGGATTTCTTCTTTTTTAATGGCTGAATGATATTTGTGTGTGTGTGTGGATTGTTTCCTTTATAGAAATATTTTATTTTTATTTTATTTTTGCAGAAATGTTTTAGTTTGATGTAGTGCTAAATACTGATTTTGGCTTTTTGTGAATTTTTAATATAACTGTATAATTTTAATTTTTCTGTTTCAGTCCCTCTGATTAACTGAAACCAGTTATTACCTAAAACTTAGAAAAGGAAGTGTAAAAGTAATGCAAGTAATAAAACTTTCAAGGGATAGTTTTGCCAGTTTTGGGACTTTATATTTCTAAATTTATCAAAGCTTAAAACCTTCACTAAGATTTTTGAGACATTTGTATTTCTAAGTCAGTACTTTACCTTATTTTTTAAACACCATGGTATGTGTCACAACAAGGTTGGGGAAGAGCTAGCTTTGTTTCATGTCTTTGTAATTCACTAAATTTCCCTTTAATCAGGGTAAAGGCTTTGGCTGAGACTCTTCTTTTGGAGATATGAAGATCTAGGGCAGGGCAGAAATGTAAAGAACTATAAAGAGGTGTCCTAACACATTTCTGCTCATAAAAACAGGGTGAGAGAACTTCATTTTTCCTTCGCCTCTGGATTGAGTCACAGGAGCAGCTCAGCTCATACACTAAGTATGCTGGAGGGCAGTGGTAGAAGTATGGATAAGACTTGTGGATTTAGTAACAGGATGGCCCTCCTAGCTGCCCCCACCTTAAAAAGAGGTCTAGTAGTTCAGAATGCTTTTCCTAAGCTAGGAGTCCATGCTCAGTCAGCAGATTCTGAAAGTACCAAAGCTTGTTTTAAGAACTTCTTATACAGGACTTCCAGGCAAGATGGAGGCATAGGTAGATATGCTACACCTCCTAGCACAACCACAAGAAGAATCAAAACTAACCTCAAAACAAAACAAAAAAAGACACCAAAACACCCAGAACTGCCAGAAAATTGTATGGAGGTCCGATAGCCAAAGATTTAAAGAAGTCATATTCATCCAGGTGGATACGAGGGGCAGAAAGGATGCAGTCTCACCAGAGAAGCAGTGGTGGTGGTGGAATGGACAGCCCCACATTCATTTGTGGTGAATAAAAACCAGGAGGGACACCTTGAGAGTGAGCAATCCCAGCCCCAGGCCAGACTGCACAGCCCAGGGTTCCAGCACTGGGGAAATAAAGCTCATAACTTCTGGCTATAAAATCCAGCAAGGGGGGTGTTGGGGTTGCAGAATAAGCTGGTGGTTTCTCACAGAAGTTTGTGTAAAGAGCACACACGGACCTAGAATATATGCAAACCCACATAATCTGTGAACCACCACCACCTGGGGAATAGCTAGAAGGGTGACAGTTGCACATGGGAAGTGGGTAAAGTAACTGGAAACAGGGTGAGTGCTGGGCAAGCCTCCAGAAGCCAGGCAGTGGTACTGCTCCATCTCTGATCCCTCCCCTGCACACAGAGCCATAAAGTAGTGAAGCAGGTTGTCCCACCCTGGTAAATACCTAAGGCTCTGCCCCATATAACTTAACAGGTGCACTAGGATAGGGAGTCAAAGCAGTTCTACCGAATACACAGAAACAAACACAGAGAGACTGCCAAAATGAGTAGACAAAGAAATAGAACAGATCAAAACCCCAGAAAAAGAACTGAAAAAACAGAGACAGCCAACCTATCAGATGCTGAGTTCAGAACAGTGGTGATCAGGATGCTCAGAGAATGTGTTGAGTACAGCTAAAGCGTAAGAGAAGAAATGAAGGCTACACTAAGTGAAATAAGGAAAAATCCACAGGGCATGAACAGTGAAGGGAAGGAAGCTGGGATTAAAATCAACAATTTGGAACACAAGTAAGAAATAAACAGTCAACCAGTATAGAATGAAAAAACAAGAAAAAAATTCAGAGAGAATAGGAAGACTCTGGGACATATCCAAAGGTGCCAACATCCAAATCAGAGGGGTACCAGAAGAAGACGAAGAGCAGGAAATCGAAAACTTATTTGAATATATTGCATCTGATAGATGAGAATCTTACAAGCAGCAAGAGAAAAGCAGAGAGTTACCTACAAAGGAGTTCCCATAAGACTATCAGATAATTTCTCAAAAGAAACTTTGCAGACAAGAAGGGACTGGCAAGAAGTACTCAAAGTGATGAACAGCGAAGACCTATAACCAAGATTGCTTTATCCAGCCAAGCTATCACTTAGAATGGAAGGGCAGATAAAGTGCTTCCCAGACAAGGTAAAGCTCAAGGAGTTCATCATCACCAAGCCCTTATTACATGAAATGTTAAAGGGACTTATTTAAGAAAAAGAAGCAGCTCAAAACTATGAACATTAAAAGGACAACAAACTCACAACTATCAACAACTGAATCTAAAAAACAAAAACAAAAACAAACTAAACAAACAACAGAACATGACCAGAATAAGAGGTAAGGGGAACATTTGGAGGGTTATCAGCTGGGAGGGGGAAGAGAGAGAAAGGGGGAAATGGTATAGGAATGAAGAAGCGTAATTGGTAGGGAAAAAAAAGACAGGGGGGTGTTAAGAATAGTATAGGAAAGGGAGAAGCCAAAGAACTTACATACACGACCCATGGACATGAATTAAGAGAGGGGGGTTGCTCGAGGGAATGCTGGTACTGGGTGGAGAGGGGAAAAGGGGGAAAAATTAGGACAACTGTAATAGCATAATCAATAAAATATACTTAAGAAAAACACTGTATGTAGCTTGGTTAGCAGTGAATGCCATTTTGGCCCTTTTTGTTAGAATGTGTTAAGTTGCAGATAACTGAAACCCAACTACAGAAGTTTAATCAAATAGTAGTTTATTTTATCTCATTTAAGAATAAGTCCAGAGATAATAAGCCAAGGGGTAAGGCTCCTTCGGTCTCTCTGTTCTGCCTTCCCTTGCATATAGTCTTCATCCTCATAGTCTTAAGATGGCTGCTGCATATCCAGGCATCACATACCCATTCCAGATAGGAAAAAAGAGGAAAAACAAGAGACAAAAGGCAAATTCCATCCAAGTCGGCTTCTTTTGAAATGCTTTCCCAGAGGTTCC